>OZ014439.1:13777912-14281127 GCA_963966035.1 Acleris laterana | reverse complement strand
GAAGCATTAACTTTTTTACGGTTGCAATCGTTTTATAGCTCAGAGCTTATAATCAGACCGATAGAAATGGCAAAGAAGTAATAAAGACGAAAACGTAATTGTGGGCGCGGAGGCATCAATCAGTGTCCGATGGTCACTGGTGTTTGTTTCTCAGAGCGCCAATGCGCGATTAGAGAACCGGCCGACACTGTCGTATGCTGCGCGTGTAATGAGGCTAATGAATGTTCGTGAATGAATAATACACGTCCGTGGTTTCAGGTACCTGCCCAATTATTACCAGTCATTACTACATGACTATTTCAACAGCAACCATCTGGGACAGATTCCAGTTTCAATTAATAAACTAAATAGAAGACTAATTTAATTACAAGGCAACCTTGCGAACATGTCAAGTAAAGTTATATTTACCTTTCGAATTCAGTGAGACGTGAGGAGTCGCGGAATCCCTTTGCGAATGGATTACTGTCGATTTTCAGTTTCGTGATCTGAAACAAAAGGGGCATGTTACTTTCTTTCGAGATACGTAGGTACTTAAGCTCGATCTCGATCGCACAGTCTTATTCCAAGTGAGTGGCATTCCGTTCAATATCATAATTATGTAGGTACGTTTTAACATATAATTATTCATTGAATTGAATAACAAAAAAAAATCAATTACTTTTAAAAATAAACTATAAAATAACCAACCATTTTACATTACCATATTAGAAGTAGGTAGTTCACATTAGGCGGTTCCCCAAAAAAGTTTGTATGATTGCTTTTTTAACCCCCGACGCAAAGACAAGGGGTGTTATAAGTTTGACGTGTAAGTCTCTCTGTGTGTGTGTGTGTGTAAGTGTCTGTCTAACGTAGCTTTTAAACGGATGAACCGATTTTGATGCGGTTTTTTTTATTTGAAAGCAGGTTTTTTGGCGGTCTATTTTAAAGGTGTATCCTAATTTGTAAATATTAAGAAGTCAGTCAGTATCGCCGAGTTCGATGAGTCTGAAAACTCGTGGCTTTTAGTTCGAGATGTTTGAGTATAGGGTCAACTATTAAACAGCGAATTTAAGTTGTCCAACACGCTCGTAGGCAAAAGAAAGGGTTAGACACCTACCGAATTTAGTAGCATATGTTTCGTAGTCAAAAAAGCTCGGTTATTGGTGGCCAGCGCAGCCCCGAGTGCCGCAGTGTGAACGGGCCGCACCGCCCGCGGAGCGCCGGCCCGGCTAATAAGGTTAACTTATTGACGACGTCCACCTCCGTTTATCACTTTAGTTCACGGCGAGATCCTACTATTAGTCAACGGTAGGGTGTTTGCATTGAATTAAACACCCATTTCAAAGTAATATACACTGGCCCGCAAAACTAATTATCTTATCACACTTTTAATGAAAATTTCTTTGAAAGTGTGATAGGTACTTAGTTTTGCGGGCCAGTGTAGATACGTCGGCCAAAAATAGGTAAATTGTAATAAACCATAGCAAAAAATAAATGGTGTATGATCTTAGGTTTTTTCGATGGGCATGATCCAAAATACCAAGTTTGTGTTTAGCTTATTGCAAAATAGCTACTACTAAAATACGGGTCATTGTCATTAAGTAATTACTAATTACCAAAAATTTTAAAATTAAATTTTTGGGTGTTTGAATTAGCACCTCATCAAATTTTAACAGGACATGACTTGCTTTAAGCAGGATCCGTAAGGCTAAAGCAATTGCTTATTAAATATGCGTTGAAGTAAAAGTCGTTGCACTCATAAAGCAAATATTTGATTTAAGGTAGGGCAAGGTGTTAAAAAATGTGTTTGGCATCGCGGAGGCAGCGATGAGAAATCGCCCCCTCGCTGCGTCGCTCCCGCTGCTACAATCTCTGAATAATATTTACGATAAACCTTCCACGGAAACCAGCGCCATTAAGCCACACCGTTCTAATATCCGACGGGATTAAACCAATAATGGTCGTAACTTTACGAACCCATTTTTAGCACCTCTTTGTCGCGGACTCCATAAAGTGTTTGCACTAAACATTGGGGAGTCCTTTTTTACACGTTCTTCTTTCGATTTTCAACAGGTTTAAATTTGTTCAAATATCGATTCATTACCGTCTAATTTAAAAAGGGATGGGAAATTTAAAGTAGAATGCAATGTAAAAAAAGCAATGTAATATTTAGATAATTGGATTAGGTATGTATAGATACATACACGGATACGCGGAGTTAATACGATATTTTTGATGTCCTGTATTTTTGGTGTGATTCTCTCAAGAAGCAAAGGTGAACGAATGAACGAGTGATGTCCAAGCGGCGAGATTAAGTAGTCCCGTCAGTGCGTACAAAACACATTGTAGCGCGTGCATTTTGAATTTAGCAGCATAAGGCTGCTTAATTGAAAACGCACGCGCTAAAATGTGTTTTGTTCGCTCTGACGGGACTAGGTACTTAAACTCGCCGCTTGGACATCACTCGTCCGTCCGTTCGACCGTCGTTGTTTAGAGAATCACTACCCTGGGCCCTAATATGGCTGTGTTTATCGCGTGATATAATGTGGATAAAACATCCGTCACTTTTTGACACGTATGCACGTATGCGTTACGACAGTGACGGATGCTTTATCCACATTTTGTCACGCGATAAACGGAAGCAAATACTAGGCCCGCTGAAGTTTTAATTTTAGGTTAAACTGTTTCCCGTAATCAAACTGTATAAGGCACGAAGCGATACAGGCTGAAACGTGTAACAAACATACCCACCCTACTCATCTACTCTTTCTACCTACCTACCTAAGTATACCTACTCTACAGCAAATAAAGAAAAACTATAGCATCTGCAACAAAGGAGTGATTTCATGCAACAGACATTCTTGAGGAAATATTTATGTATCTATGTACAAGTGTTGGATTCACATAGTTTTTTAAATGTCGCTTGTAGTGTTTTATTTTTTGCTCTTTGAAGAATTCCGGCAGTTTTGTATCTTGATTGAGATTTGAATCACGCTAATTATTTGTTTGATGTGTTCCGTCAAAGAGCACACTACAGCTGAAAATAGTGACATCTGCTGTATTGTCACGGATCAAAGAAAAACAATAAACAGTAACAAAATATTGACCACCCTGTGACAAATCTTCAGCTGCCGTAAGTAACATCACAAACAATGTGTCGCGCTCCGACTAATGAATACAAAAATAAATACAGAGAACTTGAACAAAGCGATCGCGTTTATATTACTACTGTAACTCATTCAAAGTATTCTTTACAGTTAAAAATATAGTGCCTGGCTGGGAATAGACGAGTAAGCTTCGTTTGAATCTTTGTGAGTGGTTGATATGGTTGAGATAGAAAAAGCCGTTGCCAAGATGACAGTACAGATGTGGGGCAGTGTGGTTAGTGGTAGCGTGGCATGGTCCGAGGCGGGAGGGGGGCGCGCGGGGCGCGAGGGGTGCGGTGGGTCGGGGGTCAGCTCGTGTCGCGCAGCCACTTACGCTTGCACACCCACCTGGCGAGTCCATTGACTACAATGGCCGCTCGCTCGTCGCTGCGCTTGACGTAATGAGTGCGCCTACAATGCGAGTAGTAGCTGACAATATTGACGCAGTATACATTATGCATGCATGCCTGTAATTGTTTTCGATGGCTTGACACCATTGGTTTCGTTACGATACGCAGCTTTACTTGTTATTCAGATATATTTTGTACGTAGCTATTTTATAATAGCTTTATCAATGGGAAAGTGCCGGGAAATAATGAATGAGACGTTATCTCGCTACCGACGTTTATTAGATTTAGTACAAGCATAAGAACGAGGCGTGTCAAAACAACCTAATTTAAGTATCAACAAACGTTCGCCTTGGGCGGCGGCGGCCCGGCTCACTGACAACATTAAAGGCGCCATAATGACATTATTCCCGAGCGGGAAACAAAAAAATCCCACAAAAAGGCGTCAAGGAGAGAGATGAGCGTCGCCCGCGCACCGCTGCAAACGACGCTCTAATTATTGGGGTGGTGATGTATTGTATGGGATACGTTACAGAATACAAGCGCACTCGACAGCCATACAGTTATATTTCTATTTTTAAACCATTTTAGTTAAAGAAATGATCTTTTATAAATAGCATAGCTTGTTACGCAACTTATTTATTTAGAGCGATCGTTTTTCGATTACAACCGACATGTGGGTCGTCCAAATAGAACTACCGCAACCGATAGAACTATGAGGAATTTTCAGGAATTAAAGACAAAAGAGAATTTATTGCCGTAGGGGCAGATAGGATCGAGAGCGGTCATTGGGGAAGGTCTATGCACAGCAGCAGTGGACGTCGTTCAGCTGCTATAAAGGACATATAAGATGAGTCAGGTACATATAATATACCTAAGTAAGTATTATTTACTGTCTAAGTCTCTACATGTACTAATGACTACTATTTTTCGTAACTGTAAAAACCAAGGTAATGATAACGTCACCTCAACTACATCAAAAAGAGGGGTGCAGACCCACCGTACCACTAAACCGTACCACTGACCAAAATTAGTATCATAAATATGAGGTAGGTTTAGGTTTTGTTAGTTCTTCAGCAGGCCCGGAGGGCCAAACTACCCAGAAATAGGAGCTCTGCGGTAGCAGAGCTCCGTCGACTCTATTAAATTCTATTTTAATAGAAATAGTTGGTCATAGTACCACCAGTGGTACGGTTTAGGGGTAGGGTGGGTCTGGAAGGAAAAAGAGAGAGTGCAGTGAAATATGACATTTTAGGTTGTCGGGTTGTCATGTAAACACGCAAGAAGCCACCGTCAACCACCGCGGACATTCCTGGGAATAAATTAATGCCACGTTGCTCTGCCGCTTAGGTATCTCCCTGATTGATGTAAGCGCCGCGCAGACGGAAATGCAGCTCTCCTTCCACACGAAAGGGACGTACTGATAAATTACTCTTCAATTCCACCAGAGTCCTCTACGCTTGATCTGAACTTGACGCATATAATTATCATTTTTGATGTCAAAAACAAACAGCAATGCACTTTTTTACCTTACCTACAATGAAAACCTGTTTTTAAGCCAATCATCTCGTGATCGTGCTCTAACTTCAGCTAAGTATTTCTTGATTTCACATACCTAAATATTTGCTATTATCCTTAACGAGGTGGTAATTGTTAATTAATATAAGTACCTTAATTAATGTAACTGTTTATTGAACGCCGTTTTGCAAGCGGTTTAGCGAAGACGGTCTCACGCCGAAACGACCAACAGCTGGCAACTTTAACGACGCTTTCCAGAAAACCGATGCTTTATCGACAATAATTCGCGAGCGCTCGAAACAGCGCGGCATGTGGCTGCGACCGGTTTCACGTGTGATAATGCACCAGTGTCTTGTGGTTTCAAGTATTCAAGGAAATCTCTTCCAAAAAAAATGTTAATGTAACGGTAATCTCGCTAGGCCCTTCATTTTATTTGTCAACTTTCTTTTTGATAATCTACCTACACTATAAATGCACTTGAAACAATAACGTTGACTTGACTTACCTATATTTTTTATTAAAACAGCAAGTACAGTTTATGACCAGGAATTTATTTAATATTTTTAAAAGCATTGGCCTTAACTCAAAATTCGTCGTCCTCATCCAGCAACTCGAGCAGCTGCAGACTGTCGCCGACGCTTCCAATGGACAGTATGAGCGATACGTTGTGCAGGTCGTACAGGTCTTCCGTTATTTCCGCAACTACCTTTATAAGCATTCGACACACCCACATGGCTTCGGCCAGAATCTCCGCGAAAAGAACGAAATTTGTAGCGGATATGTTTTAATTTTGTTTGATGCATTGCGGACAAACTCCTCGTCAGCTAATTTAGGGGCAGTCGCTCATTAGATTCCCGGTTCAGTCTATTGAAAAGGTCATTTAGGGGGCCCACAGTAAGTATCAGGTCCACCTTGTACTCGTGACCAAAATTTCGACTGCACACGCGAAATATCAACGAATATGCAATCTGCCACATTTCAGACGAAAAGACAAATTTTAGTCCAGCATTTAATTTGATTGAAACCGTGGAAATTACGTGACGTTTGTCATGGCGTATTTTTTTATGTCTGTCAAATATAAAAAATCATGTAAAAAGTTTCAACATTTTTTCTTTTTAAATTATGGTTGGTAAAGCCCACCGGAAGTTGCATTTGGAACACCGGATGAAACCAATTGTAAATTAAAGAGTGCCTACTTACTTCATTGAATACAATTTACTCAAATGTGTCTTTTATATTAATTAAAATTGTGGTTATAATTTTATTATAATTTATCAAAAATGGCTCTATGAATTCTAATGAAAATTGCTTAGGTGAAGTTTTTGAGTCGCGAAATCAATCTGTCAAGCAATTTGTCATCCTCTGGTAAACACGGTTCCATTAAACTCGACCGATGCTGGATCTACCAGGTTCACTTTAAAATGATATCGTTGTTTGTAAAACTCATAAACAATAAGCTCTTTTTTTAAAACGAAATCCGTGATTCGGTTTTTTTGTATCTGCAAGAGTCAGTCAAGTTCATGTGACACTGTCATAATAATTGTCCGTGGTGATCTTATCGGTTAAGTTTATAAATTACTTACCTAATTATTTAAATGATAGTGGGGATTTTGATCCTAAAAACGTGCGTAGCGAAGTAAGGGTTTATACGTTGGTAAGTGCGTTGCGTACGAAGAGCAATCGAGTTTCAGTTGAAAATGAAGTCAAAGTTTGGAAATGTAATAGTCCCTTTGGGTTACCCTTCGTGTACGGAACCCTTAAAAGTAAGAAATTTGTATGCGCATAGTTACTCCGTTTTTCTTTCGATCAGCAGTAGGTATCATAGTGTAGCTTACTAACAATTTCTTTTCTTTTAAAATAGAGGGGTACCTTAATTAATTTGACAAGTTCTTCTGGAGTTACGAAAAGAAAAAAAAGGTATCTAAGCTAGCGAAAGTTCTAAGTTTTTTTGTCTTACCGTAGCTTTCAAAATTTAATTGAACAAGTTGAAATTAGTTAAAAGCTTGCACAGCAAATGTTTGGTTTAGTTTTTCCTTGGTGCGCAGACGCCATAAATCCACCCGGCCGCACACGACGGCTCTGCGTGACGTCACACCTCGCGTGATCGATGGCACAAAAGAGCGGGACCGCTATATCCCATTCACCAAAATCAAACCAGGAAAGACAGAGATGTAAAATCAATAAATAAGTCTTTTCGGAAATTATTTTAAATCCATTTTTAACGAAAGTACGTTGACTTCTTGTATTTCTTAGTTATGTTTCTTACTTATAAACGTTCAATTGAACCTTATTAATTTTGAATTGTGACGAGGTCTTGATATATATTCACTATAAACGATAATTAAAATTTGAGCAATCGTAAAATACAATAAGTATAACGCATAGCCACATTCTTTAACCTGTATAAATGTATCGAAACAAAAAGTATCATAATTTACAAGTGAGAAAAAGTTAAGATACTACGAGGGCTGCTACTTAGGTAACCGGAATCCAGGATTCCAACATTTTTAAACGCTATATCTGACCTCCATGGTAAAATTTGAACTTTTTTTAATACTGGCCGCTATATATTTTTTTTCTTATGTACGCTAGTCTTTTGTTTTTGGCGGGTTTAAATTTTAATCTCGCTGCAAGAATGGAACTCACTCGTGAAAATATTCGTGCTATGATTTATTACGATTTTCGGCGTGGTTTAACGCAACAACAGTGCATAGATCAACTAACTTCGACTTTTGGTGATGAAGCTCCATCCAAAACTACTGTGTATCACTGGTTTAGTGAGTTCAATCGTGGACGTAGTATGCTCAGGGACGAAGTTAAGGATGGTCGCCCGAAATCGGTCGTTGTACCACAAAATATTGAAGCTGTGCGAAAACTTATAATGCATGACCGTCATGTTACGTATCGCGAGATAGAGGCGACTATAGGCATATGTATGACGAGCATTAATAAGATATTACATGAACACTTAGCTGTGAAAAAAATTTGTTCGCGTTGGATCCCGCACAACTTAACTAAGGATCAAAAAGAGGCTCGCGTCGAATGGTGCAAGGAAATGTTGAAAAAATATAACCGTGGTGACTCAAAAGCTGTTTATAATATCTACACAGGTGACGAATCCTGGATCTATGCGTATGATCCCGAAACTAAACAACAATCAACGGTGTGGGTGTTTCAAAATGAGCCGAACCCTACGAAAGTAACTCGTGCAAAAAGCACCTTGAAGCAAATGGTGGCCTGCTTTTTTGGTATTAATGGCCATGTGGCTACAGTGCCCCTAGAGAATCGTAAAACGGTTAATTCGGAGTGGTACACGACCATTTGTTTGCCGGAAGTATTTGAAAAAATACGGAAAAACAACCAGCGACGGAGAATCATTCTGCACCATGATAACGCCAGCTGTCATACATCACGTGAAACGACTCGATTTTTGGAAGGTCAAAATATAGAATTAACGGGTCATCCACCTTACAGCCCTGATTTGGCACCCAATGATTTCTATTTATTTCCAAATGTAAAGAATAAATTACGTGGTCAACGATTTTCGACCCGTGAAGATGCCGTCGACGCGTTCAGACAGCACGTTTTGGAGATACCTCAGTCAGAGTGGAAAAAGTGCTTTATAAATTGGTTTCAACGTATGCAAAAGTGCATCGATTATCACGGAGAATACTTCGAAAAACAATAAAACCATATTTAGCCATGTACGTTTGTTTATTTTTTCTATTCCGGTTACATAAGTAGCAGCCCTCGTAAAAGTAGTCAAGTATAAAGGATCGCATTAAAGAATGAATCGATTACGAGAAGAAAGAATCGCGGGAGACGCGGGCGCGGGCGGGACGCGCGTGACACCTGACCGCAGCCATTTTGGCCCATGAAATATGTTTATTTGTCATGGCTGCCCTTTGTTATTGAAATCGTGTTTGCCTTTACTCCTTCATTATATTGTACGATTATGCTCAAGTGGAACTCGTTTGTAGCCGTTCAATGTGAGAATAGCTTTGGAGGTTTTAGAATATTGATTGTTGATATCTACTTAGAAAAGAGAAATAAATTTCAATTAAGTGTCTATTGAACATTCTCATGCGTGAGCGCGGGTGCGCGGGCGCAGTTATTTCCGTGATTATCTCCTCGAGCCGCGTAATGCCTACTCTAAGCGTGACTAACAAAAATACTGACACGATTTCTCTAATCGTTTTATTACACATTTGTCTTGTAGTAAGTATCTACTAATCTGGTATTAACTTATCTTAACTTTTGGTCTTGTTGACATCGATTTCAAATACAATATTTCAAAGGATTGTTTTTTCAAATTCCCATTTAACAATATCTATAAACATTTGAGCGACTCTGCAGGTTACTATCCGCAGGTTTTTGCTCCAGAAATCCTCAGTGGAGCTATCAATCATAACAAATTCACAAGTCATCGGCTATTAAAAAACACATTGTGTGAGTTGGGGATGCGCAAACGCTAACAAACATTGTCACCTCGCAGCGAGGCTAATGCTGGACAATGGTTTCTACACAAACTAAGCGGGGCGACAATGGTGCGGTGGGTGTAGCGTGTACAAACATCGGAGCCGGTCGCAGCGCGGGCGCGGTTCCCGGGAAACCTCCCCGCGGCGCGCGCTCGGCGACGCTCAGTCTCACACTGCGACACACTCACAAAAAACACTATTCACATTTTTTGAACACAGTTTTATCTTGTCTTATATCAGCGTTCCATATGATAAAGCACCAATAATGATGTTTCATTCTGAGCCGATTTAACAACGTCGCACGCCGGTATAAAACTGTGGTGACACTTTTTTCAAAAAACATAAGCTGGTTCTTATCTGACGACTGTAAGTTATAACGTTAATATTCAAAATTAGACTGGTGTTTCCACGTCGAAACACGGTTTTTTGTATTTTTTAAATGCATAAAGACTATTCAACTCGTATAAATGTTTAAAGTTATGCGGGCTTAAGCCATATCGATCTTGGTTGGCGCGCAGGTGCAAACATGCTAAGTGTATTCTTATTGTTGTAAGGGATTGGTTTATCAGTGACACTATCTCCGCCGTTCGACAAATGTTGAAGCTGTCAGAGATGTGACGTCAGCCAAATCGGGCCGCGCGCGCGCCGCGATCGAACCGCCGATACCACGCTCTTAAAACTTTGTGAAGTGAGTAGACAGGTATTTTAGATTTGCTATGAAAGACTGATTATACAATTGCCGTGAACGAGCAATCGATTCCTTTATTTTTATAAATGTACTTTGATATTATTACGCTACCTCTACTCTGTGTTTTGGCTGTGGGAAGGTCAGTTGTAAGCACTAAATCTAAAACCACGTTAGAATCAATGGGAATCAATAGTGTCTGTCCCGAAGGGGTCATTTGTATCTAACGTAGGTGGAGCCTGAGATATCATCGCGTATCTACGTAAGTACAAACAAAGCAGCACAGATTAGGATATTGAAGTAAATTTTAGAAATTCATGTGTAGTACCTATCCCAAGTTCTGTCTTTACAGGATGACTCCAAGATATTTATTTTCTTATTACTAAGCTTCATAATTAAGTACTAATAAAATTGTTATAAGCCTTCTAGGGGATTAGTCATGCAAAGAAAATAACAGATAAGTGTGTAACTAACCGGTGATTCTTGATTTGCTTAAAGATGTATTGTGTTCCTACAACCAAGAACTTGTATGGACCACGCAAAAACATGCTTGGAACTAAGCTGTTACAAATGGTTCGAAGCTGCTAATTAAGGAGAGAATGAAGATTTATCTACCGCGTTGTCGATATAAAGTAGCTTCCTTTATGAACCTCAAAACGTCCTAATTATTTTACTACGCGGGACGAAACAAAACGAGAAAGTCGGAGACGCCCAAACGCTTTTGTGACAGAGAATTAATTGTGCATGGCGACACATGCGGCGCGGTGCGGCCGCTCAGCCGGCGAAGCGTCGGCGGAAGCGGGAGCGGTATTACAAGTGATTAAATTTAATCACAAGTTCTATTATGTGAGTGGAATAAATAAAATGAATAATGGAAAACAACAACAAGACAAGCTGCTTAAAAGAATGCTGAACATCACGGAAGACGTGGACATCTATGGACAGCACTTTGTAATGTCACGTGCATAGCTGGACATCGTTTAAGCGCGGTTATATTTAGCGCGCGTGAAAACTTTAATCGTCACCGCCGAGCACGCGTCAGCCGCGCTGTCCGTCTGTCGTCGGCTCGCCCGCGGTGGCCGCCTGATACACAAAAAATGATGTGCCACCTCCCTTTGTTCCAATGGACATACCTTTCAGCGGGATGCAATTAGTGCCGCAGAAATAGAACTCGTCGATAGTCAGTCGACAACGCAGCGCGATCTCGAACGTTTAGTTCTCTGATCTATTTCCGGAATCAAATGAAGATAGCTAGACTAGACAAATGAATCAATCAGGTACTCACGAGCTGGTTCTGGTAAGCAGTGACCGCGGTGAAAACGCACTCCGGGAAGATGAACGTCTTGAATTCTTCTTGTTCGAGATCGGTGATGGGGGCATTGATGGCACCCTCGCGCCTCAGCACTATGTGGATACGGGGCTGGTACTTGTGCATAGAGTTCAACACCAACTGTTTGTAGAAATAAAAATAGAGTTAGACTTTTAAAGAAAAGATCGAAGCTTACCTGAGTTTCTACTCCAATTGAATTTTTATTATTTAAAATACATCCCAAAAGTGACATCAGCAATTCGTACCTGTCCATTTTTGTCCATTTCGTTGTTGGTGAGCTTGACCTTTTCGAAGGAGACGACCTGCTTGCGCAGCTGGTCGCCGGAGTAGGGCGAGTCGGGGTGCGGGTAGAGGCGCGCGGGCGCGGGCGGGTCGGCCTTGCCGGCCACGAGCCACGAGGAGCGGTGGTACGCGTAGCGGTAGCGCTTGCCGTCAACCGGCACCACGTCCAGCAGCACGGCGTAGCGCGCCTCCGCGCGGCACCCCGCGAACGACACGCGCACCGTCGGGAACATCCGCCTGCCGCACACAACACTTATTAGAAGACATGCTATTTAGCAAAATTATAACTTTCGGGGCCATTATTCCGGAGTGCAGTAGATATTTTTTTTTAGATAGCCTTAAGTCGCAATTTTTCCTTCTACTTACACACTTGAAATAAAATTAAAAGAACACCCTTTAAAGAAAAGGTCGGTTCAGTAACGCATCTCTTTTTGGCTCAAGATACGCCCTCTTAAGATCTGCCGGCAATATCATACAATACCATTATAGCATAAATTTTGGTTAAATATGCAAAGGCTTTACTCGACCCCATAAATATCAGCACATCACTTTCTCAAGTTCACGAAAAATATTGTGCTATCAAAAGCTCCGTTACAAATGTTACAATCAACATTTCGCGGGTAAAAGAAAAAGAGTATTTGCTCATACATATTTTAGTGCCCATACGGACATAATGGCTGCCGAAGCTTCTAACTGCCATCAGTGTTTCAGTGTGCGAAAGAAAGCAAGTGTTACTCTAAGTTTAACCTGACACTGAACATTGAAGTTTGGTTATTTGCGTTAGTCGAATACTGAATTCTTAGGATGTGATTTTCCAGTAGACGACGCGGTACAGTGCAACACGTGTGCAATTTATTTTTATTTAGTTTTGAAGCGTGGACTTCCTCGATCCATTGTTTCGTTAAAGCGTACATTTTCACGTTAACGCAATTATTGGACAATTACTTGGTTGCGTAGCAATTATCGCTCGCTGAGAGCGCGGCAAATCGTCGCCGCTCATTAGAGCGCGGGTTATCGCGCATTATCGCGCGTAATTACTATATTGTGCTACACCGGATAAGTGTTACATTACACGCCTTTCAGTGCGTGTAATAAACTAATAAAAATCCTCGAGGTGCCCGGCGCACACAGACTGAAGCGCTAGAGCCTCTTAATCAGATTTAAACGCATCAAACCCGGCACATCATTTGCAAACTAGTTATACATAAAAGAAAGAGGGTGCCCGTGTATATATTTATCTTCTCCCCTTACAAAATACACCTTCGACAGCAATAATAAAAATTCAGTAGAGAAAATAAAAAAGGATACCGCTGTAAAGACACAAATCGTTCGCCGATAACTTACCCACTCTTTAAATAAATGGTAAGGTTGTGGCGTGAACGCTTCAGGCGACTTTGACCCTACGATGCGACTCCTTTTCCCCTTCTTAACAGAGACATTTTTAATGTCACCCGTTGGAGAAAGATGAATGGGTACACATTTTGTATAAATGTATGTTTTTGTTGTTACTGTAAGTAAAATTGTTTGTGGTTGGTCGATATAATAGCTCTTATTACACTTGCATGCCACTGCGGTTTCCTGTCGTCGTTTTTTAATAAGAGACGCGAAGGAAGGAAGACCCAATCATACATCAAACATTATTAAACTACAGCAAATTGGTTTGAAGACAGTTAATAACAAGAAACAGAGACTGAGAGCGCTAAAATAGAAAACAAATGCAAAGAACAAACAACGATCCATGATAATAAACTCGTTATAGACAGAAAGGAGCGTCACAAAAAGTGGTGCCGGTAGCGGGCGCGTGAAACACTATCTCCTAATCGACATAAAATGGTAGTCATTGAGGCGGCGAGAGCGGAAACAACAAATCTTTAACTGTAAGTTGATCCGCCACTTCGGCTAGCTGCCTCTCACTTTTTGTCGGCAGTGCTCGAGGCTGAGCGGCGCGCGCGCTTGACAATTCGCTATCAAAACTTGCGCAACGTGACTAGGAATGCGGCTTCTGACCCGCGAACTAGCATAAGAACATTCATAACACGGGATCAGCGGCCACCCAAGTCGTTTACTGACATTGTGCAGACGTGCTTAATTTACAATATGATTTTGATTGGATTGATTTCTACAGAAATTGTTATGCTTGTGCGCGTAAAGCATCTGAGTGATTTAACAACCTGGGTATTCAATAAAAGCGAAGCGCCGTAAGTAATATATGTGCGTTCTAACGATTTTACAAGATCGAGGGAGGACGGAAATAAGAATAGCATTAATAAGATTTATGCACGGTTGGCTGTGGTCGCGCGCGTCGATTTGCGCGACGCTTCTTATAGCACTCGCGAGGTGCACGCGCGTGAGCACGGGCAATTGCGCGCATGCGTTAATGGCGACACTCGGCGCACCGCGCGATATATTACTGCAATGATATATGGCCACCGACGTCGTCCATCATTCTACCACCCAAAAGTTAGCGGAAAAGCACACGAGAGCAAAAGGACTCTGAGACACGCACAAGAGCCGATTTAATGAGCAGATACCGCGGACAGAAATAAGGGTGCTATTTACAACAGCTTATTATTGTTATGACATTGTTAAAACGTATCCCTATGCTTGGAATCTGGGGATTTGCCATAAATAAAGCAGATACAGATCTTACGCGTTGATGGAAATTAAATCGCCATCATTCAGCACTATAAAACATCTTTAATAAACTACGGCATAAAGTTTAATTTGTCTTAGATACTTCTTTTACGTTAATTGTAGTCTAATACAAAAAAAATGCTTGCTGAACGAGCAGCGAGATGTGGATACTAACATGAGTAAAATAAAATAAATAATCAGAAGATTGATGTGTAACCAAACCATCTAAAACCATGCTATTATTTCGACATAGCCTTTAATGTGTGTGTAGCGATGTTGTGAGTTGGCGAGACACAGGGTAAAATTAGTAGATTTGTGAGTTAAGCGAGCGCGAAGAGCCGAGTGGGCATGTCGTCTTAATTAGAAAGGCGAGGCGAGGTGCGAACTCGTCAATCATTGTTCCCCACGCCGCGATGAATCTGCGCGACGGACTATTGGCGTCTCCTCGACCATGAATCCTTCTAATCTTTTTGTTTAAAGTTATTATACGTCTATTATGTGCGTTCAAACACCCACGACAAACACTGATTTGTGAGGTACTGGGTGCTTTGTTTAAATATGTTACTGCTGCTTTTGAACAACTAATGTATTTAGTTATTTCCGGTTTAGAAGTTTAATTATGACTCTGATAGATTGACAACGAAGTGTAAAACCAAAGGGTACCTTATTTAACTCTTGTAGGAAAGAAGATTGCTAAATGCTAGTAAAAAGAGAATTTAATGTAAATTGTGCTGACGAATGACATTTGTAAATTGTTTACTGACCAAACATAGTACTCTAGATTATCTTTGCTAATAGAAAAAAAACATTAATTGCATTGGGCTTCTTACCAGGTATTTACAGCATCACAAGCCTAACGATTATTAACAAGTATCATTTATTTATTACCCAAAATTTGATCAATTTGCGTTTTGTGGTCACTCGGTTGATGAGAAAGTTATGGTTGCTTGTGCTTATTACTAAAAAAGCAATGAAGAAAATCCATTATAACTGCAGTGGCATATTATTATCATAGGTTTAAGTATATTGGAATGTTGTCATAACATTTTTACGTCCAGAAACCAGTAGGTACCCGCTATTTAATTTAATACTCTTATGAACAAGGTACTTTCAAAACAATTTATTATAAGTAACTAGATCCGCGGCCACATGTTACATAACAAACTTGTACATAGTTATATGATAATTTAACGGACATACCTTAATAACAGGAGCTTATTATCATAACTAGGGCAATATTGTCTGTTTACATGGAAAGACTGCGCAAACGTGATTATTAACGCAAATTATCAATTCCCTTGTAGGGATTTAGCTGTATCCCACAACACAAAAATTGAGACTTTGACGACACGCTGCGCTGGCCTAGTTAGTATAGACCCTGCCTACGAAGCTAGCGGTCCTGGGTTCAAATCCCGGTAAGGGCAGATGTTTGTGTGATGAGCGCGAATATTTGTTCCTGAGTTATTGAGGTTTTCTATGTATTTAAGTAGGTATACATATATTTATTGGTGCAGACTCGTGGTCACCCCAGTTTGTCACCCCAGTGCCTTTCGACGGAGCCCTGCCTATGGCAGGGCTCCTATTTCTGAGCGATTTGCCCTTCGGGCATCTTAAGATACCTAACGAACCTAACCTACCTACTTTTGCGGAATAAAAATTATTTCTGACGAATAACCGACTAAAGCGAATAATAGCACTGGGGTGACAAACTGGTGTGACCACGAGTCATCCGCTATATTTATCTGTGTAAGTATTAGCCTAGAGCTTGGTTTTGGGACTAGAGCAATTGGTGTGACACTGTCCCTTGATTTTATTATTATTATTTATTTTATTTATGAGTGTTTTTCTGGGGTTAATTTCGACATTGCCTTCTTGATATTGTACCTACTCTAGCGGTAGGGTAGCGATAAACCGCTGCATTTTGTTTGCTTGCTAAGCAATGGAAGTGATGAGTAACACATAACAACTGTGAAAAAATATAACAATGTAAAAATCGACTGACCATAAAATGCCCACAAACTAACTAGTCACTATTGATCCTAAACCTCCTGAGATTAGTGCTTGCCAACCTACTTCTGTGTTGCCAACGATGGGAAGAAAAAGTAAAAGCAGCAACACGGAAAACTGAAACCAAACTATACGAGTGCATACAGGCCATGTCGAATTGAGGCCCAGGAATAGCGCAGGCTGTGGATACGCTTGCAATAGGAAGCCGTGTACATTAGCGCAGTGTTATCACGTCGTGTCGTGATTAGGCCCGTCGCGCAGCCAATCCGCGCACGCCGCTTCTAATTATACAGGAAAGCGCTTTATTAATAGCAATTACAGCCGCCGCCATATTGCCAACGCGATTTAATTAACTCAATCCGTTGATTAGAGACAGATGGCGCGAGATTGCGCTGGAGCCGCTCATTAGCGATTTTGGCGCTAGCTTTCCTGTTTATCTATGCGTGATATAACATAACTGGATTGTTCCAACTTCATGGTCCGTAAGTTTAACATCCAGTTACAGGTCTGATTTGTGCGGAATGAACACCATAGTTTACCTACTGTTCATTTGGTCGCGTGATTTTGGTAATCACGTAGGTAATGTAAAAGTCGTAAAACGTGCAATAACTTGGCTCCTTTCTTAGTTGCTATGTTGGGTTATACAGGTGATTGATTATTCGATAAAATTATTTCATTAAGACATAGTAAAGCTCATTTACAGCTACAAAAAGCCATGCAGAAGTACTTTTTCTTGAACAAAACTCTTAAGGCTTTTTTTATTTGTTTACACACGGTAAATTAAGAAAGTAATTTTTACTACAATTTTACCTTTGCCATATGTCATTCATGGACTATGAGAAAATTAAGTCGAACTAGTAGAAAATTCATGTAAATAAAGATAAAATATGAAATATGTAAAAATGGATTTTCGGACATATCTGCTACAAATAAGCTGTTTGCCCTCCTGAATGGAATGTATTGAAAAACCCATCGTCCTGTATAATTATGTGATATTAAATATATTGAACAAATTTTCAATAAAGTCACGAAGTTAAGAAGAAATGAAATTTGAATGTAAGTATCTAGCTATTAAAAATGAGTAACCACGCCGTCAATAGGCTACTGTAGTAATCCACTTTGTACTAGAATTTCGAACCTACGCAACATAGCCGGGATACCATAGCTGGTGCCGGTAATGCGCCTGCGCCGTGTACGGTGGTTATTACTGCGAATTAGAATGTATTAGCGATAATGGAGCCCTAAGTGATTCCAGCAGTGTGACAACAATCCGCCCCGGTGGCACATGAATATTTCATATCGCGTAATCTAACCGCTTAAAGCTAATTTTATAGTTTAGTCGATGACGACTGATATCTCGATAATGTAAGCTGTAACTTTGAGATCAGGCGTTTGCGAAATTATTGCTCGGCAGAATTTAATGCCGCGGGAGAGCCTGTACGTTCGGGCTGCTGAAACAGTCTGGTTCCCTCGTCACTAGGATTAGGAAACTCAGGAGAGAGTCGCTCCACTTTAATGTGCTAAACTAAAACTGCTTAATGAATAAACCTTATTTTAACAATGAACTGTCACTAAGAAAATGCTTGCAAGGATCAGTTTCTTCAAATACCTATTACTTTTTGACATTTAGGATTTGTATACAAAAGACATCAATTTGAAATACAGTTATAGAGTCCGTTTCATTTTCAGTTCTCAGATCAGAAAAACGGGAAAGTCGCTAGGAATAGTCCGTTTCATTTTCAGTTCTCAGATCAGAATAACGGGAAAGTCGCTAGGAATATAAGAAAAACGGGAAAGTCACTAGGAATATAAATAAAAACCTTATACCCGGGGACGTTATGAAGTTCGTTGTTCTTTGCTGGTAGGTGATTCTCTCAACCAACTCGCTTTACAAATCTACAAACGAATTATTAACCGACGAGTTTAAGTGGTCCCGTCAGAGTGTACAAACAACATTTTAGGGCGCGGATTTTCAATTAAGTAGTGAGTTGTAAATCATTCGTATGACTTTGCTCGCTGGGTCTGCTGTCACCAAAACAATGTACTTACGTTTAAAAGGACTCTTATGTATTTAAGGCTTACACGAGCTCAGTCATATGACACTAACAATTAGGGTTAGGTTACATGAGAGCAACAATGTGGCAGTTTTTGCTGTCGACAACCGTGGCGGTAAAAATATTATAGCGTGCGAACGACAGATTTATATCGCTCGTTAAATTAAGTCAAATGTATCTTATCGGCAGTTCCTGACCTGAAACTAAATCATTTTACACAAGAGCTCGAATAGAACGAAGGAAACTTATGTCACCTGTGATCTGTATTTAAAACCCAGGTTCTTTTATTTTAAACAAGCGACCCGCTCTCGTTTCGCTTCGGTTTATGTAAGTTTTCTGTAACACCCGTACATTTATTATATATAAAAACCTTTATCTTGAATCAATCTGATGAAAACTGCATTAAAATCCATTGCGTAGGTAGTTTGAAAGATCTAAGCATACAGAGGGACAGACCTTCGAGAACTGACTTTGTTTTATACTACCTATGTAAATATACTAATAATATGTTACCCATTCACTCCACTTGTGAGAGTTCTAGTTAATCGATTTATAAAATGGCGCTATACTTTGGTTTCTCGACACTGAAATAGAGAACGTCTTACTACACACAGTAGAGCTTGAAAAACAGTACGTAAAAGACCAAAAATTCACGCTTACTGATTTAATTTACGATATTTACAATGCTAAACACATTTCAATGTGCAGTCAGACAGTAAAAAAGATCCGCAAGCACGTTTTTGGACCTGTAACAATTACCGTTTCGAATTTTAGGCTGTGGCAAATATAGTATGGTGCGAAGCAGTGACAGTTCATGTTTATTCGGTTTAGCATTTTGTTTTTTTTTTCAGTGTACTGTTCAATGCAGAATTTTGCCACAAACAGCCAGCGCATTAACACGAGCCAGTTCGTTTCATTCAAAAATCCTGACCATGGAGTGAGTCAGGTTCCTAAGAAAGTAGCAAATCATCGGCCGCGCTGCCAAGGGCTCGCGTTTCAGTATCCTGTGACAACCGTCAGCCGGGATGGGTGTGATGGACGCGGTGTCGCATGGGCCCGCCGCGTCACGACTCGCCGCCCCGCGCGACTGTCGCGTTTGAAACACTACCCTTATGACATACGGTTTGTTTTTAGAATATGCGTCATTGAAGTTAATAAAAATGCATTTTGATCTTTTAATAATTGGATTCATTTGTAGAGTTTTTAGCTCTCTAGTTTTATCTCACATGCCTACTCAGACTGTCATACTCATTAATCATTATGATTGTTATGAATACTAGGGACCAGCCCTCGCTTCGCTTCGGGTTTTGTTAGTTTTCTGTAACACCTGTACATAAAAATATCTACCTACCTGCTGTCTTTCCTTTTCGTTTATTCACAAAATGAGGGCAACCAAGGAAGACAGTGTTTTAGTTGACACACATACATACATACATACATACATTAAATTACGCCTGTTTCCCAGAGGGGTAGGCAGATACCACTTCTTTCTATTTTCTACGATCTTGATAAATTTCTTTCGCTTCTTCCACATTCATACATCGAGTCATGCACGCACGTCGGTTTCGGGTAGGTACTTAAGATTCGGCCCTTTTCCAGTATTTCTCCGATTTGACTCGAAAAAGTATGCCTAGGGCGTCCCATTCCGACCCGTCCACTCACTTTCGATCTGTATATTTGTTTCGTCAATCTTCTTTCATCCATCCTTTCCTTAACATAACTTTAATAATTTAAAGATTGCAATCAAAACAACATTAGTGATCATTGGTTTTCGTCTTCTCGTTACGATTGTTTCTGTTAAATCTAAAATATTCCAACGCACAATATTAAAACTTGCTGCAGAAAATTTAGGAAAATAGCGATCTATTAAGCAATTTTTGTATAAGTAGATAAATCAAGCTGTCACGACAACATATTAAAAGCCGAGTGAGCCGGGATGCGATTGTGCCTGAACAGGGCGTATCACTGCGCTGACGGGAGAGTGACGCGATGACAAATGACCGCGCGCCGACCTCCCTGGTGCCACATACCTACTGCAATCACACTTGAACGTATGTTTGCTTGCTAATTGATTACTCAACGTTTAAACAGGCATTGATCTTCATAAAAAAATGCTACATTGAACTGAATCGAACATTGTTTTTTTATGGCACGGCGAAGGCATTCAAACCTTTTTTTGACGGAGGAAATGCCATTTCGCATCGTCCCGCCCGGCTAGGGTAGTCACCTCACCTGTCTCCTGCGAGAGCCGAGGTGGAAGCATGCCGTCTAAAACCTCTCCGGTGTTAACCTTCAATGGGTTGTTAGCGGGGGCATCGTGGTCTGATGACGGAGCACCATTGCGTGCCCCCCAAAGGCATTTAAACCTAGACCAACTGATGATAAGTGAGTTACACAGAGAGAGTGAGAGACAAATCGTTTTTCGTAGTCTCAATAATGCAAACACCGTTGAGACCATTGGAGTGCCTCTATGCTAGTCATTTTACCAGTTGTCTTTTCCCCACAACGAAAACCAACAATGCGAACACCCCACTTTCCCAGCTGTGCCATTGATTAGTACCATTAATGGTACTACTGGGAACTTTTGTCCCACTAGTACCATTAATGGTACTACTGGGAATATTTGACACTTCCCAGTAGTACCATCATCTACTGTAGTCAGCATTGTAATGCTGGCAAGGTGCCCAAAATTTACCAGGACTGTCGCTAACAAACATCCTTTACAATACAATAACAACGAATAAATGGAACTTGTGAACGGTGATATAAATATTCCACTGTTCTTGGAAAAACTGCGTTAAGCAGGTTACTATTATTTATTTATCAAGGATAGTATTATGTTTTGTTACTACTGGTCCCTCTCGGACGTATTTATTTAGTAAAGAAGTCATATTTCCCAAGTAGCAATTGTCCCCTTAACTTGGTTTTGGAGATATCTTGAAGACAAAGTATTAATTCATGCTGTTGTCTTGGTTAAATCAAATTTTGTCTTAAAGATATCTATTGGAAACCTTGAAGACAGAGTTAAGTAAAAATGGGCACCGTTTTTAAATACTAATTAAGAGGGACTTTAGACTTCTTTCAAGAAAGACTTAAACCTTTTTTAAGGCAGTGGTATTAATAAAGCCTTTTATTGCGTCTTCAAGATATCTTGTAGGCCAAGTTAAATCAAAGTTTTCGTCTTCAAGATATCTTGAATACCAAGTTTAGAATGCTACAATAAAATCGTGAAGAATTATCGTAGTCAACTGAAAACTGATTTAAAGCTACATTTACTTTATGTAGTTAAGGTTAAGAAAAATGACG
Organism: Acleris laterana; assembly: GCA_963966035.1. Lineage (NCBI taxonomy): Eukaryota > Metazoa > Arthropoda > Insecta > Lepidoptera > Tortricidae > Acleris > Acleris laterana. Next base: position 14,259,361 of record OZ014439.1, on the reverse strand, counting down.
GCGAAATTATGATAATGAAGTATAATTCTTTGACAAGGAAATATAATGGCGTAGCTTATTACTCACCAAATACGCAATAGTAGATTCTTGTCCAAATTTACAGTCGAAAGTTCAACGCAAATTAGTTGGTCGTGTAGAATTAATACACATTGTTGTAAAATACACGGGCTTTACGAAATGTTAAGAAATAATATCAAAATCTTCAAATTTTATTGAAACACATAAACACTTTTGTAAGTTTTCTAAAAAAAGATTTTTTTTCATAATTTGTAGCAATGTTTATAACTTAATTGATGTTTTGAATATTTATACAAAGTATTTTAAATGATTAAATACAGCACAAATACAAATTTATAACTTTTATACGAACAATTTAAAATGTACTTCAATCGAATATGGCGTTAAATCAACTGAGGATCAAATAAGAAACACTTAAGGCAATGTTGACGTAGCAAGACAAAGTTAAGGACGAGTTAATACTGTTTGTACTAAACTTGTTCCTATTTAAAAGATTTTTGCTTTAACTAAGTCTTAAAAAAGATTTGTAGTATGCAAAGTTAAGAAAATAGCCAATTTACTCACTCCTAAGTCAGTTTTCGCGATACCACTTGCGCAGTAAGAAGTAACGTTGTTGTTGTCATTTTGGGAGTGGTTAATGCAACAACAAACCAATAAAAAAAATTACAAGTGACTACCTAAGTTAATGTGAATCGATCAGTGTAACAAACAATTGTCGTTTTATAATTTCCACTCAGTGCATAGGAACATTACGGTAAGTGTCTACAAAGTTATTAAAAAAAATATTGCGATTGTAGGTAGCGTTTTGCCGCCCATACCTAGAGTCGTAGAGTCGGCATTTACCGTCAAAGCTTCTATGTCAGAGTCATTGTCACTTTCTAACGTAATTTGTTCCTCTTGAGTTTCCATTTCCAATGAATCTGCAAATATATTTGGGCACAAAGTCGTCGCATTTGAAGGCCCCTGGATGGTCATTGTGTTTTCAACGATTACTTATGTCACCACTTGCTACCCTTGCGGAGCTTGCACTACTCATTCATGTAGTTATTGACTCGACGACGAAATCCACCGGATTTTTTTAACTTCTTAACTTTACGACTATCCATCTCGCATAAACCCGTCCTCTTAATTCTTTTAAGACTGAAAACTCACTTCTTAAGCACACTTTTACTTTACTCATCCAAAAGAAATGCTAGTAGAGAAACTTTAGTATTCGTTTGATTTTCAGAAATCTTTAAGTCTTCCAAATTCAATATTGACTTATCTTGACTATAATAATTCAATCGAAATCAAGTAATCCTCAAGTCAATCTTCAGTAAGCATAAGATAAGAATAACAAGACTTAAGAAAGATGTCTTCTAGGCATAGTTAAATCTGACTTAATTCTAATTGGATTTGAAAGTGACAAATAGACTAAAGTCGCCTTTATTTAAGTCTACTTTGCATTAAATGCTAACTGGATTTTATGAAAACCGACTTAAATGTACATGTCTCAGTGGAAACCAACTTTAGACATTTTTAAGGCATATAAGATTTAGCCTTAGGCTCCGATTGCTACTTGGGTTATTTCACTTGATAACTAGGCCCGAATAATTTTAAATATATATATTTCGATAAGAGTTTATAATACCAGTTACGCCTTTTATTTCCTAACTAACTGCAACACACAAACTATAAATATACATATATTTCGAAATATCAATACAGAGTTTTAATTTACTTTTCCGGACTTATTTCAATTAAGTAAGTAAACCCGGTTGCAACACTTGTATCGTGTACAACGGTAGGTACTAATGGGACAAAAATTCCCAGTAGTACCATTAATGGTACTAGTGGGACAAAAAATCCCAGTAGTACCACAAGTAAACCCGGTTGCAAAACTTGTATCGCGTGCAATGGTACTAGTGGGATAAAAATTCCCAGTAGGACCATTAATGGTACTAATCAATGGTACAGCTGGGAAAGAGGGGCGAACCCCAGCTGCTGACTAGCAGTAGATTAATGAAGACTGCAAAGAGGGTCCAGTGGCTCATTACTAAAATTTAGGTGCAGTCTTATATAGTGGTAGCGATACGGACGAACCCTGCTCAAGAGTACCTACAACGAATTAAATTCCATACACAATAATCCATATGCTTCGTTATTGCTCTATGGTAGAGATGAAATATAATATAGGAATTGTGAGCATTAAAAAAAGTAGACGAAGTATATTTGTACCAGTAGGCCTATTATGGTCGCGTTAATCCTGTGGATAAATATGGACAAAACATCTGTCACTTTCTGAGACGTGCGAGAATGACGGATGCTTTTAGTCGAATATTCGGGCGTTTTTAACTGCCGTCACTGTCGTACCTAGTCGAAATTGTTCATATTAAGCTCTTAGCAGTTTTTTAACAAGGTCCCATTACTGATACTTAGCTACATAAATAACAGAAAATAGGATCCCGCCTCTACAGTCAAAATGTTGGACCGATTTTTCCAATCACCAGTTATCACTTTCCTTAATTGTGTAGCATAGATTTATGTTCATTTTAAAGTTAATAAAAACAGTAAACAATTAAATAACTATTAATATCTCGTACATACTCGTACTGCATTTAATCAACGAAGTACAACCTCACTACTTAATTGTGTACATACATCGTCGCAACCGCGCAAGCGCGCAACGCAACGTCAATTTGAGTGCCAAGCCGTCGTGAATTGAAACACTATAATCCTATTCAATAATCATAATCCCAATTCAACAATTAGCCAATTGTAGTTTTTACCATCTTAATTTATTTTGATAACTTGTTAGTGTTAATGTTGCTTGAGGAACCAAAAAACGTGGGTACCTATCTGACGCTATGTTTGTGATTTTTTACCGCATCAGTGGTACCGAGCGTGACGCCGCCGCGCGCACTATCTGCGATCAACCGACTGACAGAGATATTAATCAATAGGATTGACAAAATCGTGCGAGTGTCGAAAATTTGACGCGGCCTCGAACCCGGACCTCCCAAGATGAGCGATATTTCACCCGCCGCAACCGCCCCGCCCATGTGCTCATTAGCTCTAATATAGTCAATATCCTACTTGCTTTTTCATTTAAATTAGAAAGAAGGTTAATCTACTCATACGTATTGCCTCCAATACAAAACTACAAAAATAAACACATTGGATGATTCGTTTTACGCTCGCTAATTTAATATTTGCTCATGGAAATGATATACAGGTGTTAATAAAATACATATTGTAACAGGACCACATATTTAAGAATTAAAATCCATAACACAGGTTTTGTCAGGCATACCTATCAACAGAAAAACTATCCGCAATTTCATCAACGAATGTTATTTATAAGTTACTTTACGGTATAAGTGAAAATCTGCAACCAGCTCTTCCTAAATTGGTGGTGGTTACGACTGTACGATATATTAAAAAACACAAGACAACCGTTTTCACTTCATCAGTTCATATTGACTGGTGGAAGTCCTACATAATAAGATCATTATACTGGGTTTATTGGGCTAACTATGACTTGTGCGGTCATGAGGTTTTAGTCCAGGTTGTCTCTCAAAGAATGTCGATTGGAACCCTTGGCTGGTTTTTTCTCTGCCCTACATGAGTTCACCCTCTATTGTTTTCCAATAAATGCTTGAAACAACCCTTGAACAATGCATTGTTGTGTTGAGGTAAAAACTATGTTCACACAAATAAGAAATTACAAGTTGCGTGTACAAATGGCGGCGCGCGTTGCAAATTAAACTCCGTATTGAGCCGGCGCGGGCGCAGATGGCGCTGCAACCACCTATTAGTGGCAACTTAATAAGTAAATTTAAACAAATATTACCTAAGCGAACATTTTAATTGCTACATAAAGTGCGGTAGTATGGCCCCGCTTATACAACGGTTCGCCGGAAACAAGTAGGTAATTTTTTTCAAATTCATTGACGCGATTATAATGTTTTAACAAATATATTGATTGAATGACGTTGTTTTCTTTAAATAAATATTTGGAAGTGTAGTTTGACTTGTTAGCGCTGGTTTTGACTCTGTTGAGCGTTGTCTAAAAGTAAAAAAAGGAAGGGGACATAAGAATTCCCGAGGAATGAACTTAACTTTTCCAATACCTGCAACGGTAGTAAGCGGTATTTAAAAACTTAATTCGATTCGAACATGACACGACTCAAAAAACGAGGCGCTCATAGCGGTCGTGCAGGCCGAATGGGCCTCTTAACATTCCCGTACTATGAATAAAATGGTAGGATCGTCGGAGGCGGGGCGCGGCGTACCGGGCGGGGAGGAATGTCTCACTAACGGACTGGCTCACCTCACTCCATGACTTACTGGATCTGGGGTGTTATTCTCTCAAAAACAACGGACGGTCGGGCGAACGAGCGAAATCGCAGCGGCGAGTTTAAGTAGTCCCGCCAGAGTGAACAAAACACATTTTAACGCGTACATTTTCAATTAAGCAGCCTTATACGTTCGATCCATTGCTTGGCAGAAACCATGCTGCTACATTGAAAATACATGCGCTAAAATATGTTTTGTTCGCACTGACGGGACTACTTAAACTCGCCGCTTGGACATTCACTCGTTCGTTCGTCCGACCGTCGTTGTTGAGAGAATCACTACCTACTCAGGACTGACTTGTTAAAAATGCCAATTCTTGTGTCTTTGTCCACAATTTATGTATGTTTTCCGCTCTTATCTCAGGGACCTGACATAGCATATATAGGCATTAAATTGGCTACAAAGATGTTATACGCAATTAATAATAATTTGGTTCAACCAATTTACCTTTTTATTCTTATTTTAATGTGGGCGACCAACTATACGTGTTATTCAAAATATTTATTTCAAACCTATGTATGTATGTATGTATGTATGTATGCACTTCATTGTACAAAAGAAAAACCAGAAAAATACAATTAATATAAAAATATGTACGAAGGCGAACTTATAGTATATCGACTCTGCGAACAAAGTTTATAAAAAATCATCACACTCGGCAGCCATATCATGTCACTGTTCATTACTTGTTATTTTTTGCCACTTGCCGTAAAATTTCGACCGCAAGCTTAACAAGCTTTTAACTTCTTAGTTTGTATAGTTTACACCTTTCCAGGCCTTGCTGAAGTAAGGATACAAGCAAGAAATGGAAAGGAGCCACCAATTCGTAACTTCCTGAAGGATACTGATCCGTGAAGTCATATTTCAGTAAAGTTCAATAAAATTGATGCAAAAAATGTAAGTAGTTAAGTTCAATTTTGAGCAACATGAATGTGGTCGATGAAATTTACTATGACTGGAAAAGGGTTACTGAAGAATAGTAAACATCTAAACCCGTATAAGTAATGCAAAGACAATTTTTTGGGACAACTAGTAGGTAGTAGGAGTTAATGGCCGATTAAAAAAACGTTAATCCGATGACAATGCAATGTTGAATTTAAACGACTTGTTTCCTAATAGCACAGCCGATGTTTATATCGGGTTGAGTGTGTTGTCGGACGCAAGTGCCAGGGGCGGCGCGTCAGCCGACGGCCGCGAAATTCCACCTCGCTCTGGTCCTATTGTCCCGCAGTTACTTCGCTAATGGTGTCACATTGCATAGCGACGTCCAGCGTTCACGGTTTTCTTTTTGCGATGTATTTCGGGCGCTTGTAAATTTAATGAGGAGGTGTTGCGGTGTTGTCGGATCGCTCCTGTCGCAAGCGTGGTGAAAATAGATTTAGGTGATTGAGTTGCTAGTACCAATGACATGATCGTGTTTCTTAATGTAGGTACCTAACCTACTCGTACATTCATATATCAACATTAATCGGCGATTGCGTTGTAAGTTTGTAAAGATAGTTTAACTCAAGCCTTTAAAGTCTCCCTTTATTTTAAAAACCACCAAACCAATGTCTTTTGTATAAAAACGAAAACATCACAGACTAGTTAAAATAATAATTAAAAAACTGTCAAATGGTTTTTGAATGAACATGCCCTGAATGTATCGCGCTACCTAAATTCCTAATTTTGCACCTTTCTGACCACACTTTATTTAATACCCTAGGATTTGCTTTAATTAAGGTTTTTACAAAAATCTTTTAAAACCTGGTTTTATAAGATTATAAATTATTGCGTAGGTACCACAGATACAATCTATTAACAGATATAAAATAACAGAGGTAGGTTTGAGACATTCCTTTGTTCAGTTATTTCAAATAATTCTCGAAAACAACGCTAAAAAATTGTACCGTAAGCTTTTAGTTGTATCTATATAGAAAACTAGCATTTTAATAGCTTTGAAAAAGTAGTCATGCAAAATACGTTTACGTGTATATCCATGGTTCCTCTTCTGTTTATACTCTATGGTCACACCTGTGGTTCACGAGCGTCGGCGAGGAGTTTCGCAAGTCGACACTGAAATTGGGAACTTTGGCGACAATATTGCGAAAACCGCCGCCTGTCCCCCCTCGGTACCTAATTTAGCACTCGTATCGTACCACCTTCCCTTTGATTATTCCAACCGCGCCGTATTCATACTTGAATAAATTCATTACTTTGAAATACGCATGTTTATGTTGCATCAACTTATGAAATGTGCTCACGTTTTTCTACAAAAAATATCGTATAAATTATGTTATTTCGTAACTTTAGTTGTTAACAAACGGATAACACACATGCTAACACAATACAGACATACGTAAATATCATGTCAATTTGGTTTTTTCGCCACTTCATTATGCCACATTACCTCAGTACCTACTCCGTTAATGTTCGTTAATAAATGCGAATATCTTATTGATGGCTTTCCGAATGAAATTTATAGGAGAGTTCACACGTTTTATCCTATGGTACCTACCTATTGTAAATGTCGCTATATATTCGTAGTAATTCGTTTCATTTCGATAAAGATGGCGGCATTTGCGGTGAGCACGTGAGTCCGACAGCCAGCACTCCGGCGGAACAGGCGAGATAAACAATGCTCCTGCTGCTAAAAAACTGTTTATGCTACCTGATTTGAATTATTTAAGGCGTATTGGGATTGTTCTCATACGACATTGCGACCCGGCAATATTATTAACCTTTCCGAACGCGTAGCAACCGCTCATTGAGAAAAGTAGGCGTTAACAGCACCTATTGAGACAGTGTAAAGCCTGGAGGATAATAACTATTATGCAAAGGTTTTTTTGTATGTTTTGAAAATTTCTGACAATACATTGTTAAGAAATCTATGAATAATTCATACGTAATAAAGAAAACATACGCTAAGACATGCGAGATTGATGACTACGTGCTTACATTCGCTTGACAAGTTAAAACCGAGATACGACGCACATCTTCGGGAGACGAGGTAGCATAAAGCTTCAGCCATCTCGCGGGGATCTCGTCTATAGCTACCTACGTCAACGTCTGGTTGAGACGTGCCCTATGTCTGCGGCTGCTAATGTCGTCAGTTCCGGGGGTGGGTGGAGGTGGTGGTGGTGGGGGAGGGGGGAGGCACGTACTGGCTGTTAAAACGCTACATGTCAACGGGGAGCGGGCGGAGCGTCTCCCGGCCGTAATCGCTACGATGGAGGTCCGTTGATAATGTCGTGACCTCCACACTAGATTATTGGGGTTGGGCCAAACTACGTCGCGATTATTTGCATACCTACTTAGTTGTAGCGATATGTTGAGTTGAGGTGTATGTGAAATCCATCTACGAATTGATCTAACTAAACTACTCGTAGGTAACATGCAATTTTTTATGATAAAATATAACTACGAGTAGTACTTTCTCTATTTAAAAGAGTAACGTAATGTATTTATTTTTTTCAGAGGAAATTGAAATTTCTGCAACTCATAACCACTTATTCTATTTCAAAAAACGTTTACTTTTTTTGTGTCATTAGACACAATGGCCATTGCCTTTACCACTTGGTGGTCCTACAAATTGACATCAGACAGGAGCCGGCGTCGACAGCGCCCGCGTCAGTTAGTACACCGCGTCCATCGACACTTAACTCCAGACACGAGATCAAACGGACGGTCGCAGTTATCCCGAATAATGACTAATAAGCTATCTAGAACGTCACTTTACGACTTTAGAACAATAAGCAGATTGTACAAACTTGATGCTTCTATGAATAATAAGAGTTATAATGCTGTTTGATGTATACGGTTTCGTTGCTATTTTACAAACGCTAATAAACAGGCAGACAAAAACACTCAATTATGTGTTATGAGTATCTTATTATATTACACACATATATATGTGTGTAAACAAATACTTATGTACGTAGGTAATCAAACCACGTCATGTTACATCACAGCCATTACCGAATAGTTCTATGTAGACATACATGGCGTACAACGGGTCAAATTAACTCAATAAATACGTCAGGCACATAGGGAGGCTACCGGATGTCAACAACCAAACGCGAAAGGGCTAAAGTCCCTACATAAACATTTTCCGCGTACTTACTTCCATAAATTAGTTCCCGTGAAGGCACGGTATAAATACCCGCGAAACGCCACAGTTCACCCGCTCATTACTTAGGTACACTAATAGTTTTATTTATCGGCTTCCTGTGCGCTCCACAACAACCGTGCTACTCCAGAACCAAATTATTGCCTCCAAACGAACGCAGTAGCTTGACACCACGCAACCCTTTTCACCCTCATTAATAATCGATATCTGTCGCAATACCAAATAGACACCTTCGTAAATGTATTCCGCCGTCACGGAGGACAAAACAGTAATCAATATAATAAGCGGCTTCCGTTTGTCAGACAACAACCGACACGCCGTCTCAGTGAAAATTTCAAATTATACCTCACCAACTTTCCCGAACGTTTATTCGAAAAAAACTTATTCGATAATCACCTATCATTACTTGCGGGAGGCGTCAGCCACCGCGCACACAAAGAAGGTGGTGCCGGAAGAAAACGACGAAAATTAAAAGTTTCCACCAAACAAACCTACAGCTGTCATATTAAACCGTCAAAGTAAAGATTACAAATGAAATATTCACGGTGAAAGCGGGGTTTAGCCCGTGGTTATGTAAATAAGTGGCTACGAAAATGTACATAATTAGTTTACACGTTTTCTCTGAGACACCCTCCAGCCCCGCGGCAGGGCGAGGCCGATCTACATGCTAAGGGCGCTTTTACATGAATCACGCATCACTACACGACGTATTCAAATACTACGCATGTGTTCTCTTCACATAACCTATATATAACGACGATAGGGTTGCGTGCTTCAATTAATAATGCATCGCAAAATTCAAAAAAATACGCCGTTGTGAACGACGAGTTTTTATAATAAGTATTCTAATTTACGCTGTTATTATGGTTGTACCTAAATAGAACACTTAATTATCCGGTAAGTAATGACGTAAATCATTAATTAATCAATCCTTGATTATGCTGTTGCCGTCGGTTGAAAATAAATAAAGTATAGTATCATTATGGAGAGAGCTTTTTATTAAATGAAAAGGCTCTGAGGATCTCCGTCGCGAGTGACAGCTAATCTCTTAATAAGACACAAAGCAAAGTGAATTCGCGGCGCGAGGGCGGAGGGCGCGCCGTCGGCGCACGCGGCGCGTCTCCGTAATTCTTTTGTCGTTTTCAGCTTCGTCAAATATCGCGTTCCCGTTTGCATACATTTTCGCCGACTGCCTCCCTGAAGGCCCCGCTCTCCCCCCGACGCCGTCTCTCACAAATAAAATTAGTGTCGGCAGCGTGACACCAACTGAATTTAAGCTAATTAGATATTTATAAAGAAATTTCCGATTCAGCAGCAAAGTTCAAAATTTGACTTCGGCCCCGCAAAGAGTTTGGTGCCGTTTTCAATTTAAACTTGGAACAAGTTAAATAATGCGCGAGTTGCGGCCAACTCGATTCATCTAAAGGTTTTAGTAGGTTTTAGTGAAATTAGCTTTTGAATTCAAATGACTTTGGGTTATCCATGGCGTGGAACTTTGTGAAGACAATATTAATCCGGCTACTTATTCAAAAGGTCACTTGAAAGGATTATGTATTGTGACACTTGGATGGATTTGGATGAAAATTATAGTAAAATGATGTTATGAATGGGACTGAAGGAGTTGTAAGGGTCCGCAGCCAAGGCACTAGGAGCTAGAGGAGCGGGCAGGCGGCTCGGGCGCGTGTGTGCAGGTCGCCGGCGCCCACCTCGCGCCTAATGTCCGGGCATAAATCAGAGGTAACGCGCCCCCCGCGCCCCGCCGAGGCACCGCCGAGGCACCGCCGATAAAATTCCAAATTGTTTTCTCGCCCCCGGTGGGCGCCGCCCTCGGTTCGCTCTTAAACGCCGTTTCAAGTTGCACTTGTGAATCGCACTTTTTACTGTTCTTGAAATTGGCGTTGCGAATTGCTTTTCGACTTCGATCGAGGCTCCCATTGCTGTATAAAAGCGGAGCGTCGTTGAATTATGTTTTGCGAGTGTAACCCAAATCGGTGATGATTTTTTCGCTTTACTATTGACACATCGACATGGAGGCGACACGCTGGCATGTTAAATGCGATCCAATTAGAAGATTAAGCGTTGACAATTACGGAGTCGGGTCGCGATCGTATATCAACAATTATCGTGCGAGTGCGACAAATGGCGAGCTGGCGGTTCGAGCACCTGTGCGGCGCACTCCCGCGCAACCCGCGGTGCCGTGTAACGAACGCGAACCACTTGGATATTGACTGATTGTCTTGTGGGTTGTTTTAGTCACGTGAATAAACGCGGACAAAACATTTGTCACTTTCTGACCAGTATTTAAGTGCGAGAGAGACGGATACTTTATCCGCCACGATAAAGGCGACCATAATATAGGCCTTATTGGTTCCTGAGTTAAAGTACAGCGGAGGAGAAAGGTGCAAATGCACTCAATGTATTGGGGTACGAGTTTTTGTCGAGTTATTCGTAATTACTCAAGCGTCTTAGTATTATTTTCCAATTTTAGGTTTGTTTGCAAAAGACAACAACGCGTCGGAATGTTGTACAAAGTGTTTAGGAAAGAAAAACATGAAAGTAGCTAAAATCTGTAAAGATCGCAAGAAGAAGTAAGCTCTTAAGATGGTCTTGTTTTGTGTGGATTTCTTAACTGAAGTAGTGTCTAACTACTGATTTGGGGTTTTTTATCACTGTACCAATTCCACGTCGAGCGGTTAAGGCATTGTTAAAACTGAACAAAAAAATAATAAATAAACACACACACAGTAGGTAAGTATTACAAAAATCCGCTAAACAGATATATCTCGAGCTTAAGGAGCCTCAGAAGGAAGGTTTTTCTAAGACTTGTACAGTCAGCATCATAAATATGTATACATTAACAACGTTTCAGAAATATATATACAACTTTATTCCCTTGCAGTAGAGTCGTGTTTCCATATTTTTGAAAGTTTAACTGTATCCATATTATTAGACGTGACTGTACTTACTATTGACGCGATCAATCGATTTACCCGTCTGCCTACGCTATCTATACATTGATAGGGCAGTTTGTCGGTAGTCCACTTAACAGAAAGGTCACAGGAAGGTATCCAGGTAGCCCGAGGAGTCAGAGCATAACCAACGAACATAGATGGTGCCTCAAGACTTCGGACTACTTTAAAAAGGGGTTCTGTTGATAGGTCGAGGTAAAATGGAATTACAGAAAGACTGATTTACAGGTTGTTCTAACAACAAGTACCTATCCAAGTTGAAACGATGTAAATTTGTAACGCGTTTATAAGGTACGGGTGTCGCAAGCCGCGCGATATCGGCCTATATAAATTGTCAAGTCAGTCCTGCACACGCGAACTACGTAAATAGTTGTACTACGACGTACTTTCTATGCAAAGTTTAAAAAACAATTACAATCGATATAACTCATAGTTATTATTTCTAAAAACTGCCCGTGTTTACATTTATCAGTTATCAATGGGTTTTTTATTTCCGCTTCAGTTATGAAAATCTTAATAAGAAACTTTACACAAAAAACAAATGAATGAATTCTTTGAATCATTTTATATCTTTAGTGAAATATTGTTTGAGCCACTGACTTAGTTGTGACAGCGCAAGAAGTATTAGTGATTAGTGTTTTAATTAAGAACATCTTCAAAAGCACCGTGATAAAATACGTTACAAATGTTTACATATAAAAATCAGCTACAGAGAGAATATTCAAGAATAAAGCAATATTTTACCCGTCTATTACTCACTGCTAAAATGTTTTATTTTAGGCAAACGTTCCAAATTAAATAGTTTAACAGGAAAATATTGTGGTCACATCAGACGCGGCGAAAAGCTATTTATTTTATGATGGGAATAAGTGTGTGTATCTCTATATTTACAAAATGGTGTTGAGAAGTAAATCAAACGCGCGCTGTGTGCCAAGTGCGGCGATTAAAGCGTTGGCAGCGCCGAACGTCTTCACCGGCGCGCGCTGGACCGGCCGCTATTGTTTTCCCACTCACACTAACCTTTCGTAGATATAGTGAGATAAAAAGGTTAAGGGAGTTAAAGAGATATGGAATGATTTATAGTCGCGTGCACATTCCAGCACACCTATAAGTAATTGACTTAACACTAGGACAATATGGTAAACATCTTAGCCTAAGTGTGCAAAATGTGGTTACAGAATTAACAACAGGTTTTTAGAGTTGCTGGTAATTCTGTAGCTCTGCCTACCCCACTCTGGGAATAAAGGCGTGAGTTTATGTATGTATGTATGTATGTAGGACAATCAACTCCAAATACCAAAAGTACCTACGTAAGTTCACTCTTCCAGTACAAAAATATTTTTCAAATTGAGAACAATTTGAATACAAAGGTATTAGTTTCGATAAAGACCCATCACAAACATCAGCTGAAACGCGTAACCGGGGAGCTGACAAACATCAAAATATTTGCACACCGAATGAAAAATGGCTCCCCGTTGAATAAACTTCGAATGAGCTACACAATGAGACAGGTTTTAAAACGCAGCTTGCCGCATTTGCTCACAACACGATTAGCATACCAACTACCGTACAATATTTACATTATTCTATTACGGCAGTTATGATAATCTCCTCGGGGTGAACCGAGCTAATGTGCACGGATTAAGCCCTTCCATTCAATTGGTGATGCACTTGTCATAAATAACATGCGGTGGTTTTGTTTAATTTAGCTTAAAGCTCATGTCGAACGTTACATACGCTAGAGAGCTACAAAATGAAAATTGGAAACTTTTGACGTGATGCGAGAAGGGTGACCTTCTTTACTTATAATTTTATTGGTAACAGTTCTGGAGTAGCACCTGATTCAGCACGTAATCCACGACCCGACAACTCGGCAGATCTCTGCGGGGCAATTCAATTACATTGAAAGATCCCTCATAAGCGAATCGTTTTTCCGAGTCATTAATTTTTTCGAACGACACGGGGCCGCGTGATATGGCGGGGTGGGTCCGCGCGGCTATCTCGCGAGATAATGCTGATTTATGCGGCCGGGCGACGGCCGTGATTCGTCGCGCTTCGTCGCCGCGACGTGCGAGTGTCGCGCGGACGTCGCCCGCGTCCTGTTGGCCCTGCTCCCGCCCCGGGCCCGCCGAGCGTCCGCCGCGCGCCCGCGCCGGCCACGTCCGACATACATTCGTGACGGTTAGTTGGCGAGATTTATGCTAATCGACGGGGCCGACTCAGATAAGCTCCCGTGACGGTGTGTGGCAAATTGTCTCCCATTGCGACTTCCCAAAGTCCTTTGTGGCATTCCCTATCGCGTTTAATCTTTTATTAACTCTTATACCTAACCGTAACGAAAATATCGCTAATGCAGAAAAAGAGATAACGTGGGCGAATTATGATGATACATCGCCCTCCGGTATTACTGCGAAGAAAAGAAGATGGTATTGGAATTCTCTGTAATTTGACAGCATTCCCTTTTTGAAAGAGTTATGACGAATCAACACAATATGAAACATGCACGAGAAATGTTCTGGATTGCTATGTATGTTCGGAAATAATAAGTGTGCCTGGAATACATTTCCAGATGTCGTACTTTATGGTGCGTGGTAGAAAAACTGAATGCCCGAGGCGTCGTTAACTCGAGAACATTATAAGGAATAAATAAGTGAGGTATTAATACTGCTTTATAGTCCGTGAAAGAGCCTTCATTGTTTAGTGCTCTGCACTCGGCCTTTGTTCCCATTTATATTTGTTACGAACTGGTGTATTAAGGATTAAATATTTTGGAGTGATGTAGTAGTTGGCACTAAGTAGGCAATTAGTGTACGCCGTGGTACCACCCACCCTGTGTTGTGGAAGGCTCTAACAGCGAATCATGTCAAAATATACAATCGACTTTGAGCTACACATGCAGTTTTCTTGCTACCGGAGGGGATAAGAGACTAAATATTGGAACCTGCCGACACTAACCAACCAATCGCAGTATAGTTTGAATTCTGGAAAATTATGTTTGCTAAGCCTTGCCGGTAAGTAAATAAAACAAAAAACTTTTTGAATTTGAGGTGCTATAGGTAAATGCAGTAATCGAAATATCGATTACGCATTAGCGACTGGTAAAAAAGAGGAAACAAGGAAAGTGAGGTGGAAGTTGTGTCCTTATCGATAGATTAGGTCGGCGAATTTGTCACGATCGGCGGCCTGTCGCGCTGATTTACGCCCGCCGCGATAACGCAAACACAACACGCCGTTTCAATTTGATAACACGAACAGGTATTTAAATGGTGTGAATATTTAGTAACATATATGAGGTACTTGCTTGCGGTAGAAAAAAACGAGATACTGTTGCAAAGGCATCGAGTCTTCAATTATTTATTTACTTCTACGTAAGTTGAGGCTACGTTGAAATTTCTAAATATCTAACTTTAGTTCGATTTTTTGTTACCATTCTGTAATAAGTGAGAAATCCTGTTTCCGACCTTTTCCCTTTGTTTGTTTTTTCTTTATTGTTATAAAACTATAGGAAAAACGCTTAAACAAAATTAAAAATGTACTTAATTGTTTTAATAAATGCATTTCTAACTTATGAAAATTTGGACAAAATTAAACAGTTGGCTACCCTAAATACTATATAAATAAATGAACTATATTTGTGTTGTATCTTCCTGTCTGGCAGTTATTTTAAACTACGCAATTGATTATCCTGGTTTTACGATTAAATACGTATTAAGAGTTTATAGAATGTATTTTAGGCGGTTTATGTGTAAGTACCTAAATACACATAGATTCCGCAAGGCTAAAACCGAGGCGAGTCCCTATCGAAACATACCTAATTCGAAAAACCTCAACAAAATGCAAGGTAACTGTGAAGTACTTAACGACAATAAGGAACATAATCAACGGATCAAACGATCGACTATCACCAACATGACCGCAGCTAATACAGTCCACTTCGACTCAATGACGGCCAAATTCGAGACTTTAGGCTTCCGAAGTCGGCTAGTCGGCCACCGAGGGCGCGGCGCGGCCGCCGATTGCCCATTGTGCGGGCTCGCGGCGCAACCGACACGCTGCGCTCGACCGCCACTCTGCGCCACCTACCTTATCGCCTTTGACTGCGATTGACGATTTCGCCTTGATCTCGTTAACCAACAATTGCGTCTCGATTACCTACCACCAAGTTTTTAATTTCTCTGTAAAGCTTAATGGCCGGCTGAATTCGCTGACTACTCGTACTCAATCATGCGCGGTGTGCGGAATGGGTCTATTGTGCACTAATTTAAAAGTGGTTTGGTGAAATTGCGTGTGTTCTAATGACATCGGCTATTAATTTTAGCCACACACTGTTAGCCTTCTTTAAATGTCTTACCTTCCAGTTTTGGTAATGATCATTTCGGTGCCTAGGTCGTTGAATTTGTCCCAGAGCTCCTTGGTTTCTAGGTTGCACTGTATGTGTCGCATCTCCTCGCTGGACCACCGCTCGGCGAGCTGCGGGTTGCGCGGCGGCGGCGACAGCGCGCGCGACCCGCTCGCCGCGCCGCTGGCCGAGCCGGCTTCCGACGTCGACGAGACGTCCACGGGAGAATCCCGCTCAAACTCTGCTAGTGGCGGTGACGGCGAACCGGAACCTGACGCGGTTGCGTCTACGAACTTTTCTGTAAGAAAAAAACATTTTTAAAGTTCTGGTGTGACACGCAGTAGTACAGGTTTTTATGTGGATCGCTACTACTGTCCTTATCCTTGAGCCTTGTAAGCAGCAGTTTGCTTGTTTGAACTACTGTACATATTTTAGTGCGGAGGTGATATAAGCGATAAAATATCTTTACCATGGGACATTCCATCTTATACGTCATCTCATCAGGCAAAGCGTCAGTGTCAGGCTCTACATAGCACAAGGTGCCTACCTGACGTACTGTGTGCTCGTTTGCCTTCTTTTGTAAAAAGAAAACTACCCCGCTTAATCACTTTACTGCGCCCTTTTCCGGTTAGTACCTCTTTTATGTAGAACGGTCTTTCTAAATTTGTATTTATAGTAACTATCTTATAATGTTTTTAAAACAAATTTCCCATTACTAAACCCTGGACGTATAATTCCACAATTTAGTTTCATACATTTCAAAGGTATAAATTAAAGTTAATATAGTGATTCGGCAAACGTCAATGTTTTAGTACCTACCTATCGAATCGATCTACATTTGAGGTCGGTGAAGTCTGAGTTGTAAAGGGCTGTTATTCTCATTTATTTAGGCGGCCGATCGTTCGACAGAAGCCCTGCTGCCTAATTGAGAATGCGCGGGCTAAAATGTGTTTTGTACGCTCTGACGGGACTACTTAAACTCGCCGGTTTATGTAAGCCGCGCCGCGTTCACTCGTTTACTCGTTCAACCGACCGAAGAGAATAACACCCCAGTACACAGTGCCCGCGCCCGGTAGGGGCAACCATTTGTGTGATGACTGATGAGTGCGAGTATTTGTTCTTGAGTCTCGGACGTTTTCTTTGCATTTAATTATTTATTTATCATTGCAGTGTAAGTATGTTCATCGTTTACCTTCTCCCTACTATAAAAAACCGATCCATCGGAAGCAGTTTGCTGCGTCACCCTCAGTTCCGCACCTTATAAATGTGTTTTTTTTATACCTATACTTTTAAGTAGGTATCTACTTATATTACACACTTAGAGCTTAGTTTGGGTCTCAATTTGTTTGTGATTTTGCCCCTAAAAAGTACAATGTCCAATTCCATCATGACGGACCCATTTTTTAAATAAAAAAAATACAGAAAGGTAAAGATAAATCAACTGGCATACAATAATATTGACTGCTCTTATTGTGGCAACATTTGTGCATATTGAGCTGTCAACTCTTATCCACAGATCTAGGATTTTGTTTTAGTCCACTATTTTACCAGGACAAACACCAGTCGATTATTTAAAAAGACTCTTTGTATTGACAATTTACACGATTCACTGCGTCTCGTAAACGTACATCAGGAATTCAGGCTTACTAGCATTAAATAAAATGCACCGTTTTAAAACTCCGTCATTTCTATTAATTTACCTAACTTTTCAACCATCGCGCCATTTGAACAGTTATAACCGAGAATAAAGAAGTTCCGAAGCGAAAACAATTTAAAAATGTAGGCGTGAATTTTCGGGCACCTGAACACGGCTGAATTATTTACTGACTCTATGTGAAGAAACGGCTTTCCTAACGGATCTCAAAAGTTTACGAATTTTTGCTAAAAATTGCTGTAATGATGGAAAGTATACAGGATGTTTGGTAGCTAGTTCGACAGCTTAAAGGGGGTGATAGAGCAGCTCTTAAGCTATCGATTTAACCCCCATGTACCTATGTTCAGCAATTGTTATTAGTTAGTTTCCGAGATATTGATCATTTTAATCGGAATTTTTGTAATTTTTCCTTATGTCCATGTTACAAAAAATCCCTAGGTTCATGTATTGATTCTGTTTTTTTTCAGTGTTTTTTTGCATGATTAGAATCACTATGAACTACAGAACTTTTTTAAGCTACATGAAATTTATTTTTAATACAATTTTTGGAGCAAACGCCCAGAGCTAATTTCTCCGTACTAAAAAAACCCCGCGTTTGTTTTTCACCTAGTATGGAAAAAAAAACTTTGTGCGTTTACTCCAAAAGTTGTGATGAAAATAAATTTCATGTAGCTTAAAAAACTTCTTTAGTTCATAGTGATTCTATCATGCAAAAAAACACTGAAAAAAAAAGAATTAATACGTGAACTTAAGGGTGTTCCGTAACATGGACATAAGGAAAAATGACGAAAATTCCGATTAAAATTATCAATATCTCTCTCAATATAATATAATATATCTCGGAAACTAATAACAATTGCTGAACATTATATGCGATGTAGTAGATAACTGATCCTTTTCTATATTTCAATCTTATCTTGAATTTTCCTTACCGGAAGACAAAAGTGAACAAATTATAATTATAAAATGCAATTAATTAATTGTAGATATTTGATAGCCACTGTATAGTTTGTTGGGGGTATAAATTTACACGGTACAATTACCGTTCTATTAATAAACCATCTAACGATTTCTTCTAGTGTTGTTCAAAGTCATCGTCCTTTGTTCTAACCCTTCTCGCTTTTGTAGCCATATTTCTGTTTTACGATACTGCCGCTATCACTGTCTAACTGAATACTACCATCATGTTAACTATATGATATCTAAGTGGTTTTATAAATTAAATGGAACAGAACCACTCATTTGTTCCAATAAGAGTGATTCATAATTATATTTCTGTTATTTATTTAATACTCTTGTCTTGTTTTGCTAAATATACAGGATGTTAGGTACCTAGGCCAGTGCAGGAACTTTAGTGGTGATAGAGAAGGACATTTTAATAATTTTGGACCGTATTTACTATTTTTATCCATGTTGTCCGCAGCGTCAGAGTGATTAGCAGCGTGATTAAGAGGCTTGCAAAGGCATTTATTGAAAATGAACCCCAAAGGGAACCTTGTAACCAAATTTGAAGAAAGTTTGTATTGAACAAGTTTTTTTTGGAAATTAGAAACATGGAAGTTAGATACTTTAAATTAACAAAAATGTCAACCTGTTCAACCTTGAATGGATGCAATAGGGTCTAAGTATATAGGTAGGGTGTATTATATTCCATATATCGCTCATTGAATACAAAACGGACACATTCCAAAATAATTTGCACTTGCATTGACAATCTTATACGAATAGCATCTAATTTTAAAATGCAACACTGACTCATTTTGGAATATGTCAGTCTTGTATTCAATGAACGATATGTATTTTAGCTATACATGCGCAGTCTGCTTAAGCAAGAAAAACCAATACCAGTTACATAACATATAAGTATAACTCAATACCCAAATATGGCTTTTGACATTTAATGTAGATATAGTAGAGTTAGTGTGTCCATGCTAAAATGTACATAACATACTTTTGGGTGTAAGAAATTGGTATAAAACAAAAAATAAAAGACCTTTTAAAATAAATTTACACTAATATTATCTCAAAGGCTATCTAGCGAGAAATATCCAATCAGACATTAACTTACTTATTTGTAGATATTATTATTTTATTTTGGCGACAGGATTTGACCGCAAAGTCTCAAAAAACATTACTTTATTTTTAAAATACCTATATTTATTTCGGGTATGAAAGTTCAAAAGGCCATTTCACAGTTATATTATTTCTGTAAGTAAACTGGCACTGTTTAAAAACACTTACTCCAGAAAAATAGTCAGAAATGGACCAATTAGATCGACCACAGACCACTGTGTATTTAAGTAAAATTTACGGTACCTTCTGCGTCGGCTTACCAGAATGGACCCATTTAATAAACATTTTTTTTTATCGTGTATGTATATTTAAAAACCATTCCAAGGAATAAACCCACACTGATCCAGTTTCATAAGTATTTTTTATACAAATTTGTAAAGCCTTAAAGTTTTTTAAAACTTTACATTTCAACGCGCCAGAACTTTGCAAAATACTTATTGGGGTAATAAAAAATAAAAGTCAACAAATTGCGAAACGGATGGTATAAATTTGATTACCTATATCATCTTTATTTGGTTTAGCTGTGTCCCAATTAAAATCCATGATTGCTAAATTAAATCTCTGGTCTACCAGAACACCATGCAAGAAAAAGAAACTTTGCACAAATTTTGGAATGCTACACTTTTAAAGCTAATTAAAAAAAAAAGTTAACGCCACAATTTTAGTTACCCTAAATTGTCGATTGTGACGTATAGTACAATGAAAAATTCACTCTTCAGAGGCCTAGTATTTAGTTAGTACATTACACTAGATACATTTAAACTTTTAGGGACTTTTGGTGAATTTTGTAATTAGGTAGGTACTAATAATTTTGTGTGTGTTCGCTCAATTACTTCAATGTTTTTTTTTAACTTCAATGCGCTTTTTAGTAATCATATTATTCATTGGCGTTATTCGCCTAGCTATGCATTTTACGGAAACTTGTTGTTTGTCCAAATGTTTGGAAAGGTTTTTTGAAATGGATTAAGGGTGTATGATTATTCGGAGTAACAATGCAATGTATTTTGTATTTACTGGTCTTGTTGACTCATTAAGATTATAATAATAATTTATGAATAGGATAGCAATTTGTTGAAAAAACATATATTTTTATTTTATGTAGAATAATTGCAAGTAACATTTCCATCTAATTGGTAATTTATTTAAGTATTAAATAGTATGAAAAATACATTCGAGGCCACTTTTTTTTTTAATGAATCCCATTGGCTTAGACTTTCAAGTATCTTACCCGTTAAGTTACCTTTAACTTGGGTACAATATCCTTAAATTAACATTTCTCGATGTGAATTTATTATTTGTAGACTTCTCTACGAGTAGTATAGTACCAAGTTGGTAGCAGAAAATAGGTAAGTTTATGACATCTCTTGCTTTATTTTCTGCAAAGCTTTTCAGTGTAAGTATACCTGTTAACATAGCCTTTTACCAAATAAAAACGTTATTAATGTATATTGTATATACAGGTTGTACCTACCCAACGTATACCTAGGTTGTTGTTCGTTCTACACTTAAATTTGCCACAAGTAAGGGTTATTAATTAATTATTTAATCCTTACTTGTGATGTTTAACTTGAGTATCTCTATATATGTTTTATGTATCACATGTAATGAATTAATTTTACTGATAATGTGATATAAAAACAATCACTGACGTACCTATTCTCGTTGATAGCTGTATGAAGTTCTTATTAAATTTATTTTATAATATCCTAGGTTTTTGATGTCCTGAGTATCCTAAGCGAATTTTAAAAAATTCTTATCATTTTATGTTTAGATTTTGAAAATGACTAAACATTTGTAACTGTTAAGTAACGATGTGGGTGGTATTTTCGATCACATAAGAGGAACGATTTCGACGAGCTCTACGTGAAACCAACTCATATTGAACCTTTTTATCTCCGTCGATTTACTTTGGGCGTTTGCATTAAGTAAAACAGGATGCTGGTGCGACATAGAGATCGCAAATGAACTTATGACAGTAGTCGAAGAATAATATTATTGTAATTCGCCTCCTCGAGTGATCTATAGTTTATCGTAAGACCTTATTAATCAACTTAAACAGCTTACTCGTACAACTTTCTTAGCTTCCAAATGCAAACTTTCCTCTCACTAGGATTACTCAGAGAAATTTACTATAGATAACGTCAGATAAAAAAACTGACATACCTACCATTGTATTCACCAGTCATTTTTTGTACTAAAAATTGTTTTGAAAAAATCCCTTATAAGCATTATAAGAAGGGTGGACGTGACAACCAAAACATTGTAGTACCTGCCAATGGGTGTCCTATTTGGTGAATTCATAACAAAATGATACGAACCTAAGGGCGTCAAGGTGTCTTCCCTGGGGTCCCGGTGCCTGCGGCGCTCGCGGCGCTCCTGCCGGTCCCGCGCCATGATGGCGGCGATCGAGAAGTCGGTGGCGCAGGGCCGCGCGGAGCACTCCTCCTCCATACTCCGCTCCCGACCCTCGCTCTGCAGCAGCATCAGCCGGCCTGTCCGCGCGCTCAACACGACGTCACCGTCTGCGCATCCCATCGATAGCGCAGAACATAGTCTTTTATACAAGATAAACTATATTTCTCGGCTCACCAATGTAGTTCGCTTAGTTTAGTGATCACCCAAGATATATTTTTCAGTTAGAATTAAGTTTATAAACAAGATTTTAAGCGTCTCTAAGTTCTACAAAAACACAAATCGATAGTGAAATAACTTTTGAACCTAACGCCAAAATCGGTGGTCTCAATAGTTAAGCAAGTTCGTCATATGTTTGGGCGTGTTGTCGCCGCAGTCGGAAGTTTGAATGCGAGAAAACTTTTTACGCGCGCGGTTCGTTCGACGGCTGTAGCGGACCGGTGCGGCGCGGCGCGATGTCGACTCGACTGAGGCGGGTGAGCGCCAGGCGGCGGTCGTAGGGAGGGGCCTGCATCGCCGCCCTATGCCACCACGCTCCGACCACGCACACACTACTGATTTTTTTATTACTTCTTTCTTATAACGTCCGTCCCGCTCGGGCGGGTGCGCTCCTCGCTCCCGTCTTCGCCGATCGGCGAGTTTTTCTCGGCGCGATAACTATTGAAATTCGCTAAATGGCTCACCGCGGCGCGGAAAAGGCTCTCGTTAAACGGTGAGTCGATCCTATCGCAGTATTTATTCGCTGCGCCGACGCCGAGCATCACTATTTATGCACCGCCCGCGCCGCCACAACCGCCGATTACCTACTTCGATGAGAATATTCGCGCTTATATTATTATTAGGTATGAATAAATAAATAACCTCTTGGTTTATTACATGGAATAAATGGCCCCGAGCGGATAGGCCATTACGGTCCTACATAGCATTAATAAATTGTGATTAAATACGATCGATAGCAAGCAGATAGAAATAGGACAGAACTTGAGTTCAATACGTACCTAATAATAGTAATAATTATGTCATCCTTACACATCCTTGATTATAAAAATAAATTTGACTTGTAATATAAGTTATAGTTCATAGTATTAGTACAGACCTATCATGTTGGCTGGCCATAATGATAGCGATGACACGTGAACGTAGCGCCGATACGCGGCACGCGTCACGAGCCGCCGCCGCTCGCACGCAGCTCAGTTTTCTCTACGTTAACTCGTTTAAAAGCATTTAATTAGAATGACTTTATAAAGTTGCTTAGGTCGGGCCGCGCAGGATAAACAAGTGGGTGCAATCAACGCGTCGCGCCTCGTGATTGGCGGATCGGGCCGCTTTATGGCGTGGGATCAAATTTGCGGAAAATTGCACTTACAGACTTTCTCCTAGTTTTGTATAAAATAATTTATTACGTGCGAGGAACTCAAACTAACCATGCCGGAAGGCAGTAAAGCTTATCGGCTGTAAGACGGTAATGGCTGCTCAAATGGCCGACGATCGCGAATTGTGACGAATCTCATAATTATTTTACTGATAGCAGACTTACCTACCAGCTGCGTACGAGTTAATCGATTACCAGGGTCATCACTAAGTTAGTTCGTTAAAGGAATCAGAGTATTAGTAGGTAGGTACTTATTCTCGTTTTATTTTTTCAATTATTGTAATGCAGGTGTAGCTACTTGTAGTTGTACCTGTTTTTATTTTAGGTACCTATTTATGTTTATGTCAAGCTTTGACGACTTTAATCATTGACTCGAATATTTTAAATTGCTAAAAGAGCAACACCTACTTACTTAAATGTTTATTGTTATGCATTATTCACATTTTATAATTCGATGGGTAATATCAATTGCAGTGATGGTATAAAATGGTTTCGCCACCTGTTGCACCAATTAAACCATTACATGACTATCGAGCATGCAGGTTATAAGCTCTATATTTACACACATCATATACGTCAGATTATTTTGATATTTTGGAATGCAATTTCTGCGTTGCGACACATTTACAAAATATCAAAATGTACCTAGTTGGAATATTTTTGATTCTAGACATCTGTGATGTGATGTGTGTAGGTGCCAAGGTACTTTGTTGTTGTTTCAGTAATACTATGGCTAATTTAACGTAAAAAATAATGGTATCAAACTACGCTATGTTTTAGCCTACTCTTGCGCTTTGAAAGACTGGCAAAGACACAGACAATCAGGCAATAACCATATAATATAATAGACATTAAATAGGGCAATTGCTGAGATAAGGCTATTTAGGCTTTATTTGACTAACACATAATACCTACCTACGTCTAAAAATGGAGGTAGGTAGATATGGTTAAATACAAGACTAAATTCATGATAAAGGTGTTATACCTACCACTACCTATCATAAAAAAATGCTACCAACACAACCGCTAACAGCTAGCATTTTAAATTATTTCTGCAAAAAGAATTCAGTTTAAAAAAAATATAGTTCTATACGGTCGAACTCAGAAGCTTTGGTACCTTGTTGCAGCTAATGACATACGAAATTTAAACCCTGTCGCTAAAAAATGTATCTAGGTAAAAATAGAACAATAATAACGGTTAAAAATAGATAGGTATAAGTAGGTAGTTTAAATACAATATAGTGAGATTGGTTTTTTGAGCGGTAAGAACGACATCAAAAGTACTTACTCTTATTTAATATTTTAGTCATAAAAAGTGGATACCGTTTTTACTTATCAAAAAATACATATTTTTGAATTTACGAAAACAATAAGGTTAGCCCAAGTATAAGGCGATCTGCTTTTTAAGTTGAAACTTGGCAGTCGCCATTTTTGACCCAAAAACTAGAATTAATAGCAGATAGTGCGCAATGCCACTGTCCATTTCACTTTTGTCAAATTCAACTACAATTTCTCATTAAAAATTTAAAGTGAGCTTGTCGTGCGAACGCTCTCGCTGCGCCAGAGGGGGGACGACGCCCCTTGTAGGCGGGACATTCGCGGCGCGAACCAATACCGACTTTAATCTCTGCCGTATAAGATTGTCTTTTATTACAGTTGCACAGATGCATTTAATGCAGGTCGCGGGTGTGAGTGCGAGGGCAGCCCGTCGCTAAGTAGCTTTCAAAGCCGGCGTTCGGGATTTTTTCTCCTTTGATTATAGAATCCACCGTTTTGCAACACATTCTCGAGTTTTTGCCGCCGATCAATTAAACGTGTATTCTTTCCAAGTTACTGTCTACTTACCTATTTGTATTTGCTTTATTTAGTTTGCGTTTCCCACACTTATTTATTTATTTATTTATTAACACATTAAACTATCATTACAGAACACCTATGCGATAGTATACCAACATAGTTACGCATGCACAAAACATAAACATATGCATGTATAAACTGCCTTAAGTACGGCCTATTCATGTCGTTCATTATAAAATAAAGTCACTTGATAGTTTTGGTTGTGTTTTCTCGGATCAGAAATATTTTTGTAACTCGTTATTGTGGAGAAAAAACATTGCTCTCAGAAAATTGATTGTTTTTAAAAGCAATAATTCAATAGCGCCACTGTTCACAAAAAAACAATTGAATATTCATGGTTTTTAGTAAATAAAATGCATTTGCAAACAATCTAGGTAATTCAAAAAATAACAAATTATAACAACTCACCTGAATGCAAGACCCAATATCACATGGACTCATATCATGAATTTAGATAAGACATTGTTTCACTGCGTGATAAAATTTTACTAGGAGCACGTTATTGGAATAAGTAAATCAAATCATAGAAATGTAGATGGTGGGTAGATACTTGTACAAAATAATAAATAAAAGAATCTACCTACTTATACCTACTTGCTTAGTTCTACTTCTAAATAAATGAAGGTAGGTAGTATCTAATATTTCAATATCACTTGTCAAATCAATGCAGTGTATTCGTTTGTTCTCCGTAAGTTAAAAATAGCAAGATTATAAAATTGGTAAAATAACATTAACAATAAGAAAACAATAAATATGATTTCAAACAGTGGAGTATTATAACCTTTTTGCCCTGGTTATGACAAAATAAAGGAACATAAAACGAGAGTAAAGTTAATACATTACAGATACCTATACTTAGGTACTAATACTTTTTAGTTTTGTAGTACCTACTCTTAATAAACATTAAAACAAGTATACGTACCTATATGTTACATAAAAATAACCGCCATGGTTTTCGTTTCGGTTCCGAACCCCATGGTCGTAAGTACTGTAACCCGAATGTCGTGTGTGCATAACAGATGAGAAGCGCCCGCACCCCTACAATGTGGCTCAATGTTACCCACCACGCGGCCATGCCTTGTCTGAACTTTGATTATAAACCTGTTTGTAAAATTAGAATTACCTGTTTGTATGTAGAGGAAGCGAAAATTGTGTGTTTAGATCGGTGCACCTGGCGTTCCATAATCTCTGCCTACCCTATTGGGAGACAGGCGTGAAGGTATGTATGTATGTAAGTTGTAAAATTATTTATAGAAGAAAATATTATGTTAACATTTTACAGATTTCTTGTACTTAATTCATTTTACTGAAAAAATATTTTGGAACATTTTTAAGCCCTAATTATCATCATTTTCTATGTAGGTAGTAGGTATCTAACGGTCGGCGAAGAAAGTGGTCTACCAGTTTTGACAAAAGTTTCTGCGAGATCTAATTATCGCCACGGTTGACACTTGTCACTGTTACCTATAATTACGAATCAGCGAAGTTTTTAAACCTGTTTGCCCGTTTTTTTCATATTTTTTTTCAAATATATTCACATAAAGTCTGTTTCTTCATATTAGGTGTACCTACTAGTGTTTGCTTTTCACTTTGTACGTGAACAATTTTACGTGATCCTTTGTGTTAAGATACCTACATATTTTTGTGGAGGTAACCCATCATTTCATCGAATTTCATTTCGTCGAATTTATTTCTTCGAACGATATTTTATACTGAAACCATGATGTTTCCTTGTTCTTCGACAACAATCTTAAACATTAATGACGCGGGTAAGGTTAGGTTAAACTTGTGACTAATAAAGAAAACGACTGCATAATGATACATTCATTAAAAGGTGTTTAGATAAAATACTACTTAAATAATTAATAGAAAAGTTTGAGGAATATGTCTTGTTTAGCCCTACTATTTTAATTAATTAATTAATAGGGTCCGAGGTATACATTTAGTAAAAAGGTACGTTTGGAAGTGGATTGAGATGTCATTCTGAATTTGTTGACAAATCTACTGACAAATAATTAAAGAATATCATTAAATGTAGGTATGTCCCAACCAAGGTAATGTGAAGTATGATACTATTAACAACAAAAAATAACATGAACATTGTACTAATACTTACTGTAAGTGCGAAAGCTTGTATGTGTGCTAGTTTGTAACTACTTCACGCTGTAACGGCTAAACGAATTTGGATGAAATTTGAAATGGCTACTTTTCATAGAAGTTCTCGAGAGAATAACGATAATCAAAATCTACGTGGATGAAGTCACGGGTAGAAGCTAGTTGATGTGTGAAGCTATATTAGTACCTAACAAGAGACGTGTAGTTACAGTCTGTTCGGGCAGAGCTTCTTGTGACTGTAACCAAAATACACTTGAGGGGGGACATGCTAAACATGACCCCTTTCTATTGGCTTCCAGGACTTATTGCACCGACGCAACGCTTAGCATACGATATCAAAATGGCTGACCGGACGTAGGTAGGTGACTTAAAGTGGATAGAAACACACGGAAGATACATACATATATATATACACCGTGGGCCCGAATAACCCGAGGGATTTTAACCATCGATTTTAGAGCCCAATTGGAGTATATAAAGTAGTATAACATGTAGTCCAATAACGCACGATTCCCGAGATTTTTATTATTTAAAAATCAATTCCATAGTTAATTTAATTTGAACTCTTGTCACCTTAGCTTAAAGCATTATTTACTAAGAAAGATTCATGTTGTAAGTAGCACTATCATCAACATACAACATAAATTAATTAATCGATTTCTTAGTAAATAATGCTTTAGGTTAAGGTGACAGAGTTCAAATTAAATTAACTATGGAATTGATTTTTAAATAATAAAAATCTCGGGAATCGTGCGTTATTGGACTACATGTTATACTACTTTATATACTCCAATTGGGCTCTAAAATCGATGGTTAAAATCCCTCGGGTTATTCGGGCCCACGGTGTATACATCACGCCTTCAGTCCCAGAGTGGGATAGGACTACAGAATTACTACCAACAAGTCTAAAAATTTGTTATTAATTCTGTTACTTACCAGATTATGCACTATGTTTTTACCAGTATATGTTAGTGACAGGTTGCAAGCCCATCGCATAACAATACTACAAGTCTTCATTCCCTTAGTCGCCTTTTACGAGCGGCTTAAGACTAAGCCGGCAACCACAAAGCAGATACAACGGAAGGTATTTCTATAGGTTCATTTAATCAAGGTACCTAACACATGCTGGTATTTTTGCGGGCAGACAAATTAAATACAATTATATTATTTCTTCCCATAGTGAGTTGGTGACCAGCGCATGTTTGGGTCGCGACCTATGTTCCCACTACTTCAACCCACCGCTCTTCCGGGCGGTTTGCCCTTCGGGCGTTTAAAGATACCTAACGAACCTAACCTACCTACTTTTGCAGAATAAAAATGGATTCTGGCGAATTTCTGACGAAAGCGAATAGAGCAGTGGAATGAAGTAGTGGCACCATGACCACGGGTCATGTCGTACGTGTTCGGTTAACGTACTGTCAAATAAATAGTTTTCTGAGCCACTATGAAACTATGTCAGTGTAACGTAATCAATCAAACCGTAAGAAAGTTCTAGGATTTGAATTATTGCGTCACTCGCAGTTTCACAGTGGCCTAGAAATCCGTTTGTTTGACTGTACACTAATCGATTATCGATCGGTTGTCGAAACACCAGCCTTTTCTGTGTTCATGTATTTACTGAGTCGATAATTCAAAACGTGGTCCTGTATTTGTGTCGTACTGAGTGCAAGTCGAGTCCTGTTAGGGATGTACTAAGTCTGGATTATTGTTTAGCCGTACTTAATTATAGAAAAAAAAAAATATTGCTGTGACTTTTGTATTTCGAAAGCTAATTACTTAATTAATATCAACCCTTGTAGTACCAATCAAGGATTAAAACCAATATTACCACAAACTTGCCAAAACATTTATATGTAGGTATCATGCCGTACTTAGGTAACTACTTACATGGTCTGCGGGCCTAGTATGGCTGCGTCTATATCTCGTGTCAAATGTGGATAGATAATTCATCCATCACTTTTTGACACGTGTACTTATTTATGTATCAGAAGGTGACGGATGCCTTATCCAAAATGTATCCCGCGATAAACGCAGCCATATTAGGCCCCCTGTATACTTACCTCATTTTTTTATGTCTCCTGTTCGGAAAGTAAGCTTTTCCTTATCTCAGCAGTGGAATGAGGATGACATTTCCATCCTCACGGCGGAAAGCGTTTGTCAAAAATAATTCTCAGCCATTTAACAGCCAGCCAGCAATTTTATAGGTACAGTCAATAAGAAATAATTCTAGACTTTTTAAACTCATTTTGAAATAGTGTCAAGAATAAATTGACACTCATTTATGACAACCAGTCGAGTTCATAAATATGTGTACACTTTAGTATTAGTACCTTGTCACTTTAATCGCTTTAACAATTCATATATGATGGTTTAAACATTAGAATTAAATAATCAAGGTACTAGAGTGTATACATATTTATAAACTCGACTGTACAACTTTTTTGTTTACTTTCCACTCAGTCGAAATGAAAAGTCCTACAATTGCACCCTCGGATTATACCTATTATACGTGCACTCGCTCTAGCACTTGTGTAATCTAAATATTTCGGGATGCAATAGATCACTAAACTTCCCCCTTGGTGGACATTCTTCTATGTATACTATTGAGTGAGACTCTGTAGTGTACGAATATATCTTTTAAGTTGCTCAAAATATCTTTCGCAATGGTTTTTTAACTTTCAAACATAATTTTGATTAAGCCGTTTTGATTTTAAAATTCGTCGCACACATACTGGGTGTCCCAAAAACCAACGTCAACCAGCCTAGGGCTGATAGAGTAGCTCATAAGCTATCGATTTAACCCCCATGTATGTTCAGCAATTGTTATTAGTTTCCGAGATATTGATCATTTTAATCGGATTTTTTGTCATTTTTCCTTATGTCCGTGAATTCCGTGATACGAAAAACCCGTAAATTCATGTATTTATAGTGTTTTCTTGCATTTTTAGAATCACTGTGAAATAAGGAAGTTTTTAAAGTTACATGTAATTTTTTTTTTCATTACATCTTTTTGAGTAAACACACAAAGTTTGTTTTTCTATACTTGGTGAAAATCAAACGCGGGGTTCCCTTAGTATGGAGAAAGTGACTCTGTGCGATTACTCAAAAAGTTGTAATGAAAAAAAAAATGGCATTTAGCTTTAAAAACTTCCTTATTTCACAGTGATTCTAATCATGCAAGAAAACACTGAAAAACAAAAGTATAAATACTTGAATTTTAGGGTTTTTCGTATCACGGACATAAGGAAAAATTACAAAAAAACCGATTAAAATGATCAATATCTCGGAAACTAATAACAATTGCTGAACATACATGGGGGTTAAATCGATAGCTTATGAGCTGCTCTAATATCAGCCCTAGGCGGGTTGACATTGGTTTCTGGGACACCCTGTATTTTAAGTTTGGGAATTGTTTGTCAGCAAACCACATGTAGACCATGCGCTAATGGAATTTTAACATGCTCGTACCGCACTTCAATACTGTAATGACTACATATCGCTCACTGAATACAAAACAGACACATTTCAAAATAATTTGCTCTTTCATTAAAAGTCGTAAGTATTCCAACCGCTTGTAATTTTAACATGCAAAACTGACTCATTTCGGATTGTGTCCGTTTTGTATTCAGTGAACGATATATAGTATATTCTTTCATGTTAAAGGCACAAAAGGAAAACTCACGGTGTGACCACACAACCTCGGCGCGAGAGCGGCGCACGATCCATCTTCGTGATTCCCTTTTTTGCTTCCTGACACCCCCGGCACATGTGGAAAATGCTACGAGTGCTTATTTGAGCCAATTCCAGCTTGTGTATTTACGATGATCTTATAGTACGCAAACGTAATGAAAGATACGCGGTGCTATAATAGAGGTTTAATTTCCAATGTGACTGTGACACTGTACCTAACATAGATAAGTGGCGTCGTATTGTGTTTCATTTTATGTAAACTAGTTTTCATATTTATTTATACTTACAAAAAGTAGCGACTATGTTCGCCGTAGAATTAATTGACAAATGGGAAAGTGCACGTGTTTTTGAGTTAGAATAGGTTACTTTTTGTTCCTTAATCCTCCATCTTTGTATATACATATAAAATCTTGTCAATCCGTTATACTACTAAACTAAACATTAATTAACGAATATCGACACTTCGTTTGTCAAAATCGGGCCACCGGGCCCTAATATGGCTGCGTTTATCGCGTGATAAAGTTTGGATAAGGCATCCGTCACCTTCACCACCACCTGACACGTAAATAAGTACGAGAGTGACGGAAGCTTTAACTACATTTGCCACGCGATATAGACGCAGCCATAGCAGGCCCGCAGTTCAGTCTCTACGAGGAAACAAAAACCATACATTTATCCATGCAAGGCCTATATTCTAGGCGGTAAAAACCATATCATCTTTGACCTGTTACCGTATTGTCAACGCTTTGAAAGCTCTTATTAAATTGAAAGAAATGGCGGCCGAGTTTGGCCGATTTAAAAACAATACTTTATCCAGGTCAGGTCAGAGACGATATGGTTTTACCCACCTAGAAGGCCCAGGAGGTAATCATGACATGCCTATATGCAGTTCATTTTACGGCGAGCGTAAAGGACTGAGTTATAGCAGTTATATAGCTCTGTCTTCTTCTTTCAGCGTAAATTGAACTGCATAGCTACGTCATAACCCCACCAACCCCACTTCTCAAAAAAAATACCGTCTTTCTTGAGCAGTCAGTAAACAACAGAGATGCGCTCTTAGTTCGATATAACCAAAATCAGTAAAAGCTAGTATATCGTAGGTAGTATAGTGTGTAGTGTAGTATAGTGTGTATAATCATTTATGATTTACCCAGAATCCTAGTTGATGTAAGTACGTCTTGTTACGCTGGTATTAAATTATGACGCTTATTTACAACAATCACAATCATACAAAAAAGCAAGTTTTTCAAATTTGGAAGTGGTAGTTTTGAGTTCGAGTATGTACAATCACTCGAATATGTTGAAACATACTCGTAGGTACCTATAATGAGTTTGAGCCCAAAACTATCTGAACGTGTTGAGATGTTTTTAGTACTTTGGTTGCTCTAATATATTTGATGGCGACTATACTAAAAAAGATGGAGGAAAGGGTGTTAAACAATAAAAAAACGTAATTCGCTCCCCGTTATAATTACTTATGTCTGAAACAAGCCTTCATTGTAATTTGTGCTGTGGATTTGTTGTTTCAATAAAATAAATAAATAGGACTTAAAGTGTCATCACCAGTTCGAAAACACAAAATTTTCTTAGGTGTAGGTACTTAGCGGTACGTATTTTCCGTAACGTTGTCTTGTTCCGAGGTACGTCGACGTCGTCCCGAGCCCGACGCGGCACTTCGCCCGACGCGGCAACTTGGCCGCGCTTGCGGCCGGCCGTCGCCCCACGTCACCTGAATAAATTAGAACGGTCCGATCTTAATTAATGCGCGACACATACGACTACTACTTTTATCGTGATTAACCACCTTTCTGCCGTTGGTTTAGTACTAGCTTCACTAATGAACCCTTATTACTAATATATCTATTAGAAACAAAAACTTTTGAAAAATTTACGACGAAAACACGGAACAACTTCTATTGCAAAAATGCTTTATTTACTAATCAAAGCAAAAAGTTTTTTTCTCTTGATTTGCACATATTGTCTAATTAACAGGACATAATTTCATCAAGATTTCTTATAATCACACGATGGTATGTACATGTGTTTACCCACATCTCCTCGTGTAGGGTGACAATGCGCTCCCCACGACGGCGGACAAGCGGAACGCGGGCTGTCTCGAGGGATGTCCTAAATCGTATTGGTTCCCTATATTACCTTTGTTTATGTGTTTTTCGCTCAAGGTAAAAATAAAGTCTTACTCTTTTAAAGACAGAATTGAACGCTTTACAGATTTTTGAGTCGACTTTCACCTAATAAGTTAGCCTTACACGGCTAAATTATAGAGTCCACATTTAAAATGAATACACAAGGTTCTGAGTTCTGACGAATAAGACACAATTTGGTGGCGAGACACGATGCATGACGCTAACGCAAAACTAACAAAAGGTATTAAAGACTGTATCGTTTAGTATAAATACAACTTTACGTACTCGTCTTTCTTTCCTAAAGTATTTTTTAGATTAAATTGTACATGTGTTTAATTAGTGCTTTTATTAGGTACACATTTCATCCTGCGGGCTCGACTTGAGGCATATGGTTTAGTCAAAATTTACCGAATCCATCTGAGTGATGTTAACGAAAGTGGACAAATAGCAAAAGAAATTTTACTGTTTGCGAGCTAGACAACGTAACCAATAAAAATTATCATACTACGCAAACCATAATTACACATGATTCCCAAATTAAAACATCTGAGCATTCTCTTTAATTTATTTTTAATAAAAAAATGGCATAGATGGCGATGGGCGGTGGCCATTTTGAGAATATTGCATATTACTCATTACAACTCCAACTTTGACATCTATTATAACTATTAAGAAGCGTTTCTATCGACGTGTTTTACCGATGGTTGGACGCCACGATTGTCCATTGTGCTTGGGTCTCTCGCTGAGACCTTTGGTTAGTCTCCCTCCTCCCGCTCGCACCAGATTCTGATTATATTATTATTGATGGGAAACCAAAACATTACGTAAAAAGTAGCTTTTGTGTGAAAGTAAAAATCTATCATATTTATTCTGAGGATGCTCATTCGGGTAAACATGAAGGGGACACTTAGTTAACATGTTTTGGCTGCATATCAACCTATTGCATTTTAAAGTTGTACTTCAGGAGTTGCTGAAATACTTCAAATTGAGCTCAATAGGCTTGTCCGAAATATATTTTAGGGACGATTTTGAAAGCATCATAAAATCTCTAAGACACAAAAGTTAACCATATTATATCAGAAGAAATGGTTAAAAAACACCTTCAGGTCATATCCTCACAACATTGTAATTCAAAATAATACGAATGTC
The DNA here is from genome assembly GCA_963966035.1 of Acleris laterana. Classification (NCBI taxonomy): domain Eukaryota; kingdom Metazoa; phylum Arthropoda; class Insecta; order Lepidoptera; family Tortricidae; genus Acleris; species Acleris laterana. Next base: position 14,225,123 of record OZ014439.1, on the reverse strand, counting down.
AAAAGTTAGACTAGGTTTTGTATGTATTTATACTAAACGATACCTACAGTCTTTAGATTGACAATAGCTGAAGCTGACGCGTCGGCTGCTTATGTCAACTCAATCCGTACAGTCTTTTATTTTTCAGTGGGATTTAGAATTAGAAGAATAGGGTAGGAGGAGAAGGAGTTAGAAAAGCTGATTGGTTGTTAGACTACTTATTGGTTATTGGTATTTGCTATAACTTTTGTTCTTAGTACATACTACTTAACTATAGCTACAAAGAGATATTCTAGTTAGTGATTAATAGGTAAGTGCCTACAGTCAACCTTATCTTTTCTGAGTAGGTGATTATTTATTACATTAGTAGGTTACCCTTATAAAAAGCCGTTCTATTGGCTTTTTAAACCCTATTTTTAAGGGTTTTCCTTACATTTGGTTATGCAATAAGAGAGATGTCAATTTACTGCTGCTCTTTTGGTTTCCCTTATGTAATGGCTAGTTTAACAAACAACTAAGTGGTATATTTCTTCCAAAGGGGTTATTCTTTTAGTGGGTTGTACTTCGAGAGGTAAGTCTTTTAAAGGCTTTTATCGGGGAATGAGTGGTCGGGTCCCTGATAAATTATATACCTATTCTGATCCCCTTTTTCATTTATGAACGAAAATCCCGGTAAGATTAGTATTAGGTAAGGGTAGTAAAGGCAGACATACTTTACAAGGAAAGTACGAAAAACCACCAATATAAAACGCATCAGATCTAATATAGAGACGACGGTCTAATATTTCATGTACGATTCAGTTACAGTCGCGGAATATTTGATGCAGGCAGCTACTTATGAAATAGGGCATTTTGTATTGTTTTTCTTTTTCTTTTGTTTTATAAAGTGATTACATACATACATACATAACTACACACATACATTCCAAAGAGACCTCGTATAAATTTACCGACGTATATATTATGCTTTATGGTAGGTTGAGAAGTTTGATATCTCTTTCTACAAACCCCACGAAATTATCAAATTTTAAAGAACAATGAATGGGTTAACTTAACACACCGTTCACAAAGTCATAATGTGCAAACGCCAAGCTCTCCGCGTTTGGCTGACACCGATCCAGGCGCGGCGCGGGCCACTGCGAGCGCAATCTTCTCTTCGAATCGAACACTCTAACAGACGGAAACCATTATCTCATTCAAATTCACATGAAATTCCCAAGATTTGCTCTGTTCGAATTCCCCTCTTCAAATGTGTTTCTATTAAGTTGAAAAATGGCAATTTTTAAGGGTTGCGTATACTTGCTACTTATTGGCACTTACCTTTTAACAATGGCACGATTGATAAATATTTACAGCTAAGAAAAATATAAGAAACTGATTCTATTATTAAAACTGTATAAGACGCTTTTTCTTTTGTCGATGTAAACTAGAATCCTAAGTTTTTCAATAACTACAAATAAAATTTGTTTAAGCCTTATACTTACTTACACATGGGGTTAAATATCTATCACACAATTCATCTAGAAGTGTAGCTAAGTAGGTATACAAACCAAAACACCTTCTCAGTATGTGTGTAAGTTAAAAACGAAGTATTTCAGATTATAGTTGGCAAATTTTGAATCAAGTCCTGGTTTCGTCCTGGTAACCTCATCCACATTTGGTGAAGATGTCGAGAAAACCATAATTTAGTTCGACACAACAAATGGATGTATATATGTAACGTTTACGTATGTAAAGTAGTCAAAAAGTGATATTTATTTATTTATTTAGCAGTACAGCACATTCAGTGGGTTCGCCGCCCGCTGGCACTGAGTCCGCCCAGGAGCACTGAGGCGGAACGAGGCGCGAGCTTGCTTTATCTGCGCTGGCTCTGCGCGAAACAATATATTTATTGGACAGTGGAGCGCGGCGCCGCCCGATTCGGCGGATGATCTATTTGCCACACATATACGACTGCACTGCACAATAAGGGACAATAACGGCAAATAAAAGAAACTTTAAAATCTTTTCGAACTTTAGCTTAATGTGTCTGGTGGTATGTACCTTTTAAATAGGTCAGGGCATTTTGAGCCAAAAATTTCACTATAAAATATAAGAAGTTCATTAACCTTCTTTATTACTTTGTGGGACTTAACGAAAAAAAATTTTTACTTACCAACATATTTAGTACGGTAGAAAAATGGTATAAATATTTGAGCAGTCGCTCCGCTAGCCTCGACAGGCCGCGGTGCAGCCAAGCGCAGACCGTTCATCATACGAGTAAGGTCACAGTTTGCCCTGTCCTGGCCGGCCGTTGTTTCGTCGTATTTTACGACGCAGCGCCGGTTTTGTTCCCCAGGCTAAGCCAAAATAAGTTTTGCTTTGCTTAATCTGCCGGTAACAATTTCTCGCTGACCTATATATTCAACTCTTACGTACTATTATAGACGTCGCCTACATCGAAACAACTTTGAATGCAGTAAGTATATTGAGCTACCATCTTCAGATTGATCGATTCATGAGCGGGCTACCCTAGGTCAGCCCGGTGGCGCACTAACAAAAACATGAGAAACCTTGCACAAATAAACCTCGTACACGTTTCAATCACGGCACTATTTGCTCAGGAATGGTCTCCGGAGAGGCGAACAAGATGGATCGCGGTGTCAACACGAATTTGCATCCCTTGTTTGTGTCCGCGGAGCGTCGGCGGAAAAAACACCACAATCTCATTGGGCTCGGTGCAGCGGGCGGGCCGCATCAGTTATTCGCCAGCCGGCCGGCTAACACGATTATCTGTCGTTTCGACCGAGAACCTCTTTTTTCCATTCCCTTGTTTTCCAACTTCACGTCTGCTCCGTGTTTTTCTGAATAGGAAATAGGATATGTCAGACGAAAAATTGACAAAAATATGGCTGACGCTGATGGAAAATAGTGGGCTTCGTGATAGGATCAGTCGAGTCGCACTATATAGCTACGAGTAGTATACACTTTGTTTTCCTGTTTGTCATTGTTTATGTAAGGTTTTAGTGGACCCGCAATTGTGCTTATCGTGATTGTTTTACGAGAAGACAACGTGGGCAGCGCCTAGAGTCTATGTGTATATAAATTACGATATACTCTTATCGAAGTCGATCTAGGATTTCGTCTTACCACAAACACACTTGACTTTAATAAAACAATGATTAACAATATTTTGAAATATTTTGAAGTCCGGTGCAGCCTTTAAACAGCTTAGAGTACGTACGGCGCGGTGTTATTAATGTTGGTGTCAGATGAAGAGCGACGGCGAGTGACGCGGCGTGGCCGTCGTGGGCCGCGTGTCCGCGCGCAGCGGCAGCCGGGCCGGAGCCGCGCGTGGGTGGCCCGGGTCACGAACTGCTCGCTCACACACTGCACACGTTGCGATATTATTTACGTTGTAATTCACGCCTCGTTACAAACCACTCATTAATTTAACATGATCACATTAACTCCACTTTTTCAATTGCAACTTTAAATTTTCTCTCCCAAACTTGTCTCATTAGCGCTCACACCACCTTCCGTTCTACAAAAACGGTACCCATAAAAACCGCTCAAGAGATGACAGATGCGATTCCAGATATTTCAGCAATGCATTTTTTCTGTGATCCTCGGAAAGAACCCATATTTTGATTTATTAACCATCTTTAAATATAACTAATTGTTTTTAGAACCTTTCCTGATACCCAAGAAGTCTCCTTCGGTGTTTGACAATGTGTACGAAAACTATTCCCCGTGAATAAAATCAAATTTGAATGTGCATTTCTAAACGCCTTTCCTATAATAGCGCGTAACAAAAAGCTAATTTATCCACGATTTCATGGCGTTACCTACCCGATGCTCATGCCTATAAATTGCAGGGACACGAGATATGTGATTGCGCCATGAATTACGGAGGAGCCACACGCAATGGATCATAAAGATCCCTCTAATGTCTTCATACTCACAAACGTTCAACACGAAACTAGTGTCGGAGTAAATTCACCAAACTAATAATTTCCTCGCGGTGAAGTGAGTCCGCAGAGAGTAGCTCACACGCTCTAGCGGCCGACCCACTGATTACGACTTGATTACACCCTACAAAAACTTTCATAACCCGGAACTTCCATTGCCATTAGTGGCTAAAAAACAATTATTGACGCCTCATGATAGCAATTAACACCCATCTGTTATTACGACCAAATCTTTACTTTCAGTGGACCCACTATCATGTGTAATGAGTTGCTTAAATCGGTTTGATATTTTGAGAAGATTGTATTTTCGATGGTTTCGTGTAGTGGATTCCATGCTTTCTGTGGATAGTCATACGATCTATACAATTTTAATATGAATGGTAGTAGGATTGTGCGGTGTGTAGACGTGTGAAGCTGACGCCTCCTGCGGGCGGCGCGCGCGGACCACCCGCGCTCGCACCGGCACCGGCCCGAGGGCGTGTGCGCATCTCACGTGGACAACGAACATTCAAGCATTTTTTTTATTCGCATGTAAAAATCTGCCGTACATTGTCAATTGTTTGTTATGAAACGTTGACGCACGTCTAGGCCATCAATTTTACGAAGCTTGATCTGAGATAACGTTGGCATACTAACGTCAACAGGTTTGGGCAGCACGAGAGGCCGGTGTGGTCTGGAATCGCTGGCGTTGTCGACGGCGCCGGCGCGCGCGCTATGCGGGCTGCTCTCCGTACCCGCTTAATAAATGACCAACGGACGGCATTAGGCGGATCGTATACATCATTTATGTAAATACTGACGAAGACATATCTATCTCGGCCAGCGCTGCCTCCACTCCACACGACGCGCATTCCAACTCGGCTCATACCTTTGTCAATATGCGAGTCGGGCAGTTATTAGGTTCCCCGTACTTAACCAATTTAATGCAAATTACATCCGCGTTCATGTTGTAGTGAACAAGGATCGCATTGCACAATTCAACGACGTGATTGAAACAAGAGCAGTTAGATATGAAAATATGAAGGTTTTTTCAACAAAATATGGCCAAAAAACACTGTATTTGCTTTCTGCTTATAATATACGATTTTTTGACGTTTATATTTAACCTATTATTCTAAAGTTGTAATTTTTAACGGTACTTTTTTAACAATGAATATTTTGCAAAAATATTGTTTCTATTTTGATTTGTATATACTATAAAAAAAAATCGGAACAAAGACATGTTTTCTATGGGCATTTTGCTAGGGCCTTTGGAAACAATTTTTATTTGATTGTTTTAAGAATAGTACACGACTTAAAACAATGAATTGACTGTTCTTACAAGATAATAAAAAAATCGATAACTTCCCTAATAAGTTGGCCATCCACAGAATCCCTCCCACCTCTTTGCATAAGCCTTCTCTGCCTTCACTATGATGTATCTCCATCGCTACAGTATACATATATTTATTTGTAAACCATTTTATTATTCACTGAACATATTTAACTGTTATTCTGATTTACCTAATTCAATACCAATTAGGCTGACTTAGATTTTAGATTATCTGTGTGTTCCGGTTACAGAGTAGCGGGCAAGTTTTCTTGACTCTACAAGGGGCCTAGACGCAATGTTAGTGATTTTCGAAAACTGACAAAATGTATGGAATGTTTTCTGATTTGCCCTAATAAAAAAATCGTACTACTTTTAGGAGGGGGTAAATAAACAAATATGTGTGAATAGCTAAAGAGCTTAAATGCTACGTGTTTTATTCTACGTCACAGCTAATGCTAGACTTGAAAAAACGAAAAGCGGGTACAAAACTACAAACAAAATGACGTCATTCCATACAATTACATACATAATATTCTATTTTTTTCTTAGTGTATAATGATAAAAATATTTATATTGTTTTAGAGCATACTGCTCTAAAATAAACATGATTCCAGAACACCTTTTCAGGAAAAATCCTGTCAATTGAGAATGCGGCCGACGCGTCACATCCGTCAGCTTACGTCAATTCTATACGTTTTCTTGTTTTCGCAAACGTTAGAGAAGTCGTTTGACCCCGGCCCCACTATTACAAGCATGACATTACTCGAATCCAAATTTTATTAAGTCATATGTACAATCAATTAAATTGACAAGCATTAGCTGTAGTTGTATAAAATATATTGAAGTTTTTATTAAACCATTAATATCGATTTTAGATGCTGTTTCGTGTTATTGACCATCAATTTGTTTTATTTCTGTAAAACGTGTTCGGATTTCCTGTTGAATCCAATTAGATATATTGCAACAGGTGACATAGCTAACTGTAAAATTTTATTTGTATTGCTTAAAACAGGTTTTTCCCTAAGTGTGCCACCGGAGCCCTAAGGCTCCGTCAGGCCTCTGTAAGGATTTCGCTGATTAAAAACTTGTTTCCTGGTTAGAATTTCAGCCGTAAACACTGGTAAAGTAGGTACCTATTTTTAGGGTTCCATGCCAAATGTAACCTAGGTACCGCCAAGCAGTGCTCGCAATGTTGTTTTCCCGTGTGGGGTTAAGGCGGTCGGTGGAATAACTAGAATAGACGCATTCCTTCTTTATCCTCAGGGTTTGTAACACATTTGAAGCCTTAATTGGGGTCTTGCGATTTTAGTCTTGAGACTTAAAACTTGAGGACCCGTGTACACCTGTATTTTCTCCATGCTATAAACAAAAAAAAAGCTAAAGACTAAAAATCGGTAAAAAATAATACTCTCGTGAAACAAGGTGCTCGCAACTGCAATCACGACGGGGTTCTTTGTTGTTATTGTCAGTTGGCTAGTTTCGCTTATTTATCGCCTGTTGAAGACGATCCCACATTGTTTGTTGAAGGGCGTTCCTTAATATTGTTAGGCAACCTTCTCTGCTTTATATAAAAGTGATTGATTTCGCGACTTGAGACCCTTTGTCTGGGGCTTGAAATTAAATTGCTGTTGCTAAAATAAAGACTTTGACAAATCGTAAAAACTTATTAAGACGTTAAATGGCCTTGTATAATAACATCAACATTAAAAGAAGAATCTTCATTTATCAAATTCTATTGAAGTTATTGTACCTACCTATCTATGGAGGTAAGATATTCAATTACATAGAAAGAGAGCGTTATAAAGCAAAGCTCTTTTCTTTATGTGATAGGTATATTTAACTTTATCAATCAAAATAAAATCGATCGCATTTCGTAGAACTATTTTTGACTTTGTAATTTTAAAACCATTTTTTTTTTCCCTTGTGTGTAACTAAATACATCTTAACTATAATAAAATTGCTTGCGAGTCATTCAAAACGGAACACATTTTGACATAAGGGAGTCCTACTGCGCAGGCACATGAATGAGCTACTCGCGACACAATTAAGTCGTTTTCAGTGGGGTCCATTGTAGGATGAGGTATTGAGGTCGCTTGGGCGAACTGACGGCAACTCACGCGGCGGTCGCGGTGTGGTCTCGTCTATTAATCCTTAGTAAAACGTTCTGTTAATATTGTGTTGGTCATTTTTGCAGTCAGGTTTTAAAGGATGGTGATATTTGTAACGGGGCATTTGCGCTGACATGGTCATTGTGAGTTCAGATAAAATCTCGACTTCTAATGAAGTGAAGGACAAATATTAAATCTAAAAGTTTTATTATTGAATAATAGTACGTTATTAAACCTACTCTAATGTCTTAGTTGTTGTATATTCGTACCATAAGTCGTTATTTTTAACTCTTTTCCGCTCGGACCTGTAAAGTTTTCAGAATAATACAATACAAAACGTTTACTGTACGTAAACATGTACAATTCAAAGTTTGTACTTGATTTCAAAAGTGTCGGTACAGACACAGCTTGGCTGGCAGAGTAGTTTTTACAGAATTTTCAACCAGTCACTCCTAAATGAACAAATCAAAAATGACCCAAATTCCAAACATTATAAATAGTTCTATGAAATCATAATCGCAAAAAACCAAGGCATATCTATAGCAAAAACGAAAGATAATATCAAGCGCCACATGCTCGCTGTAGGTCCGTGTTTGGACACTTCTCCTTCTATTAGGGTTGGCACCCTGCGGCTGTGCTTACCCCAAACGCCTTGGTTTGTCAACTGGCACATTAGCCAAGGTGTTTTCCGCCATGGTGGTCTAGTTTTTTTTGCACGCACCCACACTGTTAATTGGTGGCAATTGTGATCACCAACCGTAGGGGTGAAGAGAGATGTTTCCTTGTGACAGATGTGTCAATGACGTTGAAGAAACTTCTTGATGAGTGTGCTTGTAAAAAACGGTTTGGCGTGGACACACATGTTGATAAAGCATTAGTCTTGCAAAAAAAGTTTGACTACGCTTAGTAAGTATTTAACTGAGCATAAGCTGTGATTTGGTTTGCGCGAGGCATTAATGTTTATAGTTCACCAAGCCACATGTCTGGTGTAGGTCGTCTTCAACGCACAGATTCTATTTTCGTTTCATCGATAGTTATTCGGCGTCTGAAAGACAAAGATAATGTCCAGGAGCACTTGCTCGCTAAGAGATCCGGCGCCAGTTACCCGATACGGGGTTTGGCGGCTTTTTAAACGAGTGTTAGAGAGGTCCTTATGTTAATACCTTGAGATTACAGCTCCTTGAACACAAAGCATTATCTGTTATTGAGCTACTGAACGTTTTAAGGATATTCACTATCGGCGTTAGCAGCACATGGGAAAAACTGCAAAATACTTTACTACATGAACACTGCACAATGTTACTAAGTACTGTACGTACCTATACAAATGATTGTACCATCAAAATTTGAAGTTATGAATTGTCTAATCATGAAAAATCCTCACCGTCAAATTTAAAAAAGTAGGAAAAGAATTGTAAAAGTTCAGCCCCAGCTACGACACTGTCAATTTCGTTACTAATTTGTTTCTTATTAAAATTTAAAAAAATCATGTTTTTGGGTTTTTTCAGATTTCCAAATTATTTATTTTTGGTAAATGTAACAAAGCCTCTATTAGTGCTCGTAGGCGATTCTAAAGCACATAATATGCGACTTAAGGTGGCGGTTGATTGTGCGCCGGCGCGGCGGCGGCGGCGCGAGCTCGTCTCGATTATGTTTGATCGCGATTTAAGCACTTCGTACCACCTACCTATATCGCTTCTTTGTACAAGCCGCTCTTATACTACCATCAGCAGAAAAAACAAAAATAATAAAAATAATATTTTATTTATAAAAAAGTGTTTTTACCACACCTAAGTATATAATAATAACAATGACATGGGCAGCTTGGAAAATGAAAGATATCTAATTCTATGATAGACTAGTTTTTTACAGTGAGTAGGTACCTAAGTCCATTTACGTTTTTACTACTTAGTACTTACCTAACTCAATTAATTTCTAACACTTTAACAGTATACTATAGATACGCAAATGAATTATAAAAGTTAACCACTGATTGACACTACTTAGTTTTAACCCGTGAGCTGGCTTTTTGTTTCTGACGCTATAACAGTTAGTTTTCTGAGTCGAGTTGAGTGAGACGCGTTTTTTGCAAATTCGGCCGTTCGATCGGTCTCGCCTATTACTGCCGGCCTTAAGCTGTAACGATATCATTTTATTGCCAGGAAAGGGCGGCGCAGAAAAGAACCAAGGTACAAATTAAAGGTCAAAAAATATTTTTATTTATTAGTCGCAGTCATTTTGAAAATGTTTTTCTAATATCATTACTTAGTAGGTTTCGAGCATTTTAATGAAAGGGAAAAGATGTTTGAGGGTTTTTAGAACTACGGTTGTAATGTTTTTATTTAAAACATTAGAATGCCATATTGAATAGTTCTAGTCGTCAATACTTTATTTCACCAACAAAATTCTCAAATAAACCACAACTGTCTCCTCTCGCATAAACCCTTTATTCTCAATCGAAACTACCTAATTACCTCGGCCGGGGTTGGTGTTGATGAAACAACGTTTTTGCGCGCAGATTCGCGGTAGTCGCGTTATAGCGCATAAACGGTACGCCCTTAATGATGCTAAATATATTGCTCGCGAGAACCGCTCCCGAGAACACGGCGCGCAAGCCGGCCGGCTTAATTGTTTTAAACGCGCAGGAGTCAATTACTAGGACGCGAACACGGCGACACCTTCTGTTGAGCTGCTGCAGCAATTAGCTAAGTGAGCTTATATCAACTTACCTTTTTTGCATAGACACTGAAACTTTTTTGATTCGTTTCCTGTTGTGTTCTGCTCTCTGTTTAGGGTTATGTGGCAGTTACGGAACTCTTGTATAATTTCTAGTGTTTGGAATAGGCAGAGCTAATTTACCTACCTAAAGTTTGGAAAAGGACATTATCAAGAGTGGTTACAACCGGGTAGGTAATTGATTTATAAAAAAGACTCCTATATTGAAAAATATAAAATAGGTAATTTAAAACATGTGTCAAAATAACACCCTCTTGACAAATGAAAAGAGTTGGCCTCTTTTAGCACAAACTAACATAAAATTTCCGTATTATAAGTAAATATAAGTTTTTTGCATTACTAGGTACTACTACCAGAAAATATCGGAAATACGGAATTCAACAAAAACAAATTAAGTTACTTTTCCGGTTGTAACCACTTTATATTACGTCCTTTTGCGAACTTTAGGTAAATTAGCTTTTATAGCTATTCTAATCGCTGCTAATTTCGTCATGTCGTCCGTCCATCCGTATCTTACAGCCGTTTTATGTACGAGATTTTTGAATAATGTGGCAATATTTTTTTAAGTGAATTGATACTAACCTGTGTGTGTATAATACTTGAAGGGCAATAGGTGAATAGGATTTTCAAAAATAAAAAAAATATATACACTCCACACATATATGTATACCTACCTACGTTTACATTAACACATTATACGCTTTTACATACTGTTTTAAATTTACTGCTATTTTTGCCATAAAGAAGAGCCAGATACATACAGGGTCTGTCTCTAATGGACCTATTATTGACCATTATGTTCAGTGAACAAATGACTAAAAAGGTTCTAATATGTTAGGTTCGTACGACTGACACACAATGCTAACACTCAGACAATTTATTTCCATTATTTTTCAAAACAAAAAAGTAATACCTACATAGCAGCAGCGCACAGCTGTAACCCGTTGCAGTGTTGGAAAAAACACTGGCGTTTTGAAGATCCAGGAACTTTCATGACTCTGTATTATATACTTTTTGTAAAATGTAAGGTTTTGGTAACGTTTAAGTACCCAATCAAGCTTCATTAATGTATAATTACCGAATTACCATGAACATCAGAGCCAAGGCACCGAGACCGGGCGTGCGAAATCCGGCCGATGCAGTAAACGTCGCGTCGCGCTGGTTGGCTAATAGCCATCTCCTCTTATTGATTGAAGCAGACGAGTAATAAACCGTCGGTGGTCGTAAACTGGCACTCGAAGCCATCGCTACCGGCGCCCGCGCAGCGATCAAAGGGGACGCCGACAAAGACGCCGCGCGCACGCGCACCCAGCCTGTCAACACGGCCACGGTGCCCACTAAATATCTGCCTCCGGCTAAAAGTACGACTGATCAGAACAACAGCAATTAGATTAATTTGGATTTGCATACAAAAATAATGTAAACCGCAGTAAAATATTGCAAATACTGCACTCAGGTCTTAGCGTAATCGCGCCTCACGCGCCGAAGCGTTCCTAATCTGGCTGGAGCATGCCCAAAAACTGCGAGCGTCTCAAGATGTAAGTCGCTGTTTTAATTGGTCGCATTAGAGCTGAGCCCCTTATTAATAGGTTGATTACTTGCGGGCGGCTAGCGGCTGCAGCGCGGCGCCGGCCGCGCCGCCGCCTCGCCTCGGCCTGGGACTACCCTTAGATTACTCCAGGATGCTAACCGAAGCCACAAGAACTAACACCGCAATGCTGCTAACTGATAAAGTTCCAACACTTGTCTTGTATCTCGAACTGAAACGGTTAAACATTTCCTGGAACTCGCTGTATGAACCAATAATTGGTTTTCAATTCGGTATAAAGTGCCTACTTGAGTGTGTTGCGAGCCCATAGCCACATGATGGAGCGAGCTGGAAATATCAATTTGTCTGGAAATATCCGCCATATCTGCGCCGGGGCCATAAATCTGCGAGGTGTCGGCTGCTATCGGCCGCTCACTCTCTGCCTGATGGTTTCTATCATTTGCAAAGCAGCTTATGAAACATTTTAAGTACTACCGGCGTTTGGTTACTCAGGGTGATTTAATTTCAAATGATCGCCGATCCAATGGACTTATTGTAATATTACCGTCTGAAAATATAAGAATGTATATTAATGACGATCAGCCTGATCGTAATCCGTTGCAAACACTACCCGATTCACAGGAGTCAGTAAACTGATAGCCCTTTCAGAGCTGCCCGCGGTGCTCATTCAATAACAACCGCATCAGAAGTGAATATTTCGAGTGGCCGGCGACCGGCGCGTGCTGCTTGACTCAGCGAGGTAAGTGCTGCCCGCAATTAAGATTGCGCCGATGAAGACACATGCTGAAGTATTTTCTAATTACGTACACCATCAATCACGGCTCAGCCAGAGCCGGCCAGAACACCGCCAATCAAGTAATTGCATCGCGTGCATTGGCTTTTCGGTCCTCGATAATAATAGGCATTTTATTGCCCCTAATGGAGTCTCTAGGGCCGTCCGGCTAAATGTTCGACATTTGGTATCCGTCGTTGCTTTTAATTTAGACTAATATATGCAAGAGTATCGAGCAGTAAACAGTCACACGCGCCTCATGGCGGCCGGTTCCCTGTTTTTCTAATCAATTAATACTGCTTCGATTGTTTCGATATTGCACGTTAATGGAAATTTGATATTGTTGAGTGACTATAATGTTGATTGATTTTAAAACGTAACACGCAACAGTTTGCGGCCTTGTGTGGCCCGGAGTATCGGTGGATTGGTTTTTTAATCGGCTTGTAACGCAGCGGCATTTTAATGTGTCAGCTAGATCTTTGACAGGGTTGAAGCATAACGAAACAGATTTCAATTTGGGATATGCGGCTAGCGATGACCCGCGCCGCGCCTCGCGATAGGTGACGGAGCCCGGACAGGTGGCCGGCGCGCGCTGACGCCGATCTCGGTCGAGCCGACACCGTGTTATGTTTGATCGATCGATACTTAGGTACTTTAACCTATTATCTCTTATTTTTTGATAAACTAACCGTTAACAAATCTGATGTTTATTCGATGTTGGTCTAGATACCAAATAATAAATAATGTCCTATTAATCACTTAATGAATAAGTTTGCAACAGATACAGACAGATGCTCTTCTGTATGATTTAACCGTTGACCTTGTTTTCCAAATTTGAAATTGCGAACAATACCAACGTTTTGCAATATTCTGAAATCAATCAATCATCATTCATCAGAGGCCTATTATTATAATCTCTGTGTTCGACCTATTACACAATAACCTGTTTAATATTTATAAATATTAGCCAACAGAGTACAACGTTACCTGCAAAATTATAAATTACTTATTAAAATGGTTCTATAATAAAAAACAATTATATTTATCCCAACTACTGGGAACGATTTAAGATATGAGAGGCTACGTCAGCATGAATTTCTTGGAACGTGTGCCCGAATTGGCAGGCGGGTGGTTCGAGACCACCGAAACACAGCGGACTAAGATGGATGAGGAGCTAGAGCAAGTTCAACAATCGAAAGCCAATTGTTAGAAGGCAGATCACCTATCACCGGACGGGCCACATCGTGAAACTACTAGTGCACTTGTATAAAAAGTGTTACCCTGCCTTGAATTGAATCCTCTAACTCTTGAGTTTTAAAGCGGTTGTTCTCAAAAACATTAGAAACTTAAGAATTATGTTTCTATGCAAAGCCTGCGACTTCGTACACGTTCCTGCTACGCTACTCACACATTTTATTCTCGTTGGGGAGATACCCAAAAATCAACAAAAACCCATTAAACTTCAAGCCAATTTTCGTGTGGTTGCCGGCTTAGAATGGTGCCACTCCTTGTCTTCTGGATGTCAAAAGAGGCGACTAAGGGAATAAAGGCTTGTAGTGGAGTTAGGCGATGGGTTTACAATCTGACAATCAAAATACACGGTAAACATCCTAGCCTGATTGTGCCAAATGTAGTTACAGAATTATCAACAAGTTTTAAGAGTTGTTGGTAATTCTGTTGCTCCGCCTACCCCACTCTGGGATTGAAGGCTTCAGTTTATGTATGTATGCATGTACTTCAAGTCCCTAGATCCAACTATTTAGACTGTTCTTTTGGTCAAGAGTTTTACCTAGATTCAATGAAATGTTGAAATGAATGATGTTATTTCATGAAAAAAATAACAAGTTGCCTATCAAATGTTATGTTGTCTGTGACCCAACAGCATCGGTAAATCATGATCAGCGATGATCGAGCCGATGCGACGTCAGATTAGGTCGCTCCCAGCTTTGTCCGCGACGCGAGCCGCCGCGGCATGACTGGCCCGCTGGTGAAAGATGGCGCGCAACATTGCTGTTCAGTTAGTTAGTGTAGTAATTTATCAGGGAGCATTGTTTTTCTATCATTGTTGATCCATTGGCCGTGACCAAGCATCATTGTGTCACGCCGCGGTGTATTTTTGAATTATGTGCATCGTATTAGTGCTACAAGGTTCTAAGATGACAAAATAGTTCTTTGAACATGTCTGCGCGGTATTCAGGTAAGTTCAGGGCCCTCAGTTAAGGGCCTTGAAGTAAAGAGTCCAATCTGGGTTCAAAAACATTGTATGGCGATGGAAGTTCAAGTTTCGGATCGCGGATGCGCAACTGCTTATTTATAAAAATAGTAGGTTGGTCCTTTGACCACTTAGATATTTTTTTTATACCTTTCGGATCGTGTGTGAAAATGCTGAGTAAGCGCATTAACACAAATTGATCTAAAGAATGCGTTCTTGCACAAATTCACAAATGGATCCACGTTACGTACAGTTCTAAAATAGATTTAAATATAGATAACCTTAACACAGACTGTAGGAGCTAATGTTAAAAACACTTAATCATGATGTATAAATAAAATCTCACCGTTAACGCAGTCTGACAATTACTTAACCCAGTAAAATGAAGCGATTTAGCTATCTACAAGTTGTCTATTTTTCCACAAGGGGTATCACTAACAAACATCCTGGGGCTAAATGAGGGATTACCGGGGCCAGCGCCGAAGCCGCAATTACCGGCGGCTTTGCGTTCCAATACTGCTGAGACCCACGAGCCCTACTACTTACTAATCGCAAGGGTCATTCGAGTGTGCTCTACGTCCCTAATCTATGCTTACGTGACTTCGTTTCCAGCGGATATAAACCGTGTCATGACTTATTGCGGGTATTGCTGTACTTAATTATTTGCAATTTTGCAAGAATGGATTTCCTTTGGTTTATTTATGAACAGCGTTTACAAGGGAAAGTGGCGGTTAAAATACTTCGTCTAACTAGATACGAGTTAAATAATAGATATGTCACGCACGTAGCTAGCTATTAGTTAGATACAAGCACTTGCCTATTACGGTAGTTTGTAGGCACAAAGGTGAACCATAGATTTTTTAAACTAATTTTGGTAAATAATGGAGTTCTAATAAAAATCTAAGGTTTGGACCATAGACAAGCGTGCGAGCCGCCATCTTGAATTGAAGGTGCCAAAATGTATTCATGTTTAAATATATTCCCAACCATTATTGCCTCTGCGACAAAAAAGTTCATTAAAAGTACAAACAAGATAAATTGTGCACAATTTATGCAAACATGTTTTTATTGTATTTGTATTATGCTACAAGCGACGACGGTGCTAAGAAAAAAATCAGCATCATAAATTTTATGATGTGACGTTACGTCACGTATATTTACTAGCTTAATTTTACTTAGCTTGTAAGTCCCGTGCAGTTTCCGCTGTACTTAACGTAGACCCACTTAGTTTGGATTCATTACTTTGGTATTAACAGGCAGATTATGACTTTATAATAAAAAGTAAAGTCGGCATCAAAATTCTGTACCTATCATTTTGTTACAGAACCTACGATTAGGATAGATAACAAGGACAAAAACGCCATATAAGTCTATGTGGCATTTCTTTTTTATATCATGACTGGTGGGAGACTGCCTAAGATAGGGCTACGTGGAAAGAAGGGAGGGAGGCCTTTACCTAGCAGTGGGTCATTAAAGGCTCTTAAATAGTAATAAATAAATGTGGATGGAGATATTTTTACACTTCAGATCATTGAAAACTGGTAAAATACCCATTACGGTCTCCTCACATTTATTGACGCGAAATGAGCTTAAGGCGGTCAGAAAAACATTTCATGTCCTTGCAATAAGAGCAAAAAGGCGTCGTTTGACTCGTGTAGCCGAGTCTTTATCGCTTTTACTTAATGGACATTAAGCTTTTTCTGACCCTATGGAACATACAACATTTTCATACAATTTTATTAATTGAACCATGCATAGGTATGTCTTAAAAAACTCTTTAAATTTGTCCTTAAGCCTCCTGTCGGTGTTGCCCTAAGCTATCCTTACAATAGTGGTGGTATCAATAAGCAGCTAAAAACTCGGTAATCCGTCAGTAAGCGGTGTGACATGCGCTCGACGCCGGCACAATTGGACATTATACCCAAGCTGTGGTGTTATTTTCATGGGCAACTTCTAACCAATGCCGCAGACACGATTCACCGCGGTATTGTACTGCGTGTGGGGGTCATGTTAGGGCAGTTTGTTCCAGCGAACGTACGTAAGAGAATAAACACCTCTGTCCTCGCCCGAGGCCCACTTAGCTCATATCGTAACACACTCATTCCGCGCCAAAAAACATTCCATAGCCTTCAAAACACAACCTTAATTTAATACTTTGAGTTGAGTTGAGTTTCTTGCGGTGTTTCTTCTCAGCAGTGGTCTCTTGCGAAGCGCTGGTAGATTTTTGACGTGTAAAAGTGCCCGTGCGGCCTACTTGCTGAATGAATATCTTTTATCTTTTTTTTTATAACTACGCGCTAAATTACTAATTCACGCGTAAATTGATAATTCAGCTGTAGACTATTTATAGCATTGTGATGACCGAACTTCATTAGTTATTACTTACAGCGTCAGTCTTGTAAAAAGCAGAAAATTCAAAATGGTACTAAATTTCGTTTAAAATAAAGTAGCGCCAAATTCATGCACGCTATCAGTACCCAACGGGTCCCGATGTTGCCCGTCGCGCGAATCATAACAACTTCTCTCGACACGCCGCTTGTCGATCCAATTTCGGTATCGTGCGTCGATCAGTGTCGTACCAGCAACCATTTTCGATAAACTTAAAAAAGGAACAGACTGTTTGTATTGAAAAACGCGTCCTATAAAACGGTTTCCCATTATAAAAAGATTAACATCGATTTTCTGGTATCATGATACGATTTCTTCTTATATGAATGGACAGTGTCGGTGAGCGGTGGCAGACAAAAGCAATCCTTCATGTGCTTTGACAGCACAAGCTGTGTGCTTGAATGAATGGCAGCTCATTCGTGGATGCTCTGAAAATTTGTATTTGCATAACGAACGTTTTTATTTCGTTGAAGTCGTAATATAAGTTTGTTTACATTGTCTGTACGTATTAGGTTCAATCCATAAGCGTCCTACAAACCAATTTTTTTTAATTGCTTTTTGTTGAAAAAACTGATTTTGACCATTTTGTATATCAATGGCCTTCAGCTAAAAATGTCCAACACTGGTGCCGTCAGCCTAAATAATAATATTTTGCGATGTTTTGCCCGAAGATGTCTTTTGGTTCTAATACCTTAAAGACAATTGGTTGTGGGTTATACAAACTTATTGCTCAAAATGCTTTTTGAATGATCATAATGGGATATTATTATGCCAATTTCGCCCGGAACTAAGCTTTTGCATGTTTAACGAACTAGTACGAGGAGAACCGCCACATATCATTATGTATTTACCTTAAATTTCAAGGCTTTTCAAAGTACCGACCTAGCTCCAAATATGTTACGTCTAAAAATTTACACACAGTTTTTTATCAAAGACCAATGTCGAGCATCATGTCATTCTTTGACGGTTTGTAAACTCGGTTGTTGCCTATACATTGTAATATGAATAAAGGAATAAAGGGAACAATTTAACGTCGACTTTCTGTCAGTTTTCGGTTCCGTATAATACGTCATTGAAAGTAACTGTCACTCAAATGTCAAAATATCACTCGCGTGTGTGAATTTCGCGGTTAATTTCCCGTAACATCGGAAATTTTTGATCCGATCATAACAGCGCACAATAGAATAATAGGTGAAATATTTACCATGCAAAATGGTTTGTGTTTTTTTAAATAACAAAAAGGTGTTTTTGGAAACTAACTACAGAGTAGGTACGTGTAATAAAAAGTTGATAACAGAACGCAGTTCATAAATCTTTAATCTCAAAATAACGTAATTTATTCCAACCGCAGTAATAAAATGTTAGTAATGGACAGATCGACTTACAGAAAATTATAGAGTGTGTATATTAGAAAGCTACTGTCTAAATAAAAATAATAATGGAATATGAATGATTCAGCTGTTACATATCGGTTACGACTGCGGGCCCGTCGGCGGCCAGCAAATTATAGACAAACCGAGAAGGTATTATTTTTTCAACGCGCTCGGGTGAGAAATGCATGATTGGGGGCCGGCCTCAGATTACAGGCCGCGCTCGGAGACACGCCACCAGCAGGGCAGGACTCTCGCCTCTTACGACCATTAGTTTGACTATAATAAAGTGAGCACAATGCCTGCCACCCAACATGTTTTTACAATTCCAAATGGAAATAATTTTTTAATCATCCTAACGGTCTATCATTTGCCATTACTGGGTAACAACCAATTTCAAGAATATTCGTAAGAAACTAAGAGTATGTACCTACCTATAGGCACATCCCAACGAAAGACATCTCTCTGCATCAACAGTTTTCCAGCAGTCAATTGTTATCAATCAATAACATAAGTATATTGAATTGAATTAGGTATTTTATTACATAAAATTGCCTTAAAATTTCTGACTAGAGTAAGTAACCCAAGTAATTTCAACTATCAAGAATACTCCAGTCTTCTGAATTTCCGCTGTCTTTATAGCGAGCAATACGTCCAACTCTTTTTTTGATGGGAATAATTTACTTAACATCTATTCATACAATATTACGACCCACAGTTTGCAATTTGTCGAGTTTTAGTTGCTTTCGTTCGTGTGAAACGTTTTATCATTTTTATACTAACATGTTACGAACGAGTAACTTCTCAATATAGTTCTTGTATTCTCGTTTTTGTTTGTATTCGTATTCCTGATAATTTTTTTATATTATTAAATTTATAAAAGTACATACCGCACAAAAGTTTTTAGGAGCATAATTAAAATGTAATTAAGTCGCGTAGCTGGAATAAATCAAATTTTAATTGTTAATAAGCATGCTGTTATCTGAATGGTTTTGGTACTTAATATTATAAGGTTCTAATTGTGACACCAAACACTTTGACAAGCTATCTACTGCTCTGAAGCGTTGAATATTGCAATATCTTATTAACATTTTTATGCAAATTCAAATTTGGATCTCAGGTTTAAAACGGGCAAATTAGGGAGTAAATTACAGGGCGCATGCGCCGATGGCTCGCTTATGCAGCTAACGGCGCATACGCACCCATCGGCCTCTATTTTAACTCAAGCATATTTGAAAGTGTTAAATTTAGAATTAACTGTTGAACTTTAATTGATATCAGACTAAAATAAAACTAAACGTTTGACGTGCTAATCAAATAAAAAAAGTAAGTAAAAAAAAATTGTAACTCAGAAAGCGAATATAAGTTACACCTTTTACATTTAATTAGGTAAAGTGCCCAATACCCTAATCCTCAATACACTTGCAACAATCATCTTACGAAAATAAACTACTTATTTTGGCGGTCATGTAAAAATAATAATGCAGTAAGATGTGATAATATAGGAGCACATTTCATTTGAACGCCGACTTTTTTTCAAATTAAGATTTAAACAAATACTAAACCGGTTGTAATATACATTTTATTACCTATTTGTCACCTCAGCGGTCGCGCAACGCGCCTAACAAATTAATATGTAATATATATGTGCGTTGGCGGACGGCACTGATTACAAGGCGGCGTCGTAATGAGCCCCGTCGCCTCCACCCTATACTCAACTTAATGCTCTCGCAATTTCACTCAAAATAATGAACACAATAAAAAAAGAGGTTTCGGCGGATCCTGCGGGATCTGGATGTATTATCGAGTCGTCTCAGCGAATCGAAGAAAACGCTTGTGCGTAGAATAGCTAATATTAATAATAATTATAATACTATGATAATAAATAAAAATATATATTACTATTAGACAAGATACGAATAAAAAATATAAATCACGACTATGACGGATTTTGTGATCCGAAGTAAAAATCGTTACCAGTAGTTAAATCTGGACCAAATGATCGTGTAGTACCTAGTATTGTAATGGTTTAAATACAATAATTAAATTGAAAGTGTGACCCATTTGGTACTAAGGATAATAAAACTCTCATCTGAAGGAATGGCTTTTCGACATAAGCAGTAACTTGTACCTCTCTGTCGATCTACCCCCTTACTAATAAACGTTGAGTAACGGTGGTATAGCTATACAATGTTTTCTCCTTGTCTGTCAAATTCAAATGTCACAATGACAGATAAGGACAAAACATTGTACAGCTATGCCACCGTTACTCAACGTTTATTAGTAAGGGGGCTACTATGTTCTATCAGTTACGTCAATAAGCTGCTAAGTTTGTCTTTAACGGGTCTCTTCCAGTTAAAAACTCCTAAGTAGTGTGTCCAGTCCCCGCCGTCGCCGCGGCTGTCCCAGCCCAGCCCCCGTATTGATCCCGAGAGCCGTGTTCTCATTGATCTTGCCAAATTGTTCTACGAACCACAAATTGCTTTCTCATTTATTGCCAAAGTAATATGAAACGTATCAAAATCGAATTTATTTATATTCAGAGATCAGATTTTCATTTCGGAGAATAACAATGATAAGCTTAGAGGGATCTGATGTTACGGTCGCTCACATTTAGAAACTCAACTGTCACGGTTCAATAAGTGGAAAATCGCCTTCGTTTATACGATAGCTCTGAAATAAATTGCTACTGAGGCTTTATCAATACTTTACAGCTTACTCAAACTTAGATTTTATGTAGAATCATCGTAATTTTATTTTGACTAACGCCCAATAATTTTAATCCGTTTTGACGGTACCTACTCGCACTGTGCACGGTTTTACGTAAAAATTAATATTTTCAAGAAATTAATTATAAAAAGAACACTTTGTTACCGACTGTCCTTTTGACACTGTCGATAAAATCGATGTTAACATAAGAGTCAAACAACATCATCATCATACGAGGGCCTTTGTTTAACTTGGTCAAACTATACCTACTACTACTAACTATATGTCTTTGACATGTTACGGACGGTTACCTTTGCAAAATTTATAATCACCCATGAATCTAAAACCCTAAAAATTTAAAATTTGAAAAAAACGGCCGCTTCTCTTTTTGACCTCAATATCAATCAAATAGCATTCAAAAGCTGTAAAAGTTTCGGTCGACTATGCATAGGTTAGTTAGATATATATAACTTCACTACTTTATTTCTCTATTTTCCTTCAAATGTACTCGTAGATAGATCGCGAAGGCAAGGCACTGCAACACACATCCATAACAATCATTATGGTGCACATAAAAAGCAGCAACACAGCCACGTCCCAGTTTCAGCAGTTGTTAGTGAGTAGAGAGCCCATCAGATAGCGCAGGGTACGACGACAGTGCGCCCGTACTCTCTAAGAGCCAGCGATAAGCGGCCACTTTCTGCCCGCATGCTTGCATTTGCATACCCGGGTTCGAACCTCGGACACCACAATCAGATTTTTATTAGAGACGAGAATAAGATTGTTATTAGAATATCTAAATACCGACAAAATTACCGGCCAATTTGCAACCTTGTATTTATTATTTTTTCATTTGTCAGGTTAAGTTTTACAACATATGAAATTGATTATAAAACAGGCTACTTCTGGAACTTTTTGCTTCATGTTATCCAACGATTTCATTCAACACCTATAAACATTTCCCCGGAAGTGAAACGGTTTTCAGGAACAGAACCTGAGCTAACCTTGTGTAAATTAACGTGACATGTTGGTTTATTCCTCACCTCTCTTAATTTATTCGTGCTATAAAGCAATCGTCCACATAGTTTTCGATATTCGTTATTTCTTCGGGAACTTTTTAATTTACCGGGAGAAAAAGTAGGCTATGTTTCAATTCAGGGTATAAGCTATATCCATTCCAAATTTCATTCAAATTCGTACAGCCCTAGTTGCACCGTGAAGGAGTAAACACACAAACTTTAGCATTTGTAATATCAGTAAGATTATATTGATGCCGGGGTTTTATTAAGTACAAATAAAACACACTCACATTAGTACTTTAATTCGACTTTCAAAAGTATCAGACAAAATAATTAAAATCTAGGCGCTAGCACAGACGTCTGCACTTTGCAGGGCTCATTGTCCTGGCTCCGCCGAGAATTGAGGCAGCTCGCCGCGCTGTCTCGAACACCCGTTGTAAAGCAGGCTTAGCGTGGCAGCAGCGGGCTGCCGGCAGCGGGCAGCGGGCAGCGCACCCCTGATACAGGCTAATACGACGACAATTCGCAGCATCTCGCTTTCTTCCCGCCGTTATTTTCTCTTTTTAATGTTACTCTTGAAAGCCTAGATTAAAGGTAAAAAAAAGGCAAGCTGCGACTCAACTTTAATGTTATACATATTATTATACATTAAATATTGTCTGTAAAGAAAGTAGTAAATTTAAATAACAACCATTATTAAAGCCCTTGATGTAGAGATATTTGGAAAGAGATTATTATAATCTATTAACTGTTAACGTCACAAAGTTGGAAGGCAATTTACGAAACTTCCAGAAATCACATTAAACGACAACATCAAACAATAATTTTTGAAAAAGCAATTATCATTATCCAGATAGGAGGGTCGGGGGCGATCGCATTAACATCATAGAAGGGGCAAAGTTAGTCTGCGCCCCGGGACGCCCGTCGGCGAGGAGACAGTTACATATTACGCAATAAAGAGCTGTTCTCGCGAAAGGAAGTGTGAAAATGAACAACATCAAGGGGTTATCTTGAATTACTCACTAAAAACTTATTGCCGAAGCGACGTCGGGGCGCGCGGGGGTGTGGCGGGGTGCCGGGCGGGGGAGGATTTGCCGCGAACAGATAAGGGCGCGCTATTGGGATCGCGTCGTTCTCATCCAATTACACGGTCGAGCGAGCGCGGCGAGGAGCAGATAAAAACGACGCTGCCGCCGGCCTCCGCGGGATTGTCGCGCGGCTAACGGCTTCGCGACACTACGGGCCGTCTTCGCACTGACACACTTACATTACACCCAAATTGGCGACAAACTGCACGAATGCATCTCAAAACAGGCAGCCCACGACGTATTTGTAACAGTTATGTTAGAGCACCTAAAAATTTCAGAAAACGAGTGTGGATCATAATTATAATGCATTGTATCAATACTCATAGAATGAAATAAATGAATCAAGGCAGTATTCCTGAAACAACGGTAACTATTTCCATTTAAATTCTAAATTCTTCATGCAAAAGGAAATCGTGTGCGTACAAACAGTTAGCAAGAGACAATCTCGAGGAAGCAATCTAAGTCAGCGCGCTGAGGGAATTGCCGGCCGCGCCGCGTCTAGATTCAATTTCACCGAACCATCGCCACGGGAGCGCATCTCAAAGTCGTGCTCACAGGCACGCCGCTCTGCAAAATGGCTTTAAGTCATCTATCAAATACCGAAAAGAATTTTCAATAGAACAAATACGGTCGCGGATTAACCTTTGTTGGTCTGCAAAAAATATATATCTCCCGAATCGAAGTAAGGTTTCAAGGACCATAATTCCCGTCTTACTTAGGCTTAATAGCTCCGTAACCTAATAAATAACAGTGACATTTGTTTTCGGTACTAAGCCCCACCCTCTGTCACAACAGAACCCAATCCGACAGCGTGGCCGCCGCCGCCGTATGTAAATAGTTTACCAAAAGTCGCCGCTCGTCCATCACGCGTTGTCACATAAATTATGCCGCGGCGAATCCGCGGTCGAATCATTGTTTGACTTTTATCTTATTACGTACATCTCCCGATTTTGTTCGCGTCATATTTCTTGTGACTTATCGGCCTTTATCTATCGTTTTGTGGCGAGTCGCGCTATCGATCACTCGATCCCTGGAGCGGGCCGACAAATTCGTCTCCGAATATTTTGAGTGGATTAGGCGAAGTATTCGAGTCAGTTGTAGTCGGTCACCGCGGTGACTAATGCGCGGCAGAGATTATGTGGAGCGCGAGTTGTCGCTTATCTGATGGCCGCCCCGGGTCCAAGCGCTGTCGGCGCGCCCGCCGCCGCGCGCGCACCGCGCATCGCCACCGTCGGCCTCGTCATGACTAATGCTTCCCACTCTCCAATATCTAACAATTATTCTTCATCCGTCGTGGCAATAAATTAAGTCACGCACTTGACTCTTAAGGAATGACGCTGCATTTAATATTTTGTACATACCTCGATCACGACTTGCACTTATTTAAGTCAGATGTATCAAGGTGACTCGACGAATACTTTTAGCCAAGCGCTCGGACATTTGGCACATAAGGCGTCATTCGTTGCATTGACGTCACTTTTAATCCTAAGTGACAAATGCCCGGCGCGGTGCACAGTAGTCGCAGCACGAGCTATCTCGATCTGCCGGCCGGCGACACGACACCCGACACCTCGGTGGCATTCCCCGGTTCCGTGTTAAATTAATGAAAACATCCATCCATAAAGACCCGCACGCCTCTGCCTTCTTATGAATGAAATTCCAACCGGAGTTCGAATCCTTTTTTATGATAACCATAAATTAACCGACCAATTTCCAGCGAGTGTCACAGCACGGATAAAGGAATCATTTTTATAATATCCTCAGCGCTTAACAAGGGTACAAATAATGCCCACGCATATTCACGCGGCCATAAGTTGGGATCAGGCACGCTGGCCACTGACTGCTAAACTGTTAATATAAATAATGAACTGTGTTATGGGCTGGCTGGTAGCATCAGGACAGCGTTAACTAACAATCTTTTTGTTCCCGGTCTCGTAACTTAGGATTGTCCGGGAGCGCCGGTGGCCCACGTGAGCCCACAATTCGAGGCACAGATTTTCCTTTCACAATGCAATTTTTCCAGCAAGCAACAGCAGCAGCAAGTATTAAATTTCAGCAACAAAATTAATATCGTACAAAAAAACTAAAATTCACGTTCCTTAATTTTATTCTCTGAGGTATTCTACCGAATAAAAACAATATACAAAACTTATTTATCTCATAAAACGAGTAAGAGAACATTTTATGTGACATTATTTTAATACTATAAAAATCTTGAGGAAGGGTTTATAGTGCTAACCATTTGTTTGCGGACCTTCACAGCCAGTGGTCTGTTTTTGGCAAAACCATTTGAATTAATAAGACAAGGATATTCAGTTTTTAGTGTTTTTGTCACACTTTTTGATGGTTGATTGGAATCAGTAGCGCATAAAAATAAATTTGCAAAACTTGTTTGTGCATCTTTTTGCAAATGACTTAATACAAATGGTTTAGGTAAATGTTTAAGAGCTGTCTAGATTTCTCTTCGCCCACGCGACAAGCCGACACGCAACTCGAGAAGCCTTCCGATTTACTGCCCGCGTTGTTGACTTATAGCGGCCGCTCAGTACCCTTTGTGGGTCCAGCCAGGATAACACTCGCATTGTGCAAGGACAAGTATTTATACTAATATTGGTAGCTGCCAATATTAGTACAAACAGTTAAATAGTCTTAAGGTAAAACAGCTCGCTTAGCGTCTTATATGTACATAATACAATTAATTAACATTAACACAACCGGAAACGTTTTTGTCATTTACTATTCATAATTCTAACCAGCAGCAGCAGTTAAACCAGGTGTGCCTCAGGGCTCTATATTAGGTCTTGATAGATAAATGACTTACCAACCATGGTAGATAATCTTATTTTTCAAGGTTGACCAAAAAATCGTCGATTACAGTTGGATAAACGCCATGCTAGGTAAAGTACTTAAATAAATGACGGGAGCCCGGAAATTTGAGAGGCAACGGGCCTTTTCTTAGGGATAACTATATCTATGTCTGTGGATAAAAACTTGCAATGGAGTCCCCATATAGCAGGACTACTTAGCAGGAAATTGAATTCGGCAGCCGACGAAAAATCAGGCAACTGACCAAATTTGAGATGAGACAGCTTGAGACAGACAGTTTGAGTTATACAGCTCTGTCCTTTTCTCTCAACTTAAACTGAACTACTTTAGTATGTCATTCCAACCTAATCTACAACTAGAACAGTGCTCACACAAGTATTTAGTGTGGAATAAATTAGTATGCAAAGTTTTAATTTGAATAAATACCTTTTGGCAATAAATTGGACATAAACGATTAATTTGGTCTTAAAGAAATTTGATGAAGTAATGTTCGGCCTATAACAATATTACCAAATGAAGAAACGCAAATTATAAATGTGATAAAGAACGGTTTGCCAAATAAAAGCACTGCGATAAGGTAGTTGGGGAATCATATCAATCATATTATACGAAAATTATTTCGCCGAAACGAAGAAAATTTTAAAAGAATTTCGAAGAATAGGCTTCTCAAATCATTCCCTGAAGATTAAAAAAATATGTTACATTGAATTAACATTACGTGCGGTTCAAATAGCGCTATAATATATCATCGACATCTTTTGTGGTTTTATATAAAACATAAAACACCTCTACAATATGTTACCTTATATCAATTTAGATATTTAGCTGTCACCTACTCGTATATTCTAAGACAGCTGTTGTCATGTCAAATTTATTTGTTTACAAATTGACTGTAATTCTTATGATGAAATTAATATATTAATGAGCGGATCCCTTTGACTGCCATACATATCGTTGGTCATAATGTATTGCAAGTCATACTTTTTTTGTCATAACTTCTTTCAGGCTGAAGTTACAGTTTTTAATAAACGTTTATCGTGTAGATTAGTAAGGTTAGGTTAGGTTAGTTTTATAAAAATCCTGAAAAAATAACCGTGTCCTGATAAAAATGCATTATGACTTGCGAAAATTATGACTTAAAACACATTATGACTAAAAATAATTAGGGCAGTCAATGGAGACCCATTAATGAAACCAATTTTTCTTTTGACTTATGTTGTGTGATTGAGGTTCAAAATGACAGCATCCAGAATTATTGTAGAAAGTCATGATTGGAAGTAAGGAATCCCATTTCAATTAATTTAATGTGATTGTGTTAAGTCTAGTCTAGAAATAAAGGTCATGCAGGAAGTGCTGTATTATTTGAGGTCTAGGTAAGCAATGGTTGAATGCTTATAATACTGTAAAATAATTAACATCTATTTAATAAAATATTTTAAATAACAATAACACTTTAAGTATTTATTTAAGTACCTATTTATTTCTCCATGTAAGCATTTATATCGTTTTCTAATACCCATAGTACCTACAAGCCTACAGCTTAGTTCGGGGCTAGGTCTATTAGTGTGACATTGTCCCCTAGTATTTATTTATTTATTTTAATAATTAAATGCGTTAGATTGGATCCTTACAAAAGGTTTCTGTCGAATAAAAAGAAAAAAGCGAGCAGTTTTTTTTTAGGTGTATCCCAACTAGAGTTGCAAACTGACCGTCACTTTCAATACCTGACCGTCATTTATGATAAATGTCTGGTCATTTTCGACATTTATTGTCACATTGGACATTTATTTTTTAATAGTATAAGTTACTTTTCAAAAAAATCTATGACCGCTATTCGATAAGTAAATTTATAAAATATAATTGTATACATAATTTATAAAATCTATCTATCATTGTCATGAATGTCATGATATAAGACACGCTTATTATGAAAGTAGGTTAGGTTAAGTTGTTAAGTATGTGTTAGTAATGTTTAGATCTGCAATCGTGTGTAGGTAAGGTGATCGCATTTTACGTATTACCCACTAACCTATCTAAACTCTATTTATAAAGTTGTAACTTAGCTTATGAGTGTTGGCTACTGTTTTATTTTATTTTCAAGAGTCTTTATTGACAGTTGTCAATCCATTTGCGTATTAATAAATAAAATGCCGCGGATGGTTGGTGATATTTGGCTGCATTATCAAATAATTGGTACTTCGGCAAACAAAAAACACGTAGTTTGTATTTATTGCAATACTGAGAGACACGGATTTAGAAAGAGGTCTGGTACGTAATATGTTAGATGATGAATTGTGGGATAAAGTAAATGGGATATTACAAGTTTTAGAACCAATTGCAACTGCTGTCATACAAGCAGAATCAGACAAAGGAAGAGCCTCTGATGTGCCCAATATATTTTTAAAACTTGCAGCATCACTGGATGATGGTCTCTGGTCCTGATGGTCCTAAATGACGTTTTTACAGAGTCGGAAAAAGATTTAGTTCGGGTAGCTGTTTCAAATCGCCGCAACTTCTGTATTCAAAAATTTCATTTGGCGGCCAATTTGTTGGATCCAAGGTACCTTGGCTCAGGTCTTACAAGCGATGAAATGGCTGAAGCTTCCAACTTTGTGCATTCTCAAGCAGAATACCTTTCTTTGAACAGTACAAAGGTTATGGTCAATGTCGCTGAATTTCGTACCAAAACAGGATTTTTTGGTAAATGTTATTCCGCATGGTCGACTGTTGAAGCCATTGCACTTCAACTATGGTGGCAGAGCTTTGCGTCAAAAGAAGATGCTTATCCCATAGCTCATAGGATTTTAAGTATCCCTCCAAGCTCGGCTGCTGCAGAACGCAATTGGAGTTTGTTTTCAATAACCCACACATAGTTACAAAATAGACTATCTAAAGACCGCCTGAACAAGCTTGTAACAATTCGACAGAATTTACGTTATAGTGACGAAATCGAAATTGAGGCATCGTCGGAATCTGCTGACCGCTCTGATGACTGCTACGAGTATTTTGATTCCTTAGAATTTAACCAGAAGTTGATTTAAGCAGAGTTGAATCAGAAGACGAACAATTTTAGGTTTTATGTTTATGTATAAATGACTTTTAGTTTTTTGTCGTGTTATTGCAATAAATTTTAAATTTTATACATATTAAACCATGTTTTATTTATCAACTATGACAACTATGCCTCGTTGCTGCTATAGTTTATAAATGTCGTTAGTGACTATAAATGACTATTAATGACCGGTAAATGACGATTATGACCGACAACTTGATAAATGACGGACGGACATTTTGAACGTGACGGTCAGTTTGCAACTCTAATCCCAACTCTAATAATATAATATACCAATTCTAGTAATGTTTTATAATACCAAAAATTAGAAGACTCTCAATCGAACTCCTGTTAGGATTATGAATTTTCAATTGAATAGCAGAATTGTACCTACATTTAATTTCACGTTGGACGGGAGTCCGTAGCAGCCCTTCCTGCCTATCGGTGGCGTTGGCCCTCCAGCCGTACGACACTATAAGTGTCCGTGTAAATGATTAAGTGTTAAGTTACGACGTCCGCGCGCGCGCAGCGGGCTCCGGCCTCCGCTCGGTGTTATATTACAGCACCGAACACCTCGCATCGACAGCAGAGATGTTATCGCTCCGGAATGTTATAAAATTGAATATTTCCCATATTTTACCTAATACGTTTGCCCCTGCAGCGCCTATGCCTCCAGAGCGCTCGACGTCCGTCCGCTGTCTATCCTCCACCCACAAACATACAATTTTACGATATTTTTTAAGGGATAGAGACGTTATTAAATTTCGTCGTCAACATTACCACAAATATTTTAATACTTTTCGTGTCTTTCACCTACCATATTTGAATACGTATGCCCTTTATTTACGCTTTGGTAACTTTTACCATATAAATGTATAAATTAACAACCTTACCAGTGCTCTTCAAAGCTCCACAAGTGACCAAGTAAGGAGTAAAATTAATACGATAATAAATTACTTACATGATTTAGTTTTAACTTGAATGGCAACCAAGTTAATTCTAAATTCGTACTTTCCGTTCAATCTTTTAAAATATTGTAAGCGTTCAGTAGGTACCTATTACAGCCGTTAGCATAACATATGCAAATAATTGTTCCGTTGAACGTCCTATTCAGGTCCAAATGAGCCGTTTGTTATTCATTGCCGAACCAATCAGCCCACATAAACACCGGGCCCGGGCATAAACAAGAGAACGTATCGCGCTTGACGCCCGGCTTGACACTCACGTCGCTCGGCCACTCTATTTGGAAATCAAATTGAAACAAATCTATAAAAAAAAACGTGTTTTAAATAATTACTCCATTAAAAAGCAATGAAATTCTAAAAATGCTTCGATTGTAGATTTTGTGTGTTATCTAAGATTCGCGTTGCTTTGATTGACTATTTATCGGCTGGAGACGGGAGTTGCGCCCGCGCCGTCTCCGGGCGCGGCCCGCAGCCCGAGCAGCGGGGATCGCGCACTTAGCGCGCCAAATTATTTTCACCGCCTACGTTAACTGTAGTTTGAAGACTCTATCACCACTGGGCATCGTTTCTCAGGCTATGTTGAAATGATAAAGTATTAAATTGTAACTTTGTAATAAAAAAAAAACGAGTTATCGTAAAAGATTCTCACTAGTTATTTTACTATAAGTTGTATTCATTATTTTTTGCGGTCGATATAAGCAATAATTCTGTTCACAAATAGATACTCCTTTATTATTGCCTTGAATTGATGTTTAAAATTTGAATGTTGATTTGTGTACTTAATCGTTCTACTTCCTTCATTACAGTCATTACCTCTACGTCTACTACGGCGTAGCAGTCGTAGCAATTGCTTGGTAACTAATTTTACAAAACATTAAGGATTAATTTAAGACAGGACATTATAAACCCTGTTGCAACGAAAACGAGCACTTACGATGTTTTTAAATTATTTAAATATAATGTAACAAAATTAGATTTTAAGCTATGAAATAATGAAAATACATTTTACGAAGAAAAATAATACTTTAATTTAATTTCGTAGCATTCAATCTCATTTAGTTACATTATGTCCAAATTAATTGTAAAAATCGATTGTCCTCGTTTTTTGTGCAACAGGGTTTATTTCCTAGAAATGTTTGATACAAAACTTTAGTAAAATAGGTAAATTCTCTCTAGTTATATTTTAGACTCGATGATCAATTAGCAGCCTGTGATTTCTATAAATAACTATTTAAATTTTGTAAACAATACAATTTTTTCTAGTAAAAGAAACGACTTTAGGTTTATGAAAAACGCTTTTAACAATCCAAAACTCCGATTTTAAAACGTGCAACCGTCATAGCTGACAATACTGGCAAATAAAGCCTTCTTTTTATCATTCTGAAAGCGTGAAGCGGTGATTTTATTGGCGGGTAAAAATGGTAAAATATCAGAGAGCGCGTGTCGCAGCGAATATCAATTAATAGGCGTTGGTGCGCGCGGAGCTGCAAAAGTGTAAAGTGCAGCGAGGCGGCGCGCGTTTCGTAAATCACGCCAATCGGCAGCGCGCGCTGCTTATCTATATGCTTTAGGAAACCCATTTATTGGAAAACAACTCAGTGGCTCAACCCTGCATTGGTATACGTAATTAAAAGGCTGAACAACTGAGTGATGGGGAAATCGTCAATAACTGGCCACCCCCGGTAACCGGCCACTTTGGAAAAAATATGTTTAAAGAAAATGATATGCTGATGTTTCTGTATTAAACTAGAATAAATTAATTAATTTTCTGATCTAAATCCAGAAATATTATCCGGAGAACTATGAAAATGTAAATTTCTTAAGTGGTCAGTTATTAACGATTTACGATTTACCCTAGCACGGTCGAAAACAACTATAAGTAGGTAACTCATTTTTACATCACCTTGAGAGAGTTCTTCTGTGTAGATCCCAATTTGCAAATGCAAAAATCAAATTGGACCACAGATAATTTATTTATTGTTTTGTATTTTATTGTTAGATAGTAAACATGGTGGGCCTAACACTTTATAGCTTTGTACAGGTCATAATAAATTCCCAGGAAATTTAATGAGTTTTATTTTAATCTGTGGATAAAGAAAAAGTAACAATCAGTCTAGATATACACATACATACATAAACTCACGCCTTTATTCCCAGAGTGGGGTAGGCAAAGCTACAGAATTACCAACAACTCTAAAAACTTGTTAATAATTCTGTAACCACATTTTGCACAATCAGTCTAGAAATGTGCTAAAATGGGTCAGAGTAATAAAATTGATAACTATACATTATAAAATTATTATAAGATCAGACACAAGCTCTCTAAACAAATATAATAAATACTCCATGGTGAATGTGGCTGTTTATGTCGAATTATAAACATCGAATAGATAAAATAAATAGGTATATAAATAACTATTTATTATTGTTATTCATTACTGCATAATAATATCGTTCACTGCCATGAAACAAGTCCTCATAGTTGGCAACGCGTTTGTAGTCTCACGATTTGTCATCATAAGATTGTAATCTTTCGATGACTTTGCCTATGGGCTTCCGAGCCCACTTACTACCAGGCGGCGTGACACCATCAAAAAAACATCGACTGATCATCATCATCAAATCAGCCGCAAGCCATCCACAGCCTTTTCCCAAAGATCTCCGCGACGACGGTTGGTCTTGCGCCACTCGCACCCCTCAGTAGTCAATAAAAACTTGAAACCAAATCCAAACACTGCGCTTTGCAGCAGCCGCGTGAAAAAACGTGCCCGGGTAGAACAAAGCGATACAGATAGAGTTACAGATGGCACGTGAAAATTATTGCCGCTCGGATTTTTCGGAGGCATTAATGCAAATTTATCGAGCCGCGCAGCGCTAATTGCCAGCGACGCGCAGCGCTGATTGTTTTCTCGTCCAATTTATGGCAACACCTATTGCCGATTTAAAGCTTTAATTGTAAACGATTCACGTGTTTTATTGGATAGTCGGGGCGGTATTTATCCGAGTGGCTGCGGTCCGGTTATTGATTTCCCGACTGTTTGGACCGAGGCGAAGTTCACTTGTCGTTATCGAAATGGACTCGAAGCGAGACATGATTAATCGCAAACGTCAATCTGTAATGCTATTTTACCTCTTTTATAAATCTTTAAAATCCTCTTTTTAAGCCAACACCTTTTAAGTTTCCGTACCAAATGCTGATGCCATCGCATTTCTGCTAGGTACTAAGCTTTCGCGCTGTTTTACCTTTAACGGGTTTCCTAGAACCGAAGCTATTGGGTAGCCGGCGGAAATCATCAACAAAAATGTATACCTACTTACTTAATTGTTGTAATTCTTTCGTATATCCCGTTAATGATGGTAATAACAAATGTATACATTTCTAATAACTACTTATGTACTGTAAAATGACGTGTAAATTTATATTTATCAATAAAAAAATCAATCAATCAATGCAAAAAAAATAAGTTTTTAGTGTTGTAATAAGACCATACTGGTAGTACATTTGAAACTACGGAATATAAACCGAAACAGCTCAATCATATTAGGCGATCACTCAACTTGTTTTTTACCTTTTTAGCTCAATTTTTGATCACGTTATAGTTACCACTAATCCAGAATATAAACTATCTATTAAAGTTTCACCCAAATCCATATTGATGTTTTAACGTGAAGGACCTACAAACTAACTATGTACTCACACTCGTGTAACGTTATATCTTGTAATTTTATTATGACATAAGAATTTTGCTAAGGTAATGGTAGGCAATAATTCCAATACTATAATATTCTAATCTACCAATCAATCGCAGACCTCATCGCAGACTCAATCATGAACTATTGTCTAATATGATTTTAAAGAGTCTTTTGCATATATGTATAATATTACTAGCGTCAGCCGTTTTAGAGTAAAAAGGACAAAGTACACTCAACAACAGTATCCTTTGCATGTTATGCCAAAAGTACAAGAAATTACATTGGAATCGTCAAAAATAGATACAAATTTTATTATAATCAAAAATAGAAATAAGAAGTCAGGATAACAATAACAATACAGAACCGGTTATCACCGTAAAGGATCGTCTAAAACATAGCATGCAACATAATAAGTCAAAACATCATAAATAATAAAAACAACAATATATATGAAATCAAAACATTTAAATAGTATTTACCAAATTATAAACTAAGGCCCGTAAACTCTTTAACTGAGTATAATGGATTTTCCAATAAAAAGTTTTTCAGCCGGCGCCCACCCGGGTATTTAGAGGTCGAAGATCAACCGTGTGTAGCGAGCCTTTGATACTACCTAACGTGAGTCTAGTATAGTTAAGGAATAACTAGGAATACTAAATCTGCACTGTTTCGTCGTAGCGCTTCCAAGACGATTCGGTGCAGATTATATTTCGTTAGCTAAAGTCTTACGGTGTTCGAGATAATCACAATTGACTGAAATTTCTTTTTTTAGCATGTTGTATGACTTTTTTTAACTTAAGAGGATTGTGAAGCTAAACATTTTCATACAAAATGCGATAACTTTTCACTCCCCTCGACCAATTTTAACGAATTTTGAATATGTTGTATTAGAATATCATGAAAAACTATGTATGCCTGTGAGTTTTCTTTTCAAATAAAATATTTCATGCAATTCATTAATTCGCTTGATTAAAATACAGAAACGTACAGATCTCAGACCTAGTTCTTTATAATAACTACAACATATTCAAAAATCGTGGAAATCGGAGTTGATTTAGGGAGTGAGAAACGTTAGCCCAGAGTTAAGTTTTTTTTTTGACAGCGCGCGATTTAAGCGTCTCTGCACAACCCTCTTAAGGGTTTACCTAGATTTATTTATGATTACCTATTGATGATTAGCCATAAGATGGTTATCACAATTTCTAACTAATCTCAGCATGTTTCTCGTAAATGAGTGTTAAAGTTACTAGATTGGACTTGACAAAACTGATGATCGAACTTTAAAGAACTGTGGTATATTTTTTTCGTATGGTTGCCTCTGCTGTGTGATTTTTATACAAATATTAAATTTAAATTAGAGAAGATTTAAAAACTCGCCAACGGTATTTCAACAAATGTTTAATTCCCTTAAACATAACTTTCAAGCTGAACATATTTCATCCCTCAGTTACGTTCTACGAAAGTCGTAGCACCGGAAGGAGCAGTGTCATTAACTGCTCGAGCCTCTTGGCAGAGTTAGGTGTTTATAAATTAAGTGACGTCACATTCCAGCGGTCAACAAAGTTAACGGCGAGGCCGGAGGCGTTTCCCTACTTTTTCGCTTAAGTTTTCCGCGCCGCCGGCACCGGAAGTTCGGCCATTATTATTTTACGCGGGCAACAAGCTGCGCGATAATATCCAGCGCTTCAGCCCGCCTTGCTTAAGACTTCCTTTAATGGCCGAACGTGTCTTCTTACTTTTCGCTTAATAGGTGTAATAACTTAAAAAGCGAAATTTCAAATTAAAGTCTCGATTGTGCCTGAGAAACACCGCCATCGAGTAAAAACGTGGAGAAGATTTTATAGAATACTTATGCAAAATGAAAGTGGATTCTGGTTAAAAATGGTGGTTAATTACACGTAAAGAAAGACGTTCCAGTTACCAAATCAAAAGCTGCTTTGGAACGTATGACGTTCAGTTACGTTTATAGTGAATGTTGACGTTAGAAATCAGACTACAGCTTGAAATCATAATTCGATCAGGTAGCCTCATGACCATGATGACATTGTCGAAGACGGCAAGAATATAAAAAAACGACACGACAAAATTGAGATTGTATGCTCATCATTCACTTGGTTTAACCTGTACCTCATTACAAACAAATAGGTGTAACAATTCTTCCGATCGCAAAGTCAAGCTGTTGGCAATTCGCGATGCCACCCACGTCACGACGCGACGTGCGGCGCACGACCGTGTGTTTTGCGTAAGCCCGGCAAGGCTTAGTTAGGTGTAAGCCGGGTCGGACCGGGTCGGACCGGGCTGGGTATCTCGCACTTCGTCCCGTAAATCAATCTGGTCCGTCTCAGGCGACGCGGCAAAAATAAAAGGTCGCTGGGGTTTTGTAGAAGAGAAAATTACAGTAGACTTCATATGAATGCAGAAGACGCTGAAGGTACCACACTTATAAATTGTAACCGCGTGTTTGATACTATAGTAATCTACAAAGAAAGTGTGTTTCGAATGAAGAAAACTACGCTTGCGCCTAGTTCCAAATGTTGTATTTAAACCAAACACTTTGTCTTGATGCAATAGCGGGGACACCTTGCCTGATTAATTTATCAAGTTTGTGTGTGTTTGCCTTATTAACTTAAATAACTGACTTCTCAACGTCAGGTTACTTATTTTAAAACATGAACTAAGAACTGTGATGTCTATGTGGGTAGGCACAAAAGTGCGTAATTGAAAATGCAGGTAGTTAATAACACCTTTGTCTTTAATTAAACGTTTGAATAATCGTATCCTGGATCCTGACACAGTCGTGTTTTATTCAGCCGGTGTTAATACTGTAGAACCCAAGTACCAGATTCTTTAAAAACATGTTTTTACCAAATTACGACATTCGAATGTTAGTTTCTGTTACCATACTGATGAGACACACATTTGCAATATCAATTTAGCTACGATTTGGTAATTCTGCCAGAGGAGTGACCTGCTGTAGTTTTCGCAGCTACAGCAACATGCTCCCAGTACCACCGAGTCGCCACTAAAATCCGCTTACACACAGGTTTAGCAACAATATATCTAAGCACGGAGCGATTGACTCGCGCCACTGTGTGAAATACTACGTCTTTGTTTTTCACGTGTCACTGTTTCAAGTGCTGCTGACACAGATACATTGCTTGTACTTCTGCTGTACGATGCTACATATTTTGCACTTTGCACTTTGTAGATACAAAATGGGTAAATTAAAATCTGTCAAGGTAACGTATTAAGGCATTTTCTTTTTTATACTAGCACATTAGTGTAAGTAACCAATCGAATGGTCTCGCAAAAACAATTTTCTACTGCCTTGCGCAAACAAATAATGGGGAGTTATTTACCGACAGGCTTTCTCGTGACATGCAACGCCACAGCACGAAATAATGGAATACAAGAGTTGACAGTCCATTGTCTGGTAAATTATTCACGAAACTATTCGTCGCTCTAGATCTTTGACGAGATCGTGCGATATGGGGAATTACACCCGTTTTCATATTTTACAGAACACTCATTTAATGACAGTCGTGACGGTGTAATATTGACTTTTTGCGGCAAAGTAATGATGTCGCTTTCACGAAAACGTTAAATTTACGAGACATGCGGATCTTTAAGCCCGTGCATTGACTGTAAGCAGCGTGTCGATTTCCGTGGCATCCGAAGCTTGACGTTCGGAGGGTAAGTAGTAATTATACTACGCAGCCTCAGGTAAAAACAGTGTTAAATTAATTTGTATGCATTCATTGATATGTGTAGGTATAATTGGAGGCTCGCATCCGCCGGCCGCGGCCGCTGCGGGCCGCGGCCGCGAGCCGTCATTACGCGCCCGACGATTCAATTCGACACATCTTCAGGGTTTCACCTCGCCCAATAATTACCCAGCACTATCATTAAGCCGCGTGCACAACAAAACGTAATAACCTTGCAATTAGACGGTGGCTGTCATTAGACTGTAATAGAGTTTCGTACAACAATTTTGTGAGTAAAATCGTCAAGCGTGTCACATTACCGGCGTCCATTAGGGCGTTTACACAACACGGAATTGAAATGAGCAGTCCACAGATTATCGTGATAGACAAACAGACCGCTTTGTCTCGATAATAACGCCTTATAGAGGGTGTCCCGCGGCGGAGGATCGCGTTTCACTTGTTTACCGCACTCCGTCACAATGACAAATTGCTGTGCGCTATGTATTTAGGTATTCGGTTTTCTTTTGTTATTTATCACACAGTTTACGAAAACAATACGGGTTGAGCAGTATCCTTGTAAACTGTGCTATAATGATACTTTTATCCTAAAAGCAAGAGCTGACTGAGTATATACAATAAAAATAGATTATTTTTGAAAAAAAAACAGTTTTATTTACATTAGCATTTCACAATAACAAACACTCTGTAGCGCAGGCATATGAAATGGTGAAAGCTGACATGTTAGCGTAGCTGGCTCTATGCGTTATCCGAGCGATTTCGGCAGGTAGCACGATAATATCCACACGTCGGGAATTAGGATCGCGCCGATAAGATCGTATCGCTGCCACGTTAAATAACACGTTTCCTGCAATCATCGTGGTAATTTTAATAAATTATAATTACGATATTGGACTGGCGGCTTTTCAGGCCTGTAATGACGGACAACAAAACACCCTGACGATTAGATAACACACATCACATCTGATATTCAAAATGATTTAGTTGAGTATTTACGAAACTAGCTGTTACCTTGACTGCTGGAGTATAAGTGGTTGTTAACTTAGTACTCGACTATTTACCTGTTCAACAAAGCCTTGGGACAATGCTATATTAGCGAGTCGATAAGTAAAGAGCGGAACTAATTGCCACTTGAAACTTGAAAGGGATAGTTATACATAGATCACAGAGTGAAATATTCACTAGATAAAAGTACCTACCTAAGCAATTGATTAAAAATAATCCTAACCCACTTGACTATTTTGATTACCAATTGGTCGTAAAATAAAAAATAAAGTGCGTTTGTTTTTTTGTGATCTATGTGCTTTGTCCATAGTAGCTCTGCAAAGAATAGTATGTTTTGCAATTCAAGGTAACACTAGCGTCGGTAGTTCCTCTACACTGGGCGTCATTTATTTACATCCTGCCTGTATATTACCAAAGACACCTAACACACATGCTGCGTTTATCTAGTACATACAAACATATTCTTCTGTTACCTTTCTGGATAATAACATTAGTGTTTAATTCCCTATACTAAATATCTGCCACTGCCATGTCTCTGTTTCCTTTTTTCTCTTCAATTAATGATTATGAAAACTAAGTAGCCTTCTTAACATACACAAACTGCCCAATTTAAGCGCCATTTTAAAATAGTAGCAAATAATTTTAGTAAATAAAACAAAAATGGCCGCACTAGAGTCAATTAATGACGATTACGTCGTTCCTTAGTGACGATTTTTCATAAACAGCTTTGTAAACCGGTCAAGTAAGAGTTGGACTCGCGCACCGATGGTTTCGTGCCGCTGCACAAAAGGTACTTATTATTATATTTCGATTCGAATTTGATTTCGAATCGCATCAGCGCAAACCCAACTCACACTTGACCATTTTTATAATATTTTGCTGACTTCCTCGAAATTTGTACCGTACCAACTTTGACGCTTGTACGTTTGACCGTTTTAACGACACAAAAAAAACAATGTTGAAAAAACCGTTTCATGTATCATCATTATTTTATTTTCTTAATGTTTTATTTGTTAGTAAATTCACCATAATAACACATTCTGAAAAAAAACTCGCTATGTATGACGGTTCAAAAGACACACCTCTTTTAAGCTAGGACGAACGGACGGACGGACAAAATAGGCAAAAAAAATTGATCACCCGGTATACTCGTACTACCGTGTGTAGGAGCTTGTTAGTCAGAATTATTAATTTAAGGCCTTTATTTCCTTTTAACATCCATCTCGCACGTTAGCTACGGAACTAGGCACATTATTCTGTGTTAAAATTTTAATTAAATACTCGACCCAACAGCGTTTAGGAACCATCCAAGCAGATGGTCGAAATGGCAACCGAGATAATCACCAATGAATCCCGCCCTAAAGGTGTTTTATTTTATTTGTAATGGATTGGCAAAAGCTTTAATTTTGTATTGCTTTATAAGTTAAATTAGAAATTATCCATTTTTAATACCTTTATTCTCGAAATACCAGAATTTTAAATAAACTGATCCTGTATTTACTTTGCGACTTTGCGTAAGCAATATCAATAATCAATAATGGAAATTCACATTCAAAATATCCTTGTGCTCAAAACCGCAATGAATTCAAAGTTCTCCAAGTCCATTTAATTCATGGGAATAATGACAGAATATTATCATCTAATTTGTGAACACGTAATGCATACCTAATAGATAATTACTAATGAGGCTAAATGTGTTCGAATTAAGTGTAGAACGCAACGCGCAGCAATCTGCAACGGCCGGCTCTAATGACGGTGTCAGCTTATTGTTTTAGATCACCGCCGCCCTCTAATTCAGTGCATCGCCTGTAATTAAGGGCCAATGTGCCAAAAAAACACTATTAAGTTCACCCCTTCGTGATAACTGCATCTGTGACCGCGACACGGGCGCTCTCCACGTAACGGTCTTTCATAAAAAGCAATTTTAAAGATTCTCCCAAAGCCGTTCTTATCCGTACTGCCCTGGTTATAGCATTATTAACTCTATAATACGATTTAGAATTGAACCGCATAATTCTGTTAAATCTCTCCTCCCCTACTTTTAAGTACGCAAACGTTTGAAACGAAAAAAAAGTTGTAACGGCCGTCGAATTACAGTTTAAGATTCCGCACAGAAGCGCGTCGCCGACCCTAAATTTTTCCCAATTAAATGCAAAACTCTCCCTGGACCGGCAATATAAAATTTAACGTCCATACAATTCGCGCAACACAAATTTTTATTACCTTCGCCCTGTAAGTAAGTAAACAAAAAGAACAAATTAGCTCGGGCCTTAGTAGAAGACGTCGTCCGAGCTATATCCCGCCCGGGACACAAGGGTGTAAAAAGTAAAACAATAAGGATTCCGCGCGACTGCGAGGGGATATTTATTGTTAATGAAAATGGCAGGATTTGAACTAACGTCTTGTAACTAAATACCCTCTCACGGTTAAAGCGGGCACTAATTTGGTTTTTACAGCGCGGCCTTAATTTGATTTGGCGGTATTGCAGGCGCCACTATTGCCAGTAGGAGCAATTAATTTGTCCGGATTATATTTTTTCCCGGCGCCTTGTGCGCGTCTCCCGGCCCCGGCCCCGGCTGCGGCTGCGGCGCTGGGCGCTCGGCGGGCTTGCTCACGCGCCCGCAACACGATCCCGCCGCGCGGAGGAAAAAATAAAATAAAACTTAAGCCCCGTTTAATTTGAAGGGTGGTTCTGGGCTATTAAAGTAACACGCTTATGTATTGCAAATTATATTGAAATTTGTCTTCCATTACTAGGCGTCTTCCTCACACAAATGTTGCCCGCATTACGAGCGGGAGATTTTTATTCTCCGCTTCGCCCACCCTTGTCTCCCGCATTTTACGTCGGAAGTTTCGTGGTGTTTTTTTTCACTAATTAAAACTCTTCCGCGCCGTTTCCTCTGCGAACCGAGATCCGATCAATTATTTTTTGGGCGGCGTAAGCCATCTTTAAATTTACTGGGCTGTATAAAAACAATTTCGATTCCAAAAAAAGGGTAGATATTAAAAAGTAATTGATCAAGTAGCTAAGCTTTACGCTCTAAACGACGGCATTCAATTAGCGAACTTTTAAACGAAGTAAAAATGTCGGGGAAAACGCTAGGACACGAAGTACCTACGGAAGCAATATTTTGTTAAGAATTGTATCATCTTAAGCAGAATTATAGTAGTGATATAGCATTAAAAAATTGAGCTTTATTACAAAGTGAGCAGTGATTGGTTGAGGTAATCGTATCTCAAGCCGCGCCAGCGCCGGTGATGGAGTCACGCGCGCCATTGTTCGGCGACCGACGACAATCACTTTCTGTGATCACTACTGGGCAATTTGGACATTATACCATTGATTAGTACTTGCTTCTAATGCTACCTGTCTACGATGCAGGAAGGAGTAGTAGCAGACATTGATTCTGTGTTACATAAACACTGTTTTAAGTTTAGTTTCCGTCATTATGATTGAAAAATTTAAATGCGAATTTGAACCACATTTTAAATGGTTTTCGATCTGTTTCGCAATCTAAACAAGATAGCGTAGATTGCAGTGTCGACCAAACAGACAAAAACAAAATCAATCGCCCTCAATCAGCAGAAATGAAGGCGCTGAAGGTAAAGCTGCAATTTGTCGGCACCGACCACTCGTCGGTCGCCAGCGGTGTTATTCTCTTTCGCAACAAAGGTGAATTCAGTCAATATTATAACTTAACCCTTTACTTATTTAGAACCTTAATTTTGTGAATGTGAATCTCGGTGGATGCATTGGTTAACTAAGCACAATCCAAAGCAGTGGTGTGTCTCGCTTTCTATATGCCGCAGTCGGGAGGTATGATAAAGGCTACGTCAGCAACCACATGATGCGCTAAGTGACGGAAATTGCACCTCATTGCATACCTACAATTAACCTTGCCCCTTAACTTCCGATGTGACCTTAACCTTAAGTAGTTCTATCCAGCTAGTACACTTATCCCTACTGAGCTAATCCTACTGGTAGAGATAAGTGCAAGTTTTGTAGATTTATATTATTTCTACCGATAATTTCTATTTGAATATCAAATTTAACAGAGCCGACTAAGCTCCGACCACTCACGCGGAGCTCCTATTTCTGAGTGTTTTGACCCTTCGGGCCTGCTGAAGATCTAACAAGAAATTCAAAATTCAAAATATGTATTCAGTAAATTGGCTACATGAAGGCTTTTTCACATGTGAGTGAATCTACTAGCTCTTCGGACAAGACCATCATTGCGGAGAAGAAGCGCCGGAAGAAACTCCAGCAGCTGGTCATTTTTCCAACCATAAAAAACCTAAACCTACCTCATATTTATGATACTAATTTTGGTTAATTAGTAATCGAGTAGCGAATAGTGGAAATGGACAGTGCACCTTTCGCTACCAGTAGAAATAAATCTTGAAAAACGTGCATTTATCCCTACCAGCACAGAGATAGCTCGGTAAGGATATGTGTACCAGGATGTTCTATTGACCAAGCATAGATTACAGGCTGTAAACACCATATCGTCTTTGACCTGTTATCGTATTGTCAACGTTTTAATAGTTCTCATTTACTCGGTTTTAATGGCAGCTGAGTTAAATACAATACCATAACAGGTCAAACACGATACGGTTTTTACCGCCTAGAGAAGAGGCCCAAGACTTACTTTGCCTGCGAGAATACGCCAGTGAGCAGTCGCCACCGGCACGCGTCGAATTAAATGGAAATCAATAGCGATCGCCGCACGTGACCGACGACCCTTACATCTCGCCGCCCGAGGAACTACATAGCCACTACAGAAGGATGTTACTATTTACTATTTACCTGCAGGTTGAGGCACGTTGGCGTTGGCACTACAAAACAAAAGGCAATGTTGCTGCCTCGACGGGCAATTACAGAATTCTGGCTGATTGAGTTTTATATTATTCATGGTTGATAATTGATAAGTTATAATATGTCTAACACTTATTTCCAACGGCTAATAATAATTTAAATAACCGTAGTGTCCATAATAACGTTTGTTAAACATAGCCTGTAAGGTTTTCAAATAGGGGCTTGTTGCCGGTATTAATCGTTTTCTATTCTATTATATTAGCCCAAAACGTTATTGCGATGAATATCCGTTGATATAGCCTTTTAGATGACACATCACAAAGCACACACGGGGAATACAAGGAACATAGATGTTTAATCATCTTCAATAAAATAACCATAACGCAGTTTTAATATTTTATTATATAATGCATGAAACTCTTTAAAACGGGAGTCTAGCAAAATAAACCTATCTGAAATTACTAGCACAATGATAGAATCAAACGAAATAGCCACCTTTTTTATGATAGATTATAGAATAAGATGAGAAATTTCCAGACTCAACACTACATAATATTGCACATATTCGAAGGTGAATCAAGAAGGTCTTTGAGGTTTTTAATAAACGTCCAACTTCCGCACGAATCACCCTCCTCTTCAAACAGTCCTGGAACATATCCGATATTAGATGCATGTTATATTGAACTACCAGGTCCTGTGATAAATATGAAATGTAAACAGCTCGTCTACAAGAACTCGAGTTCCAAAAGATAGGGTTCGAGCTGAGGCTTGCTCTCACCCTGTTAATTCTCAGCAAGAGGCGAGCGTACAACCGCTATTCTATGATTAGTAAAGTAATAACGCAGGGATGTATTAGTTAAAATGTAAGGAAAGAAACCCATCGCCTCCCCAATACTCTTTGCAACATTTCAGAGCGGCCGCGCAGCAAGCACGTCCGCGGACAATGCGGCCCCGAGACAAAGCAGCACTTACACTACCTTCGATTGAGCCCGATGATTGATCAATCAGTACATTAGAAAGGATGGCTTAATTGAGGCAATTTCGTGCGTTTATTTGTACTGACGAACGCGACGGTGGGTCTGGACAAATTACTCCCCTTCCATTGTAAGTGCAGCTATCGTTGCTCAGGAAGCTACGTGGCTACCAGCAAACACGTCAGCCATAATTACGCCGAGGAACCTTTGTCTTGTATTGGGCTGTTATTTAAGTAGCTGTATATTTATTTAATGACCGCGGGTCAAAGGTTCTGCTGTCTTCAACAGGGAAAGAAAGTCAAATAAATGTATATAGGTATTTTATACACACAGATTCACAAACTTTTACAATTCTACAAATTACTTAGTAAATTCAATCTGAATGAAGCACTTACAAGTAGCAGTTACTCAATGTCAATAGTTTAGTAGCTATTACCAAGGGTGGCGCCTTGGCAAACAATCGATTCTGTGTACTCGGACATAAATTTTTGATAGGTGCTTATTATCCGCATGCTCCGCGACCCATGCCCCGGTGCTTACGTAGTAAAGCAATATCCGCAAAAGGACAAAATATCGCTACAAATAAACGTTTAAGTTTATGGACTTGAAAGATATTACCGATTCGTGGTCTCCTTTTTCTTTAGTTGGCCCGGGCGGCCATCTTGGCGACATGTGGCGGTAGAT
This sequence comes from Acleris laterana, assembly GCA_963966035.1. Lineage (NCBI taxonomy): Eukaryota > Metazoa > Arthropoda > Insecta > Lepidoptera > Tortricidae > Acleris > Acleris laterana. The sequence goes on along the minus strand of OZ014439.1, from coordinate 14,180,194 downwards.
TTAGGCGGGAAACGTGCCCCGCTATATTAGATTATGTCGGAATGAATTGAGCGCTACTATTGGATATGTTATTGACGTAGATTTGCGATCGGAGGAACGAACTGATATTTCGTATTGTTATTAGAGGCGCAGGCCGCGGACGTGCGCGGCGTCCCAAGCTCCCCGATACGCCGCCCTTATGGACCTATCGTTTAGGCCTCTTTATATTTTTCTTATGTAAATTCGGTTTCATATCCGATGAGCTTTATTTATGTGGGAATCGTTTTAGCGAGATAAGTCTCTTGTGCTCCAGTGTTCACCTCTCGTGATGCATGTAAAATTTGTTTGTTTGGGAATAGCTACCCATTGATTTATGTTATCCGCTTTAACCTTAAGTATGTTTGTTTTTAAATTAATGTGCTTGGAAGTCTCCAATAGTCATAGTAGTCATCTTTTGCAGTTTATTTTTAAACGTCATCGAGCTGGTAGCTATTTTTAAAACGTCTCCTGGAATTAGCTAAGTTTTGACTTAGGTTAGATTTTTAAAGCTGTGTAATTGCAGGCAGTCCTGTTTATGTATTTAATACCAGGAAGAAGATTTATTAAACAGATACTAATAATTTGTCATAGAACATTTTATATCTTAAGAAAAGACGCAATTAGGATAGCACGCCCAAGTGTCGCGCAAAGATCAAAGGCGTGCGCCAGGCCGAGTGCTGTTATAGCGTCTTCAAGGGTTTCGATGAGGTAAACAGAAGCAGCGTAGGCGCAGGCTCAACATTTTGAGCGCTAGCGATAATCTTTCAGATTATTTTTTTTAACTTGAAGAGAAAAGTATATTTAATTTAATTACTTACGAGTTTCACAATCGCGGACGCTCATTCCCAAAATACCAGTATTTCAAAATACCAAACTACTCTTTTTACCAGGTTCTGAAAAAACCAGATTCGAAATGTTGGGTAAAGATAGTAAATAATACCCTAAGTTTTGGGATTCCGATGTATTGAGAATCAGGTATTTTAAAATACTGGTATTTCGGTAATGAGCGATCGCGGAGTCACATACCACATCATTAAGAGTCAGTCGCTTGCTCTCCGACGCGCTGCTATGCGAATATAACAGATTTTAGCCGAACCTGTAAGTTTATTTCAACTTATTCCAGTATTATTTATTTATCGTATGGCGATTACACACTGGTAAAGCCAGACTAATAAGTATCAAAATAACGGCGTGCCAATTTGGGCCTCTACCTTTATCAATGTCATCATGAATATTATAATTATTATTGACGCTGTGAACTGTAACCCTAGTTGGATGTGATCTGTCTACGAAAGTAACGAACCTGAGTTCGATCCCGCTAAGCGAAAAATATTTGTGTGATGAACTTACGCAACAATTTGATTCTCAGTCTTGGATCTTTTTTAAGTAGATACAGACTTTAAACGTCATTTAGCTGATAGACCACCCAACGAAGGATAATCAGGGGAAATAAATCATAGGGAATGTTCCACAGATATGTTTTAAGCCACATACTAAAAGTAATGTAAAAATTTAGTTTTTCGTAAATAACTTGTAAACTGAGGTACAACTAGACGGTACACCTAAAGTGCAGAGTGCACCGGGCCTCTCTCGGCATCGCTACCGCCTGTTGTCTGGAACACGCTAGAGGGCGCGCGGGGCTGGCGGCATCCTTTGATGTCGTGAGGGTAGTTATGAAAATTAATAAAGTGAACAACGTGTAATTGCTTCCGATAGCGCTGCGTCGGCGCACTCGTTTCTTTTGAGTTTAATGAGCAATACAAACATCGTCTTAAACGCATACACGCATTATTATAACATATTGTATTAACATCATAACTTTGACTTGAATGTGCCTACTTAACTTTTTTTAATTTTTAATAATAAAAGCAGCGTAAATAAAAACTTCACAATTATTAGAATTATTTTATATAAACTTTTGTTTTACCTGCGGCAAAGGAGAAAGACACACAAGCCACTTGATGGTAACATTATAATAAAGGGACCTGGGGGGTTATTATGACAGCTATTTGCAGTTCAGATTACGCTGCAAGAAAGGGACAGAGATTTATAACTGCTATATCTCTGTCCTTTTCATTCGCCGTAAAATGAACTGCATTGCCGTGTCGTAATAACCCCCCTGAGACCCAGAGAAATTTGAATTCTCAAGACTAGAATTTCAAGACTGTAATCCTAAAACTCCAAATTCGTTGCCAACCGTGAGGAATATAGAATGCACCTATGCTATCTTCACCACATAATACGACGAAATACAACATTGTTATATAACCTTCCACAAATCCGTGTAGATTTTTCCAATTTCCTCGGGAATCATTCAATTCTCCGAAAACGACAGATTCTGTGTCCCATTGTTTGTTAAGACACCAAACGCAAAAGACAGAAACAGTACAAATACAATAACCTAACCTATTACGGATCCTAGCAACTTAAGGCTTTTCAGGAGTTTACTTGATTCACAGCTATCTATCGCAAAGCCTTTTACAGAATGAATAAGTAGAGTAGGCAGTAGGTAGCTTGTCTGTGCTTACAAGCAGTGAACTACACCTGTCAGTCTGGTTAGTTTCAGCGCTCCAGTGACTGCGCCCGCGCACACGCCGGCGGCGCCTTTGAGCCCGGCCAGCCATCAGCCCCCGGTAGCACTCCGCGGCACTTCACTTCAACAAGCTTCAGCCTATTTTAGGACGGTTTTTAGTGAAAGGTTATCAATTTAAAAAAAATACATAAAGACAAGTGTGTGAAATCTTGTTACGGTGCTCTGACATGGACAATGTTTTGAGCAACCATTACCAGTTATCCTGTGACTCATTCTAACATTTGAATTTAAAATAATCGTCTCGAGTATCTACACCTAACGCAACGAATACAACAACGTTAAAAGAAACCTATCAATAAAATTCAACTTAACGTGTCCCGAAATAAAGCATTTTGTTATTAAGTTGACAAGCAACCGTAAAAATGTTCCTTTAAAATGTAAAATAAACAGATCAATCATGTTAAAGAGATCCCACCGGGCTCGCATCGAATCCCCGAAAAGAAGCCCACGTAAGCGTCTATTATACAGCACAGATGTTACCACAAGACCGATTTGTTACCCCGTTCTGCTCGCACAAACGGAATGCGAACTGGACGAAGTGAGATGGGAAATAAATGTGATATGTATTTTTTATTCTTTTTCAAAATAAGAATTGTTCTACATTCGGGAGAGTGATTGACACGCGGCGGCCGCGGGCGCCCCCCGACGCGCGGCTGTGAGCTGCACAAGATGGCCCTCGCATTATTATCATTTCATAATTTATTACGCTAATTATGAAACACCCGTATTTAAAAATGAAACAAAGGTCTCCGTAAAAGCTCTGCGGACGGGTAGCGTGCTACTTTTTTAAGCAAATAAATCTAGGAGCGCACATCAATCAACTTGTCAGATGGACGGGAAGTCCCATTTCACATTATTATGTAGATCCGCGATTAAGGCATTTAAAAAGTAACGAATTCACAATATGTAGGTGTAATATTAACGTAACCCTTTTAATTTCTGGCGGCGTTGTATAAAATTTAGGAAGGGTCGTCGGTGCGTGATATGTTACATTTACATTAACGGAGGTGGCACTTCTGTATTGTTTTGATAAAACCTTAGATTGCTTTGGCTTGAGTACATCCTGTTGATCTATATTGCATTGTTACATATTCATAGGAAGATATACAAAGCAATATCGTCATAGGGGGAGCGACGGCTGTAATTGACCGGCGCCCGACGTGACAGGACTACCACCGGGCTGGACCGCGCCCGCTGCCCGCTACATGGTTATGTCTGTGGAGATTTCACTAGATATCGCGACGTCCTTAATTATTACATGAACCTTCATACAATCTTCCTAATCGCCTTAACTTTACAGAGTAAAATCAATGTAAACATTTATAATTGAAATCGTATAGTATCCGCACCACGCTAAGGACAAGTCGTATGTGTAAAAATTCACTACGACTTGTCCTTAGCGCGGTGCGGATACTATACTTGGTAACATTATTTCAAATATAACCTAATTATTGTAAACCATGCGTACCTATAGTATATAGCGTTAAATAGTTTAGTTTAGGTGAAACCTGCTTAATCCACTAGAGATCACCATTACCAAACTTAAAATTTCCCCGTCGGCGGCAATTTGCGTTTGGATCTATCGTGCGTACGAGTTTACAACCAATTTAACAAACGTTACATGAAAACGATCGACGAAGAGCAGTCTTAGTGTCACCCCCTGACTATCAAGTATGTCAAGGGAGCGGTCACAAGTCGCTAAGATGAAGACGGATAGAGTAAAATAGAAATTATATTTCAATAAACCCATTTCAGATTAATGGTCAGTGGTTCTACCACGTAAAAACCAGGAATTAAGGGTAAGTGGGATTAGAGTTCGACGCACGCTTCGACGCCTCCCTCCGCGCGGGAGAGCCTCTTAAGCCGCGGGCGCACTTGCGATTGAAACATCACCGCCGAGTTTCAAACGGCCCTGGCTTAGCGCATCCCGCACTCAAGTCAATACCCGTCTTCTAACTTGTAATTCGGGGCTTAGGCGCCGAAATAACGCAAATTCACGACTTCGACTCACGCTTATTTGCAACCATTTGGTAAGACTGTCTGTATACCCTTCTATAGATACAAGTCAGGGGAGGCTTGAGTGGATTTGTAATAAACCATGCGGACAGCGGAGACACTTGACGCGGACACATAAAATAACTTGAGCGAGCTTGGGAGACGTCAAAGAGCGCTGTGCTGCGTCCACTCCGCAAGACTGCGTGGTCACGAGAGTAATCCTTATTTATGGCAAGACGCCGGCACCGCCTCGGCTGGACCAACTATTTGTCAGGCACTTGCGACCGACACGGCATCAATCTCGAATGTTGGCTTAGCGCGACCTCAGCGACGCCTCGTGGCACGCACAGCTGCTGAGCCGATATGTCTCTGCTCGACGGGCGACATTTATCATAGTTCCGCAATAAAATGTTCATAACAACTGGTCAACGAAGCCTATTAAAAGCGTAACAATGTCACTTCACAACTTAATGTATTGCCTGCTTGAACAATAAATACAAAACCGACGTAAAGTGACCAACAAAAGTGAAACTGAATCACCCCCGACCATATAACTCAACGAGAGAGGCGCCCGCTGGACAAACAGCCCCGGGCCTACGGCGCTCGTTACGCGATCACTCTAAATTACGCGCAATATACGCGGGCCATCTCTCATTATTACGACTCTATTTTGGCAAGTCACAACAGCGGGCGTGGTGGTCATGGCGGGCGGTCACCGCTCACCATTATCCCTCTATTACCCGCTGCAACTTTTTTCACGACGTTGACCAGTGCCCCTATGCGGGGTGCCGTATGAGATAAAATCGTAAATTATAGCCCAATTCCACGGCTGTTAAGACTTGACAGATGAAAAGGCTTATGATGCGGAGACTGCAGGGCTGAATCGTTAACATTTGAAATAAAATGAGGGTACTTCACTATAGAGACATTTAGTGATGATTAACGTCCACCGAGTTTGTTTATGGTCTAGTGGCGAGTAGGTACAAGTTACTTCAAAGATGTTTATTCAGAATCGTTTAGAAATTTTAACAATAGATGATTTTTATAAGACGGCATAAAACGACATTTCCATATTTCAATGTATGTAATATTGTAAAACCGTCATTACAATCTTTTTATGGTTATCGTCACCAAAAAGAAGTTTAAGTAAGTTTGAACTCATCTCTTTCCAACCTTCCTAGGATTTTATAAAGGAGAATAATTAATTCTACTTGTCAGCATAACATACTTATTCACTAAAATTGCCATTAATAAGTGTTGAAGCTGTTTTGGATATCAATGTTGCAGTTGCGATATTGGGGAGTAATTAATCATTTGCACTTTTTGTGCAAAAAAGAGTTTACTTACCCACTTAAAAATCAATGCTGAGGCAAGCTTTCACCGTCATCATCTGCTTTTCGAGACCAAACTAACGAACTACGTTTAGCGCGGCATGATTTATGTCGCCACCTTCCGACTCCATCATCAGATCAGCTCCTCGATACCATAATATTGCATTGCCCTCGGGTTTACTTATTCATTCCAAATTTCAGCCTATTATAATAACGGAAAGTAGTTCAAAATTGACTTGCAAGAAGGAGCAAGTTAAATAAAAAGCCAAATAGGTTACCGACATGAAATTCGCAGTCTATAGACGACAGATGACGAGTGAAAGTAGGTAGTATTACCGGCAGCTGGGGCTCTATTCCACTCGGTAAAACCATGTTGCTTTTGACATGTTATAGTATTGTAAACGTTATGATAGCTCTTATTTATTTGACGGTAATGGCGGCCGAGTTGAAAACAATACGATAACATTTCGAATGCAATATTGGTTTATGCTGAAAACGTATAGGATGACAGTTGACCACGGTTTATCGCAACGCACGAGAATGTCATCCCATACATTTTGAGTAATAGAAAAGAAAAACGTTATCAGCGTTTACATCTTGGCTATGCTTTGGCTAGGCCCTCAGGTAGTTTAAAAAAAGGGAATTTCTAGGCCACTTTGTATCACGTCAAAGTGACGCAATAAGTTAAATCCTAAAAAAATTGCGACAGTTTGACATAGTTCCCAGAAATCCATTTGTTTGACGGTACACCAGCGGCTGAGCTCGGACAGGCTCATTAAAAGAAAAATGGAACGCGTATGTTCTATCTAATCTACCCCTTCCTAGTTCCAACCTCCAATACATGTACAATGTGTATATTCAAGACAATTTCTTATAAACTCATCATCTGAAGAGACTAGAACTTTTTTTGTCCGGCGGGTTAAATATAATTTGGGTGCCATGAGGTGCGTGTCGTTTGGTGTCTAATTGATTTTAGCGTGGGTTGATAACCGTCGCAGGCGCACCGAGATCTCTAAGAATCGATGATGATGGCCGATGTCTCGTCCCTGAGATATTACACAACACTCTCGGATGGACATCACATCAACGTGGCGCCACACACTGAACAATGCGCCATTACTATCGTAGACTACCTTCTAACTTTTACAAAATGTTACTTCCTAGATGTGTCAAGTTAAAAGCGTATGGAAAATATACTTGTCTTATAATAGTGGTTTCTTTTACTACTTTTCGTAATCAAACGACTAGCGCCTCTATTCTACAGGGTTAAACCATACTACCTTTGACGTTTCATGGTAATGTTTTTAAATCGGCGACCATTACTTTCAAGTAAAAAAGAGCTATTGTAATGTTGACAATACGATAATACGTCAAAGGTCATATGGTTTTTACCATAATAGAATGAGAAAGACATTCGAAAAATACCTTTAGTTTTAAATTTTATAAGGTATCCTTTAATAAAATAATTGCTTAATTCAAACAAAAAGCAATTTTACTAAAAACCCGTTAAAAATAAAACCCTTATAAGATCACATTGATGCCCATCAGACGATGGAGGAATCTGCAAGTTCATCTTAAGCTATTGAAAGGATAATTTTATGCAGTGGTCTGCGCAAGGTGTCATCAATAGAAACTGAGTTTCTTTTTAATTGTAATATATCGTTTCACTAAGAAAAATAAACATTTTAAGTAGGATATTACTTTAAAGAAAATAAGCATTAAAGGGAAAAGAAATCATCTTGACCATCTTACTAGGAGAAATCTTACATTTAAATTATAGGTAGTATAGAAAAATGGTTTTTGGAATAAAAAAAACATAGTCATAAAATTGGTAAAACAGTCTACCACCAAACGGCAAAATTTATCACGGCTTCCAACTTGTGTACGGAACCCTCGGTGCGCGAGCACGGCTCCGTTTTAACCTTTTTTACTTATATAACTTAGGAATGACTCCGCGTACAGTTTAAATCCGAGTTAAATTAAAAAACCCACCTATTACCCAATCGTTGATTAAACAAAATATCCGCTGGCTCTGTATCCGCCAACTTCTCTGTGCTCAAAGATAAACAATCAAGCAAGGCAGTAATAGACTGTCGCATCGATGTCCTATGCGAGCGACAACCATTCGGGCGAATCTGCTAAATCTAAGCTCTATTTCGATCACATAGAGTTTAATTAAAGTCACGATAACTCTTATGTAGCTATGTGGGTTTAGCGTCATGTTCAAAATGCGATTATTAAATTAAGGCACAAGGAACGTTGAGCGCCGGCCCCCCGCCGCGCGCCGCTCAGGGCATTCTGTGCACCCACAAATATGCGCCATCGGACCACGACACGGATTTGTGTCGGGATAATATCAATGTGATATTTCGTGTTTGGACAGGGATGATTGAACGAATAGCGACAAATGACAATGAGGGTGAAGTGGCGTTTAAGGGCATTAGTGACCGTCAACTGATAAAGATTCGCCAAAGAAATTGGTTGCATTTGGTTTTATTTCTAGTGGATCTTTTTGTGGGTCTTTAAGCATATAATAACTTATAGGAATAAAATAAGTAAGACTTCCGTACGCGATATTGAAGATTTAATTGGTTACGCAGGTTGCGTCAAGAAAAAGAAAAAAATAAACTAAACCCAAAATGCAAACACGCTAATAGAACTTATGTTATCTCTTCACTTAAGCTATTCAAACTATCGTTAACACAAAAATTACAATTGGCTTTTTACACTAAATACTTTTAAATCATGCCGTTACAACATGGTACAGTCCGTACAGTGCACCAAAACCTTTACAACTCGAATCCGTAAGATTATAAATAGGCTTGTACTAAACCTATTACACGGCATATTACGGAGAATATTCAATTCATGCCGATAAATACAAATAAACAATCGTGCCTTTACGAGCTATGACAAATCCGAGTTACAATCATAACCTTTACCCAACGCATTCTCGACGCATTCAGGGCAATAAAATAACTCATGTCCAATTTATGTTAATACAATAAATACTGGCATAAATAACACCGTCAGAAGGTCTAGAAGACAATTTAAATTTATGTCAGTAAAATTAAAGAACCTACTGTCTCAAGTACCGGCAACAACAAATTGAATGATTTGTGCGTATGTAGACCCTGAACCGTAAGCATCTTTCATAGAGAAAGTCATGGTAAAAACCATTTGGCTTGTGGCATTTTGCGATTGTTATTACACAATTCCAATTTACATAACTCAAAGCGATTTCGGTTACAACACGAGTGTTTACGCGATCCAACTTTAACCGCAATGATACGTCATAGCAAATAATTGTATCGAAGTACTGTCATTAAAAGGAAAGAGCGACAAACCGACAGATGCTCGCGGCCATCTTGCGGCTGTGACGAAGTATCGTCTGTCGGCTTCGTGACTTTGTGGTCGGAATGTCTCCATTTAAAATCAAATTTTAGTAATGTTGCCAAAATTACCACGAGTAGTGGCCAAAAGGTGGCAGACATTACACACATGCCGGCGACCGGGATAATTTGTAAATTGTTTCATTGTTATCCCTTGTTTACAATCACTTTCTCAATACTCTGTAAGAAAGAACTTAGAATTGAATTATAGGATTAATCTACTATTATATAAACTACGTTTTTCCGTTAAATAAGAAATAAGAACATTTTCAGCAAACATAATATTTTATTCGATGAGCCACTTGGTCGTTTAAATACATAAATACATATTGCTTGACACCTGCGATTTTGTACTTGTAGAATTCGTATCACGTTATTTCCTCGTTTTCCCGCGATTGAAAAATCCTTCCGAGTAGAGCATCCCCAAGGTACAGTCGAACTCATAAGTAACTGTACATATTACTTCCTTGTCGCAATAACGTATTACACCGGGAGTGGTGTGAATTTAGTAATCAATAGCTGCGACAAAGTACTAAAATGTTCAGATACTTATGAGTTCGACTGTACGTACTTAAGGAATATTTTCTCTGAATTTCAAACGCTTAGGTCCAGCGGGTTAGGATGTCCGGTGTCCGTCACTAAGTCAATCACGGTAGAGTTTATATGTCTAGAAGATAGACAATTGTAAATTTATCATAATAGTGATGTAGAAATAAGTAAAAAACAAAGAAATCCCGCAGGAGCTCCACAATCACCATATTGTTCTAATCCACATTACCTGTTTAATGCAAAATTTGCAAAACTACGCAGTAATGATAAAAACAATTCGTAAGCATGCGAGACAAGAGGCTGTGGGGCGTGAAATTGCCATCTGCGTCGCGAACACCGGTAAGTGCACGCGTAAGTAGGCGCGTAGGTTCACCGAGGTGCTGCTTCATATGCGGAGCCTTCCAAATTACCGCACGACCACTGTTACATACAACATAAGATATCAAAACACCACAACCACATTTTCATACTCCCATTTCCCAACAAAGCCCAACTTATTCGCTGTTATTGTTCAATTTCAGCCAAGATAAGCATCATAAAATCTGAAGTAGGCTTCCAGGAGTTTATTAATCAAGTGGAACGTCTCTGGGCTTAGTGGCATTTTTCTCCAAGGATGTCGTGTTCATTATATCCCGGGAAGGCGGTGGGATGATGAGAAATTAATCCGGGGGTGGGCAGGTGCCGGCCGTCGCCGCAGGTGCCGCGGCCAATTTGCGACAACCGCCGCGCGCCGTGCTGCGCCAACCACGGTAATCCGACCATCCACATCTTTGACTAAGACTTAGGTACAGATAAACAAATGTACGTGGAGTGTTCAATATGTATAAAGAATACTTAAAATATAATAAAATTGTTTAGGTAGGTACAGAAGAAATTCATTTTAAGGTCTTTTGTTGTAACTAATTATCTAGATGCAATTTTTATGAAAAGGGCCCTTGCGAAATTCAATGAAAAACACATATTTTTACCGTTGACGTTGTGATAATTTTTGACCTTTACCTATAAACCGCTCCGTGGCCCTGTTGAATAAATTTGGAATAAAAGTCAAAAAAAATACACTTGGATCGATAAACATCCAGGGACTGTTATGATAATAATAGTGATGTAAAAACAAAGATGCAGATATTTTACGTACGAGTATGCAAGCCCACTTGTCAGGCTGTCATGGCAATAGATAATATAACTATACGGTTATTGGTAATTGTATTTGCTTGAAACATTATTAATATGAACAGTGTTATAGAACTACAAATTAGGAGTTGTGATAGATAGGTAGTGCAGATTGGTTTATTAAATAATAGGAGACTCCGCGGAAGAGCGGATGCGCGCGGAAGGCGCGGCGCAGTAATCCGAACATATCTTGGTACATTTCTCAGCGCGACACAGCGGGACTTAGCGGAAAGCCTCGCCGCACAGATGCTTATCTCAATAACAGTTTTATTTATTTTTGCGCGAGTCTGATCCGCTCCCAGTGGATGCGACTAATGAAAATATAGGAAGCGTGCTGGATCTGCCTCAGCCGGTCGACGGTCGACGGCGCGTCGGCGTCGCAGCTCGCAGCCTCGGAGCCGCGCCTCGCACGTGAATTGTAAATGACTAACTGCTTCGTCCGATGGGAACGACTTCGTATACTAATGCATGAAATGTTATTCAGTTTTTGTGGCACCTTTGTAGTTACGTGTATTCTTGCGTATGTTTCGAGTAAATTGATGGTTTACTCCACGGTTCCGCTTTTTTCTATCTTTTAAATTTGCATTTATTAGTATGGCTAGGCCGTCCAAATGATTTGTTCCTGATTCGTCATATTCCAGATTCGTCATCTTCCAAATTCGTCATACCATGTACATTTGCCTGCACAAATTTATTATAGAAATCCTCGGTGGTAAATGTTATGATAAGAACCTCTTTAGATAATTAATAGATGAGTGTTACTCGCGATTTAATTTGACTGTACAATGACGAGTTTGGAAGATGACGAATCTGGAATATGACGAATCAGGAACAAATCGTCCAAATATATTAATTATAAAAGCGTAGCTGACGCTCAAAACCTGCTCCATTTAGGTACTTAGTGCTTACGGGGGCGGGCTAATAATACTTAGTGCTAAATCGGCAGATGTGAGAGAAGTTAAATGATTGCCTATGTTAATTATTATGTATAATATTATACCGGCGCAGCATCATGGTGCCTATGCTAATATTAAATTAGATTTTAATCACGCCTCATTGGGTATAGTCAAGATGAAAAACGCTAAGTTAGTGATTTTCGATAATCTCAAAATAATATAGGTAGATGCGAAAATATATTGTGTGTGTGTTAGTTTGTACACCTTCACGCTGCAACGGCGGGACGGATTTGAACGAAGTTTTAAATGGAGATAGAATACACCCTGGATAGGGCTGGGACACAGGCTACTTTTCACCCCGGAAAATTTTAAAGTTCCCGCGTGAACAATGATAATTAAAATCCCCACAACACGGGGTGACGGAATAAATAATTCTACGCAGACAAAGTCACGGGCAGAAGCTAGTCGACAATATGTATAGGATTGACGTAAGCTGATGACGGATCACGTCGACCGCGCTTTTGTAACCTCCATATATTTCGAGTTGATTAGAAAACAGAAACATTAGGTAGCAAGGTTTGCGTCTTGACTAGGCCTACAGAGATTGATCTCCGTCACCGTGTCAAGCGGTCGGCATTTGAAAGAAAAAATAATTAAATTAAAATGTACCTACGTACATTTTGCTGCGATAATGTCGATATCCCATTAATGAAAAGACATTAAAATATTCCTATACCAAAATGTCATGTGGTAGTTAGTACCTATAAGTTGTGGAAAAAAGCATGTCACTTGAGTTTTTTTTTTATGGCATCGATAAGACAAACGAGCACACAGGCCACCTGTTGGTAAGTGGAAACTGTGCCCCATAGACATTCGCAATCAATCCTAAGACTGCAAATGCGTTGCCAAACCTGAGGACTAAGTTGGAATGCCTCTATGCTAGTCATTTCACTGGCTGTCTTATCCCTAAACCGGAACACAACAATGCGAACATTGCTGTTTGGCGGTAGGTTAATGGATAAGATGGTATTAGCGATCCGGACGGACCCTGCACAAGGTCCTACCACCCGCACTTAAAATGAAAGGAAATGAATGTTAGGTATTTCTATTTTCAATTACATGTACCCATATCAACGCTGTATAATACGTATGTTTTATTTTTATGTTAGCAAAAAAGAACAACGGTTTTGATATCTACAATTAGTTAGTCGAGAATGTGCAGTAAATATAAAAAGATTAAAAAAACACAAAACACCCGATCTTTAAAACTAGAATATTATTTTGTGTCGCAAGTCGTATGTATACCTTGTTCGTTTTTAACATTTATCAATTACTTAGATACCAATATACATTTAATTTAAAAGGACACGGCAATACACCCGAGACTAAATTAATTGTTGCAATTAAGTCCTAAATAACTAGCGTTTTTAAACAAAACTTTCGCGTTAAAGCTAAAATAAAGCTGGCATCACATGCAGGGCTGCTCGATTAAGAAGCGGAACACATTGCTACATTAAATCAAATTAATTGTTAACACTGCCGCATTTAATGAGGATGCGTCTTTGCCGAGACAAACTTGCGACAGGCGACGTTTATTCAGTCGCGAATTAACGACCGCCTCTCTCTTAAACCCGACTTATGTCGTAAACTGAAACCCGGTACAAGTGTTTGAAGCAATGTAGATAATGATTAATATATTTAATAAAACTTCCAGATATCTCATATATAATGCATGTAAGTAAGTACCTTATCTTTAGATATCTTATGAACAAAAAAGTGATTTGATTTAGCCTGTCTACGAAAGTATGATGATCGCAAAACGTTTTCTGCATAATCTGGAATTAAATATAAAGAAAACCAACCAAGCAACTATCGTTCGCCGCTTATTAAAAGGCAATTCTCGTGAAACACCGCAAAGTACAGCGTGGTGAAAAATCTTGCGGTGGCGGAGCACCGGCGGCTCCTAATTAGGTCATTTGCCATAATTGCCAGCCCCAGATTGGTTTTTTCGCGTCGACAACGTCCCGCGGGACCCGGTACACTCTAATGAACACTTCTAGCGTTGAATAAAAATCGAATTTCTCCACAGCGGTCCTTTTAACGACGTAAACGTAACTACTCCCGCTCGGGTGTGCATTTCAAAATGGTTCTTCTAAGTTAATCGCTCCGTAGCCTCTGAAGGTAGGAAAGTTCTGATACCGGGAGTTAGAAGCATGGTAAAAACACTAATAATATGCTAATTTACTACTTAAAGTAATCCTCATAAGGAGATGCTCTATGCCTCGCGAGAAAAAGGAAAAAATGAAAATAAGTTAACCTGGAATGTTATGTTTATGTATCTAAATACATTTGTTATTTTATTATCACGTAAATAGAACACCTCTCTAAATTCTACATAGCCTATTTAGTAATGCCGGGCGAAGGTCTACCCCTCATTACTCCAGTCATACATAATGAATTATGAAATAATAAGTTTTTGGCTAACACATTACTCAAAATTCACTTGTCTTCCCAACACAACACAAACGCGTAAGGTATCTTAAGTATGATTAAAAAAATGTGCACTAAATATGTTTACGGCACCACTTGTATATTTTTTCCATGGTAAGCGAGTAACATTGCTACAAGTATAATATACTATATACCACTAGATTCCTTTTCTACTATAAGAAACTAGGTAATACATTTATCTAAATTAATCGTTTTACGTATACAATTTAAAAACGTATTTCTGTCTAGTTTGGTAGACCTTATCCTTCATAAAGGGCGTCTAGTCCGCGACTGGACCCGCCTTTTGTCAGAGAAAGATGGTGGTCTTGGCCCAGCCGAAAATGAAATCCAAAAGCCACCACTGGGATGAGTGGACTTACATCTCTACAGAACTCATCTCAATAGTGGGAGGGCGTTGTTTCACGTTGTTTTCGCGCCGGCGCAGTCCCTCTCGGAACAGCACGAGGTTCTCGTAGTGCTCTGCGGAGGAGTCGAGCAGGTCCACGCAAGCGCGCAGGGCCGCCGACTGCCGCTCCTTCTCTACCTCCATCGTCGACTCCGTCGCTTGGCTCGCCTTCATCACATTCTCAACCATGTCATCCAGCCTAGAAGCCAAACTTAAATTGAATCTATGGCCCCTATGCCAAGGGTTGAGGTTAAAGTGGAGGTGGAACTATGTATGATGATTTGATGAATCAAATGAAGGTAAGTACGAATTTCAATTAATATCCAAGTTATCTAGTAGTACCTGCGTGACAAAAGAAAGAACCTTCTGACCTGACCATGGCCAGGTTAAAAGTTTGTTTAGTGACTATCATAGCTTAAACATAGATATTACAATATCAGAGAGGGGCTCTCTTATCTTTTTTATCTTTTTATCTTATGTAAGTCCCAATAGATACACTGCAGGTATACGAGTAGGTAGGTGTATAGTGCCGAATTGCAACTCTGCCCGTTGTGTGCAATGTAAATTGAAGAAATACTGCCTGAGTAATATATTGATACTAATTGAATTTAACGTATTTTAGTTTAATCGAAAACTTACTTTCGTTTCCGTAACTCGAGATAAAAGCAGAAGAACACCGACAGTATAACAACCACAGCAGCATTCGCCTGCGACCACGTGAGATGCTGGCTCAGGATGTGGAACCGGGTGACGCGCACCTTGGGCACCACGTCCCACAAGGAGAAGTCGGGCACCAGCAGCGTCAGCGGCAGCGCAAACGCCACCAGCGCCCCTACTACTGTTGTCACATCCCACTCGGTTCGCCCGTTAGACATTACTTCATTTAAACTCGATAATTTAGCTTCCTATACTCCAAAATAAAGCTATCACTTGCCCTAGAAAATTTAGACTGTAATGACATTTGAATGACGTTACGTTGATTCAAAAAGGGTTTATATATTTAAAGAACTAGAAATGATTTACTGATTTATTCTACTCACTAGACACTGGCGAAATCACAGCAAAATACCGCGGTGGACCGCCATTATTAAAAGCAGAAAAAGAAGAACTACAAATACGGCGTCTTGCAAGTAGGTACACTTGCAACACGCAGAAGTTCTTAAAAGTCTTCCGGGTTAGAGTAAAGTCGGTTAAACTCGCATAATTATATGAGAATTTACGGGACAGAGGTACAAACCCGAAGACCTTTTTAAAAGCTATCGCATACTGAATGAATAAGATTAAAAAGAAAAGCATATAAAGTTAGGCATTTGTAAGTTCCATTAGGCAAAAGTTGCGAGGCGGCAAATGGGGCGGCGAGGAGTCGAGTCCATCACGCGGGCCTGCGACGACAGACTCACGCGGCATATCAATTTCTACTAGGTACACACAATAAAATTGGACGGTCTCCGGAGAGGGCTTAAACGATTCGTCGTTTTGTCTCGGGGCCCAGCTGTGTAATGACCGGGGCAGGAAAAAATTGTCAGCAAGAAAACGCGAGGGTAGTCGGGTTTATGTGCACGCGGCAGCTGGCGGCGGCGACGCGCTCCTAACGGCCTCTGCTTACCTCGCAAAACCCGCGCCAATTTTATTTATCGAAAATATAAACCGATTTGCGGAGGGCCCTCGTAAATTCTGGACGGCCGATTTATAGCGGTTACAGGGCGCGCTTAAAACCAACTTGCTTCTTAAGAACTCCTCTTCCTATTCTTTATTTCGTTACGTAAACAGATTGTGATGTTAAATCGATACCGAGATACCGACCCTGCAGGATCCTTCTAAAGACATTTAAATACAACATTACCCTCCTTCCAATAAAGCCTTGCACGCCTGCCGCAAAAACTTAATTCTAAACTTATATTCTTTATTAACAAGTTTTAAAGTTGAAGGTAAATCTGTAGCACGGCCTACTGAATTTGGGATACACCAATTTTTGACAATGTATGAAAATTTAAAAACCATTTCGAGGAATATCGCAATCATATAGTAGTAGTATATTAAAACAATACGTTACAATGAGTTAATGAATTCATTATCGTAAAAAATAAGAAATGACCTTCATTTGACCCTTAAATGCGGTCTGAATTATTATGTAAAACCTGTTTTGTAGTTTTACATAAAATATTTATACCTGCCTAAACCTAAAACCTCTCCAATATTTAATTTCGAAATCACTGCGGCATATCGCGGTGGACCGCCATTTTGCCTATTCATAGAACAGAATAATACTTAGGTATAGTCTTTATTATTTCTAGCGAGCCGATCTTCTACACAAAGGCCATTGTTTGTGTACAATACTATTATCTTTCTTTGTGTCCGTAACCGCAAGCCGATTACATACAAAAAAGTTAGAACTACATTGAATGTCCATAGAATTATCAACCCTATCCTCTTATGCCCGGTTCCTATATTCAAGAAACGAATCGTTTTCCTTACGTCTCGTTAAAATTTGACACATTTTGTACGTAGCACATGTCAAATTTTAACGAGACGTAAGGAAAACGATTCGTTTTTTGAATATAGGAACCGGGCATTAGTCAGTGGGTTTAAAATGTAAAATGTCAGGATACAGATATGTCTTTATTATCTTAACCGGTCTTATTCCCTACACAATACTACCATCTTCTGTCGCCAGGGTTGTATTTTACATTTTAAACCTACTGACTATGAGGATAGGGTTGATAATTCTATGGACATTCAATGTAGTTCTAACTTTTTTGTATGTAATCGGCTTGCGGTTACGGACACAAAGAAAGAGAATAGTATTGTACACAAACAATGGCCTTGGCCAATTTTGAATTTTTTTGAATTTTGGTAAATAAGGTTTTTACCCGGTAGAATCTTGACCATTTCAAGGTTTAATTTTTCCTTTTTTTTGAGCCAGTATCACTACATATTATAAAACAAAGTCGCTTCCCGCTGTCTGTCCCTATGTATGCTTAAATCTTCAAAACTACGCAACGGATTTTGATGCGGTTTTTTTTAATAGATAGAGTGATTCTTAAGGAAGGTTTATATGTATAATAGATTTTGGTTTATGTACGGGTGTTACAGAAAACTCACATAGACCGAAGCGAAGCGAGGGCGGGTCGCTAGTTGTTTATAAAATCGTTTATTTTACTTGAAATTTTACACCACTCAAATGTAACGAAATAGTCTAATTGAGTAGGGTATCGCGTGTCTAGTAACATTGGCTCACAGAATTAACAAGCTCGGCAGTGACTAGATCGCGAACGGCTCCCGCGGGCCGCGGCCGGACCACGCGAATCAATTAGGTGATTTGAGGGTAGCATGCGTGCGCCGAGTCAATAGAAACCCTTATTACTTGCCCACTTAATGGAATTCAAGCCTTGTACTTAGTGTAATCAGAATCTTTAAGCAGTGTACGCCGGTTGGTTCAATACGCACCGTGTAGCTGTTAGTCATGGGTGCAGCTGTTATTCTCGAAGAAACGGCGATCGGTCGGTCGAACGAGTGAACGAGTAACGCGGCGCAGCTTATTTAACCTTTATTACAAATGCATCTCTCACACGCCAAAAATGTTTGCTATGCTATGCAAATTACAACTTAATTCAAAAGAAACAAAGTTACTTTTAGTCTTGGACTTGTGACGGCTATAGCCGTCGTGGCGTCAGTGGCACGACTTTCAGATGTCGGCCACAGCCATCTGCGGAGTTTAAAAGGTTAAGCCGGCGAGTTAAGGTAGTCCCGTCAGAGCGTACAAAATACATTTTAGCGCGTGCATTCTCAATTGGGCAGTCGGGCTTCTATCGAATGATCTAACGTATAAGACTGCCTAATTGAGAATACACGCGCTAAAATGTGTTTTATACGCTCTGACGGGCCTACTTAAACTCGCCGGTTTATACCTACCTGTAAGCTGCTAAATCTACTTTGCTGTTTGACCAACGGAACGCCGTTTCTAAGAGAATTGCATCCCAGTACAAACGGCATGTAAAAGAGCGAGCATATCCATTTAAGGGATCTCTTCCAGTTAACCTTTGAACGATTTAGAAATGTTTGAAAACATCAAATAGCCAAACGTACAACAGTGAAGGGGACTACATGGTTCATAATCATAAAAGTTAATATTAAATAACCAATTTAATGTACTTACTAAGATAAAACGATGGTAATTTAATGTAGTAAAGGTACACAGATTTATTTTTTTAATTTACTATCGGGACTATATCGGGATTTATACTACCTATTTTATCGCGAAAAATTCCTCATTATTTTTCTGACCGGTCCTTTTGGAATCTGAAAACTGTAACTGCTTGTGTGTGTGGTACAGTCGACATCAAAAGAAGCTAACCAGAATAACATGCTCAAAATGATCTAGACACGACTATTGTCTTGACAATAGAGTCGAGTGCAGATAATTTTGACCTCTTCGGTTGCGTAGCTACTTCTGCTACTGACGGTATTCGCTGGGAGCAGAGAAATAAATGGTTGACACGACGTAATTTGAGGTTATTTTAGATAATGGTTGAAGTTTCCTACGACATACTCTCGGAGAGGACCACCCATTGATCATCCTCTTTTTACACGACAAAACCGGTGGTATGTATCCTGTTGGAATATTGCTGAAGACGGCTGAAGATGTGTCATCAGTCATCACTTAATATTTTCTTAATATACTATTTTTTGCCAGAGATTCCGTCTGCGCAGGTGATTACTATTCCTTCGGGACTGTTCACTTTCCGGAACAAAAGGTACTTACACTTTGTCCGTCTCTGGACGATAAACTATCCCTGAACCAACCAAAAGATCATGCGTCAAATTAGGTCATCAAACTACAGCCCAGTCATAGGTACGTCATGGTACACATGGATGACGTCGTCAGTGATAGTCTACTGGGAAAACGAGCTTGTACCACAACTACTTAGTATCTGCAATGCAATGGAGCTTAACTTGGTCCCCATAGTAGAAAATGAAATAGATACATGCAAAGATATATTTAATTAGAGAACACTGAGCTCTGTTGGTTCTCGGCTCTGTTGGTTGGTTGGCGAAGTTGCCCATGGTTCTTTCACATCGATCCGTCGAGACGAAATTTGGTACGGAGCTAAATATTGATTGAGAATCCTACTATGAGTCTTGTCAGTCTTGGCATGACTCATCGTAACTATTTGGTCCAACCTAGTCAAGATTTAATTATGAATTTTGTGATTAATCGTAGATCAGATCGAGGACGACACTGGTGCCGTACCTTACAGACCCACCGTACCACTAAACCGTACCACTGGTGTTACTATAACCAATTATTTCTATTAAAATCGAATTTGACAGAGTCGACGGAGCTCTGCTATCGCAGAGCTCCTATTTCTGGGTAGTTTGGCCCTCCGGGCCTGCTGAAGAACTAACAAAACCTAAACCTACCTCATATTTATGATACTAATTTTGGTCAGTGGTACGGTTTAGTGGTACGGTGGGTCTGCACCCGTGCCGCCTAGATACATAAATAAATAGTACAAGCCGAGAGCTTCCTTTGGGACTAGGGCAATCTGCGTAAGATTGTATTTTATGATATAAAGTAATTAAAATATAAATCACTGTAAATAAACAGGTAATTGTGTATTGTTTCCGAAGCCGTTAACTTATTTTAATATTGATACAAATAGTACTATCCATACTGAGGTAACATTTAATTTTGGGCTTCTTCAGTTGTCAAACTGGTTCGCCCAAACAAAACACGTATTTTAATTATTGAATAAAACAACAGCAATAATAAATGATTTGTATAATATGCTTTATATTATTATGTGAATGACTACAAATATACAAAATATCAGTCGTCTTATCATTTAATTCGGTAACTCTTCGTTTATGATAATAATTGTGAAGTAGCAAAAACAAGCTTCCAGCGAGACAAAACCACTTATTTATTAAAGAGCGATGTTACAAAAGCTCAACATCGCATTTTTTCATGTTAAGAGTTCCGTAGAATAACCCTTATTGCCAGGGTTTTTACAAAAAAAATAGGAATCCCTGTAACTAGGTACAAGAAACGCAGTGTATTTTTAAACGCAAAAAGTGTATTTTTTGTACACGCTGTTTATTTAGGTGTCAAAAAAAGTTTTCAAATTAGTTTGACTCATAAATATAGATTAAATCAATTCGATGTTTCTAAGCGGTCCGTCATCTTGTGTGCCTTAACTTTGCTGGTTTTTTTTAATGAGTCACTTAATTTGTTATTGTTTCCATAGTAAGTACTCTTTACCATTTTATTAGTATTCAAATTAACTGTTACTGAAGTGAACGGAGTGAAATTCTCCATTGTAGCCTATTTAACTGATACAATGTGCATTTAACTCAATAATGCTATATTTTTTTGAGCTTGAAAATGTTCAAACTACATCATTACTCTTGAGAATTTCACTCATTTTCATTACAAAAATTTAATTAAGAATAACGAAAATTGCGATGTTGTCAACTCGGCTTTTGTAAAAGGGCTCTAAAGAATGCTGCCACTATTCTCTATGAAACGAAGACTAAGCAATACCGTATACGTATGCAAGTTAGGAAGTGGATCTAGTTATTTAACACTGTACGAACACGATCACGTTATTATAAATAAGAATTCATACAAGAATTTTGGTCTATAAGTAAATTAATAGAAAACAAAATCAATATTTAGTCGTAATGAGTGCGTAATTAGGCGATATAGGTACTAAATAGTGTCTGTCAATGCTGCCAACTTCAATACATGAAACTACTATTAATTTTATATAAATCAATTATATTTGATGGAAATCAACATGAAAATAGTTTTATGATATTGACATTTTGAGGGCGTGGAGTGATGCTATTTGCTAATTATTATTATATTGTAATATACTAAATAATTTAAATTAAGTGTATAATTGCTGATCTCTCATATCACATATAAAATAATTGTTTTAGATTCTTAAATACCAATTAACTACCTACCTAGTACCTACATAATTAAGGACTTACACGATTGGGTTTTATTATTATCTTATGCAAAAATAAAACTGTGGTAAATCTAAGAAGCATACAATTTTAAGTATCAGTTTTGATCAGCAATTATTAAAAAACCAGGTACCTTTTTTTCTGCGATGAAATATAATGATAATGATACCCCCAAATAAAAAAAAATGCTTGATAATATAATAATTCTATAAGGAACTGTTAAATAAATAGTCATGAATTCATGATACAAAAAAATAAGGTACTTGGTCGGTTAGAATAGTCTAGAATACACAATTGGTTAACAGGTAAATCATATCCATAAACATTTTTATCTTATAAGTAAAAAATAGTATAAATAAGTTACATTTAAAATATATAGGTGCCAAAAGCGCAGCTACCAAAACTCTTGCTTCGCTCCGTCGGGACGTCTCCGACTCGCTTCACTCGTCACCTCCCACTTCTTTTTATATCGAGCGTCAAATAAAGAACGCAAGTAAAAACAATAAATAAATGACACTACTTTTGCATTTACGCTTATTTTAAAAACAATCCTCTGACAAGAATTTACTGTTAAAAAACAATTGTATGTTAGAGATATGCTAGAGATTTACTTTATAATAATAAAGAACAAAGTACCTATAGCAAAATATTCCACGATAAAATACCTACAATATAACATGGGCTATTTACTCTTAGTTACAACTTGTTTGCCTCGCGGGATCTTGCTATCTCGAATGAAAGTGTCACAATAATGTTTCTATAACTCTACACCCAGCATGATTTATTGCACTCGCTATTTGAACCTACATATAGATTTCCTATATAATACTCTCTATTGAGGTGAATACTACTACCAGAATAAATGTATATGCGTCAAGGCACTTATATAATACCAAATCCTGGAGATTACAGTCCTTAAGTTAGGTACTACTTACTTAGGTACTTCGAGTTCCATTCTTTAATGGCTACTGTCCAGGGCCTATATTCTGCTTTTGGCGTGTTATGGGATTGTCCACGTTACGATAGGTCTTATTTACTTGACAGCAATGGCGGCCGAGATAATAACAATGTCATAACACGTCAAAAGCAATATTTATTTACACTTTAAAATCAATATTGAGTAGAATAAAGGCCAAGTGGACTTACTTACGTTTAGCACTAATATAATGACGGCACTTCACTTAACTCATTCACTACCACCATTTTTAAACCCCTTCTTTAATTCTGAAGGGTGCACAACGCACACGGCCGCTCACGACACCTCTACAAGCATACATCGCTCGCGGCACAGGTCCTCCTAAAGAACCGGAAACGGGCGTTACATGGGCGAGAAGATTAAAACCAGTATTGTGAAAACAATGTCAAGTAAAGTGCCGCCACAATAATAAAATCATATTACGAAGTCTAAAAATATGTTAACACTTTAGCATATGAAATTGTCACGGCGATTAAAGTGACAAGGTACTAAAGTGTAAACCTATTTATGACTTCGACTGTACAGTATTCTCAGCTTCTTAATAGCTTTCGGCCGGCTATCGCTATCACGCTTGCATAAGCAACTGACAGTATATTTGTCACTCGTGTGTCATAGAAAAATGAAGATAGCCGATCGCTATTAAGAAAATGGTAGCACTGTACAGCAACAAATGTAAGTCACGCATACGGCGCCATGTTATGTTTTGCCAGCGGGACCACGTGTTGTACTGATAACAATATCAAAAGCAAGGTGCGAGATCGACGTCGATTACAAAGTTTTTTTTTTAAATAATTTGTCACTTTTCCATTTTTTTAATTAATTTTCAAAAATGAACCGATTCAAGTACTTTGTGTTACCCAAACATTGAGAAAATCAAAATCAAGTGTTTGTGATAGTATTCATGTAAGAACACATTTCAAATTAGTATACAATCATTTCGACTTCCTCAATTGACTAGTTTATTGAATGTTATTGAAATGTACGCAATCAGGCGTAATCAACCGTTCGTTCACTACCCTTTTTGCCCTCAGTACTGTATGAACTAACTCTCGTTCTGATATCTATAAATATCGTTGACATCATAAGAGTATGGCCATATTTTTAGTAAACAAAACAAACATTACCAATGGGACAGTACGAGTATAAATCGTTTTAAACCATACGATCGTTCCAGCCATATAAATTTCTTAATAACTAGTGAATAATATAAAATATTTTGAGTTAAGTAAAGAGTATCTTATGAAAAAAGTAATTCATTGCACGGAAAGGAGCAAAAGCGTTAACGAGTAGAGCCTTAATCTGTGTCCACCTACAGGTAGTACATAATCATACGACATCGTATAGTCGTGTAAGTTCGTATTCCTCATGCTGAAATAATGCTGATTGAAAAGCAAAATAAATACCAATTTTTCTGACTAACAACGATATCGTATTCAGTTAAATTGTACACGTGTGTATGTATATCACTATTAACATACTATACATATATACTACATTAATAGTAGGTACTACTGAGATTGCTTAATGATTTGTAATTGAAATTTTCTATAACGCCAGCAATATTTTAGCGTAGATAATACTAACTAGAAAATACTAACAAATAATAAATATATAAATAAAACAAACAAATATGATAAAGCATGATGGTGTAAATTGACATATCAAATATTTAACTTACAAGATATACGTTTTATACTAAATTTGTTCTAACACTTAGCTAACAGTGTAGAATGGCACCAACTGACTCTTGTGATTTAAAGCCGTTTGAGGGTGCCTAGTACAAGAAATGGTTACAAATAGATAAAATAAATTATTGTATAGTTGATTATCGCGTGGCACTTATACTTCTACATATTATTTATGTAATGTTCCCCTAAAAGCCTTTAATATCTTACACTACCTTGATTTGATTTGATTAGCATCTTTTGATATCTTCGCACACTTATGGGTAAAAGCATTTAATGCCAATAGTTGCCAATAACACCAACAAAAGCTGCACTTGCTTTCTTTGTAGATTATTCAGCATACAAACTACTGTAGATCATATCATTAAATACCAGTGGTTAAACCATCGACCGCCTCCATAAGACTAGGCACCGAATCTACTTTCATACCTCTTTTGCGAAGATCATTCAACTCTTGCACCAACTTTGACTTATCTTTGCCAAGGGTCTCCCTGCAAAAGCAAATTATATACATTTATGAAATACTCTTACGAACAGGAATATTTTTTGAATTATTCAAAGAGAATATGTGCTAATTATAACTGTTCTATGAAGTAGTAATGCGAGGGCAATTACGTGTTGAGATGACGTCATCAGGTCTCGTGACTTGCTTACGCATCTGTTAAGCGTCGCAATAAGCTGATAGATAAAGGTTTATGTGAAATAGTTTTCTTACAAACCATATGGATCTATCCTGAGATAAGATTATATGCAGATAACAATGAAGATTAATTTTACGTGATGAATTTGGTGTACTTTCTGATCTTTGTATTATCTTTTATGTATTTGTACTTTTAATGTTTGTTACATGATTGATTATATTAACAAGTAGGTAGGTACATTTAGATTGTAATGCATTTTATTAAGATATTAAGTAGGTAAATATCTGATAATTCAGACCAATCATTAGTCCCAATAATGCATTCTTAGTTATTTATCTTGCATTTTTAGTTCAGTTATCTATTTTTTATACTTACTATCAAAAAGAAAACCAACTAAACCAAGGTTTGACCAAAATTATTAGTTCACTAATAAAAATTACCAATAAGAAAAATAAATATTTAATACAATGGAACCAAAAAGTTGATGCTTCAGACATTTTCCAAAGGTCATGTGGTGAGTTAGATTATACAATTATACTAAACAATAAGTTGAAAAAACATAATGTCAACTCAGTCATAGAAGCAGAACTGAGATGAGAGCTTACTAGGGACATTATTTTTGTATTTTTTTTAATATTTTTGTCACATGTACCGATGTATAAACCATTTGAAGGGTTTTTAACAATATAAAATTATTAATGCATGTAAAAATACTGCAATTTTTGAATGATTAGATTATAGACTTACCATATTGAAATGCATGTGTGTAACAAGGGTATGTAGATGAGTAGGAGATCGGAGTCACTGACGGCTTCGTACCGGCGAAGCGCCAGCTGCGCCCAGCGCTCCGCCGGGCCCGCCAGCGCGCCGCCGCTGGCGCCCGCGCAGGCCACCACGCGGCACAGCGCGCTCAGCACCACCCGCGACCGATCTGTGTATACCTGGAAAACATTCATATAAATAATTATTAACATTACCAACCTAAAATAATATTATATAATCTCTCGTTTGGGCAAAAGTTTTCGCTTTATTTTACTCATTTGTTTAGGCATTGTGCAAAAACTACACTGGTCAGCTTTTGATGAAACATTATGGCTTCACAAGCTAATGCTTATTTACACTTAGAAATTGGTATAATATATTTTATCTTGTTATGATAACAGGAGCCACAATTATAAGAAATCGTAAATCTACAAAAGCTATTGTTAGATATAAAACTAGGTGTCCACACTCGGCACTGCCCGGGCGTATTTTTTTTAAATAGTTTAAGTTCTATTCTCAGACCTACTGAATGTAAACACAAAATTTCCTAAGAATCAATCAAGCTGTTTTGGAGGAATTTTGTTACAAACATTGTGACACAAGAATTTTATACAGGGTGTCTTCAAATCAATCGAAGAAATTTTAACCGTAGATAGGGTGGATGATTTGGATCATCTCTACATTGGTAACTTTTTTTTAAGTTAATATTTGACTGAGTTACAGACTGATTTATCCTGACGATGCTCTCAGTGTGCTCCATCTTAACTAATTCATTCATAACCATACACCGGATTGACGGGGGCAAATATGTACCAGTGCTAGTGATTCATTAAATATCAATTAAGTTTATCGACAATTTTTTTCGTGACATATGGATCTTCCATTACTTACAAAATAAAGTTGTAAATACCTTTATCTTCTATATCTAAATGATCAGCTTTCCATGAAGATAAACGATCTTTTTCTTTCGAATCATTTTTAACCGACTTAAAAAACTAAATGGTTCTCAATTCGTCGGAATACTAAAGAATATTGTCGTACTGAATTAATTTGTTATTCATAGAGACGGGCCGACTAGTCGACGACTAGTCGGGAAAGCCGACTATTCGGCATAATTTCTAGTCGGTGATTAGTCGGCGAATAGTCGGCAAAAAATGCCGAATATTCGGCACTTTATTGCCTATAGGAAATATAAATTAAACTATTTTTTAATTTATGGAATTTAATATTCTTATGAATAATATCGTCAAAAAAATCCACACACGTGATTTTATTTTCGCCATAGTGATAAAAAGCAGTAGGTAGTTCGTTCTAATACTATAATTAGAGATTTGATCGTTTTTTTTGGTCGAGCAACACGCCGGTATTGAAAAAACGTAATCAAAGCTGGTCAAAACATGAACGCATGGTAGGGGTAGGCGAAACAAACGTTTCCGCGTTTACCCGAACATAGGAAAAACCTACGATCGGCATTGCCGACTAGTCGGCCGATTAATCGGCAAATTGAAAACCGATTAGTCGGCCGACTGGCTAGTCGGCAAAATCCGTAGTCGGCCCATCTCTAGTTATTCAATGTAATTTCAACGGTTGTCAAAAGTGACTCGAGTCCAGAGTCAATGTCAGATACCGGTTGTTTGTATTACGAGTATAAGAGGTTTGCACAAAATTAAAAGTCATTCAAACTAGGCCATCACTTATTTTAATGATGATCAAAAATTGCTTTATATCGTTGTCGATAAATTTTGTCGATATTGAATCACTAGCACTGCTACATTTTTGACCCCGTCAAACCGGTGTATGACATAACATGTGTCACAACGTAATGTAAATAAACAAGTTGTTCCATATCAACAAACTTTCTAATCACGGTCAAAAGCTCCACGGTGCTTAGAAAACTGAAAATAGACTGAAACTGAACTATAATATGAATGAAAAGATGATCTCTGATAAGGGCTATTATGTGAAATAATTTAAAAATGAAACTTACGATTACGATGTTTACTCACACTCTTCCCACACTTGCACAGGTAAAATAGCACTTGTACTCGTAAGTACATTAAAGTTATTTTATTAGATCATGTGTCATGGATTTATTTCATTAATTTCTACCACCATCAGGGATAACTACGAATACAACACACAATAATTAAAACGAATCAATAAGTTGTTATTGTCCTTTGACAGTTCATCATAGTATTTTTTTAAATCTTGTACCATTGAATACTCTTTATGAAAAGAGGTTTAGGTTTAGGTTTTGTAAAAATAAAATCGTCTCTACACGTTATGGTAGCTTACAACTCTTACAAGGAAGGGTACCCAACTGTCCGACTCCGATTTGATTCATTTTCATATAATTATGTTATAGAGTAGTCTAAAATAACGGACACGTATTTTTTTTAGCTGCCCAATCTCAACCTGAAAAGTGACTAAACCCGTTCAAAAAGTTTTTTAAAAGATATTTCTGTGTCTGATCTGTATTCAAAGTCCAAGAGAGGTCAATTGTCAGAGTCTACGTTTAATTTGACGTTGTGACCGTCACATTGGAAGGAGAAAAAAAACCTAGTTTTTGTTTCATTTCTTTTTAAGAAATACCTAATCTAAAACGCAGAGAAGAAAATCTGGTGCGAAGTTCATCATACCACTTTGATTTAAATCTATCCGGAGTCCTAATATCGCTGCGTTTATCGCGTGACAAAGTTTGGATAAGGCATCCGTCACCTTCTGACACGTAATACAAGTACGAGAGTGACGGATGCTTTATCCACATTTGACGCGCGATATGGACGGAGCCATTATTAGGCCCTAAGCGAAGCAGAGTTTGTTAATAGGATTAATCTTTGAGGCCATAAACACATCAAATTCGAAAATCTTGTATTGAATTTTTTGCACTCTTACACGGCTATAGCTATGGCAAGGTATTTTTTGAAACTTTTTATTGCGAAAACGAGTAAGATAATGAAAGGTTAGCCTAATTGTGCAATATGTGGTTACGGAATTATTAACAACTTTTTTTAGAGTTGAAGGTAATTAGGCCTACCCCAATCTGAGAACGAAGGGGTTAGTTTATGTATGTGTACGTATGTGTAATGACAGATTATTGAGGTAAGATTTATTTGGAAGTGTGTTAGATCTTTTATTTTTATCTTACGTTTCGGCAGAAGGGAAAGTTTGTGTATGACGGAATGAATATGTTCAGTCTGTGAGCACTTAGAAGGTGCTTCGGGTTTGAACTTGTCTCTCACTCGCTACCATAAGCACTTGTTAAGAGCGAGTGAGAGAGAAGGACAAATCCGAAGGACCTAAGAGCTATCGCGCTATACGCTGCTGCGCTGCACGTAAGTTTATCCATTCCATGGCCTAGGAAAGGTTGGTATTTTTTGTTCTCTATGGTAAGTGTGACATCATAATAAATTATAATCAATTATGCGACGGCCTTATATCCATGGACAAAATATTTTACATTCGGGCTGTTGGCTACTGCCACAAATACCACGCAGATCAATACGGAGGGCAATAATCCGATCGTTCAATCCATGTCTTTCTGAACTCTATGTCTGAGTCTATGAATTTATGGCTGTCATTATAATATTATGTCATTGTTATGTTATTTTGAGATATTCAAGTCGTCACACATTACTTTTGCTGTAAACCGGTTATACGGGCCACTTTAGAACAGAAAAGAATGGTAAATGGTTAGATCTCGACAATAATATAAGAAGGACGATAATATTATGATCAGTCTTGGCGAAGCGTGAACAAGAGATCTAGTGAATTCACATTTAAAACCAGCTAGTGTTCAAATTGCAAAAATGAAAATACAGTAAGTTGCACTAATGAAAATACAGTAAGTTGCACCAAAATTTATAATTATTTTTAAATGTTAGTCAGATTTCTGCTTACATGGAACGAACTGTTTGTTTACATACCATGTAAACAACGTATGGTGTCAGGTCATTGACCTTTAGAATTTTGACGTTAGTTACTACGAACGTTTGTAGTAATATAGTATCAGCGTCAAAATGTCAAGGTCGAGATATCGGCTGCGATACATCAAGTAACAAAATTAATATAATTAATCCTTCTTTTTTTTTTACATTAACAGAAACAAAAATGAACCATACCCCCGTGATCAAAATCGTGCGAACTATTACCCCGCCAAATATCTCTTATTCAATCCAAGACACCCTGTATATTAGATTATAGATTCTTAAATGTAAGAATTAGCTAACACTATTAAGATAAATTATTTATTCACATTTGTTACTTTTATGTTAATTGGTAGTCATGAGTCATCAGCTGTCTTTGTCTCTGATTCAATCTTCAATCAATTTAACAATCATTATCCTTAATACAAGAATGCGTGGAAAACATTAGGTGGTTTTTTTTGTTAGGAAATCTGTGTGGCTTGTCCTTGAGTGTAAATTATGCTCTTTAAGTTAATCAGTTGGTCACAAGTCACAACACAAAAAACCAGTTTGTAATGGTCCATAAACACAATAAATATGTACCTTATTTAATAATCTGAAACTAGCTTCGAGCAACCCCAGAGCCTGGTCAAACTGTGCTGCATCAATGAGTCGCCGCGCCTCTGCCAACTCTGCATCCTGGAAGAATGAAATGGCGGCCGGGCATTCCCTCAGCCGTGACTCACTGGCTATCAGCTCCAGCAGTGACTCAAAAGCGGCACATCTGCTTGATATCAGACTGGAGTCAAAGTTACCCACAAGCATCTGAAATGTATAAATGAAATCAATTACTTCTCAATACCCTTAATGAAATTAGACTGCAATGCAGATAACAATGGATCAATGTTTTCAAAGACAAAGAATCAATCGCTATCAATGTTAAATTAATTACCCAGTTGTAACAATAATAATTGTACATTCTAAGTGAAGCTAACCATTCTCACAAAAACATTACAATTTAAAATGATTACGCCCACTTCCGTCTTCGATTTGTAATATAAAATAATATAACATGAACTATACCTTCCTTGGAAATGATATATTATTTAAACATGTAGGGAAATCCCTTTTCAGCCCATTGTACAGGTCCAAAAAATGGGTATATCTCCGTTCTACATTCGCTGGATCTGAATCTGAAACTCCCGATTCCACGGAATCCTGTCTAACTTGTAACATGTAAGCCACAAACTTTTTATCATTATCGGTACCAGTAGAAATTCTCGAGGACACTATCTCGAACTTTAACATTATTATGTTTATATGACGATCAACGAACACTTCCTCACTCTTGTTCAACTTAATAGATAATAAGGAAGGCAAAACACAAACAAAGTCGAACGAAAAAGAAACAATAACAATGAGTCAAACGGATACGCACAGTAAGACTTGACTGACAGACAGACTGAGGAACTCTGAGCAGTCTGCTATGTACATACCCTATAATCTGTGGTCTGCTGAGCACAAAGCACAGACAGATTATATTATAAGGGTATGAACTGAGTAAGTACCTATTACATTGTATGTAATGTTGTATGTATGTACATAATATAAATGTCAAATGAACAATGACAACTATGACAACTGTCATCTGTCTGTGCAAGTCATTGACATTGACAACCAACATTGACTCGACAGCCACTACCATAGATGACAATAACAAATATGATAAAGCCGAAGTAGCATCATGGTAGCATCTTTGCGGGATTCAGCGAACATTCGTATTTGTATCTCTTTCATTTTTGATTTTAACGAAAGAGATGTCTATATCAAATTCGCATAGATAATGAATTTAATTAACCTAATAACTTATTGTGTGAATTTGATTAATCTCTGCAGCTAGATGAAAAAAAGTTACAATTAATCAATTATATTAAAATTAAGAATTTACTTTAATTTGACCGCTAATTGCGGTCCGAGCTGCGCTACCTAAATCCATTTTTTTTGTAAAATATAAAACCTCCACAATATTTACCGATATTCAACGAGCGCTGTGGCCCGTTTCGCAAAACTACAAATTACAAATTACAAGTGGAAGTCTCTTTCTAGCAAAAGGAGTTAGAAAGAGACTTCCGCTAGTAATTTGTAACTTGTAGCTTCATGAAACGGGCCTCCGTTGTGACGTAAAATTTATTTGTTCATATCGCACCTTTGCGACAAAACTGTGACAACTTCTTTTGTCGCAACTTTGAAGATAGCACAGTTTTGTCGCAAAGGTGCGATATGTATTTATTTGACCATCAAAATCAACCTCATACCTACCAAATGTATAAAAATCATAAAAATCGGTTGAACTGTTTCGAAGGAGTTCGACCGCAAACACCGTGACAAAAGATTTTTATACTTATACGAGGTGTGGACGCTGGCGCCGCCGCTAACCTGAGGTCCCACTTTGAAAATTAAAGTTCACAGTAACGTTAGCTCCATCCCTGTCACTCGTCATTCGAGACTAAATCGAGAGATAGGGATGGAGCTAACGTAACTTCGAACTTCAATTTTCAAAGTAGGGCATCTGACCCAGAGCAACGATAGGACAAGATAATAAAACGCACTGTGAATAAACCGTATAGCCGCTATATTCTTACTTGTTCCTATTTTAAGTACCTACACACAGCAACATTACACATCTAGCTATACACTTCAGAAATCTGAAATATTGCAAGAAAGAGAGTCGCACTAGAATGCGTATGTTGTTGACATAATACACATTATATACATCTCTTTCTTTTTCTCTCTGCCCTGTCTTTAATGGTTAGTTAGGTGTGATGTTGTGTGTACATAAATGAGTGATGCAACACTATTTTCTGGAGCGCGCAGGCGTCGTGCGTACGTATCCAATTGGGATACACCAATTTTTGACAATGTATGAAAACTTAAAAACCATACCGAGGCTTCTCTAATCGATCCGTAGGTACAGTCGCGGAACGAAAAGGTTGACCAGTTTTCAAATAAATTCATTTACGCGTTGCAAGCACATGTAACCTTTTTAAACTGTGTAACAGACAAGAGAAATAATATTAAACCAATAGTGACTGTTGTTCATACGTGACCATAGCAACCCTTTTGTTACGACCAATAAAAACTAAGTTCAGTTCACCAATAGTGGCTGTTGTTTATACGTGACCATGGTAACCATGTATCTGTGGGGCATGTAGTGAAATGACATTCATTATGACGGAATATGTCATACTCGTTCGATAAGCAGATGCTGATGATAACTTATACTGAACAAGCAAAAACAGATCTTAAGGTGGTCAACCTTTTCATTCCGCGACTGTACTTAGATTAATAAAATATGTTACAATGAATTACTCATAATTAAATTAAGAAATGACCTTCATTTGACGCCTAACTGCCGGTCCGAATTTCGCGTTTTTTGTAGTTTTATTTAAAACATACTAGCGACCCGCCCTCGCTTCGCTTCGGTTTATTTGAGTTTTCTATAACACACGAACATAACAAAATATATTATACATAAAAACCTTCCTCTTGAATCACTCTATCTACTAAAAAAAACCGCATCAAAATCCGTTGCGTAGTTTTAAAGATCTAAGCATACATAGGGACAGACAGCGGGAAGCGACTTTGTTTTATACTATGTAGTGATTTATTAAATTTTCTGATTTTCTCTACTCACATGGCACTGGCGAAATCACTACGAAATACTCGCGCACCGAGGGTTCCGTATTTAAGGTAGGTATGGGGCCGATTACAAATTAAAGTATAGTCTAGGGAATATGAATTGAACATTTACTTTTTCCACTTAAATCTTTTTGTAAATATCAAACAAAAGCTAGTTGTAAAAGTGCCCCCGTTCTTCAAACAACACAGCGGACCGAAAAGTCTTGATATTTGCGGCACGATTTTGTATCACAATTTTATTTGAAAAAGAAAAGTAAAAAATAAAATGTCCAATAGGTTATGATATTTTTTTATTAGTAAAAATACTTACTACATACATACATACATACCGTCACGCCTTCATCCCAGAGTGGGGTAGGCAGAGCTACAGAATTACCAACAACTTTAACAGCCAGTTGTCAATTCTGTAACCACATTTTGCACAAACAGGCTAAGATGTTTATCATGTGTATATTAGTGACAGGTTCGACTAAGGTAATAAAGGCGTGTAACTAGTACTATTAGGCGATGGGCTTGCAACCTGTCACTAATACACTGTTAACATCTTCGCCTAAGTGTGCAAAATGTGGTTACAGAATTATCAAAAAGTTTTTATAGTTGTTGGAAATTCTGTAGCTCTGCCAACCCACTCTGGGAATAAAGGCGTGAGTTTATGTATGTTACTAAAAGGACAACATTATGGGACTAGTGGGATAGGGGTGATTATCGTCAGTGTCATTTGATCTTTTGAGTTAACTTAGTGGACTAGGGGGTCCAAAACTTCTGTGTTGAGTGTAATCCAAAACAGGCTTAGTAGTGTCGTTAATTACAAACGACACAAAGACAAGATGCAAAAGTCGGTACAAGGTTGGTCCCGAGAATGTTTGAACCGATGCAGATGCAATAGAACACAAGAGCAATTTTACGACCGCTGCTATTCACAGGTATGGTTTTGAAGCGCTGGTCCACCCGCCCTACAGCCCGAACCTGATTCCCAGCGATTATTACGTGTGAAGAGGTTCAAGTCAGCAGTTAATTATAATCATTTTTCTCTTCTCCCTACTGCTGTAGCAGAGCAATTTTCGGATAAACTTGCTCCGCCCTTACCTCCTCAGTAACTACTTTTGCATAGTCCTCCTCCTATAATCGGTGTAGGTGTAGGTCAACTGTCCAGCATAGAGTCTCTTTTTTCTTTTAAAGAACTAAAAATCGTACTTTGTGGATTAAAATATAAAGGGGTGGCTGAACATTACGTTGCAGTTCCATAGCTACACAGCATAGTTTGACGACGCGCTGGCCTAGTGGGTAGTGACCCTGCCTACGAAGCTAGCGGTCCTGGGTTCGAATCCCGGTAAGGGCAGATATTTGTGTGATGAGCGCGAATATTTGTTCCTGAGTCATGGATGTTTTCTATGTATTTAAGTATATATTTCTCTATATAAGTATTTATATCGTTGTCTAGTACCCATAGTACAAGCCTAGAGCTTAGTTTGGGACTAGGTCAATTGGTGTGAGATTGTCCCCTTATATTTATTATTTATTTATTTATTATTTATGAAGAAAGGTTGTGGTAAGTTGACCTTACTAAGTCATATCGCCGTATACTATACTATATATCAGGGGGACAATGTCACACCAATTGACCTAGTCCCAAACTATGCTCTAGGATTGTACTATGGGTTCTAGACAGCAACGATACAAAAACTTATATGTATAAAGAAACATAAACTTAAATACATAGAAAACATCCATGGCTCAAGAACAAATATTCGCGCTCATCGCAGTAATATCTGGCCTTACCGGGATTTGAACCCAGGACCGCCAGCTTCGTAGGCAGGTCAATATGTATAGGCCAGCGCGTCGTCGTCGTTTAATATAACGTACCTAGTAAGACTTTTTGGTTTAATATTGTCACTGGCATGCCCAGAGATAATACGTACCTAAACGCCAAGTAAACGCTTAGTGACTGGTCGTGACGTATTAGCATACACATATTTGTAATTATAATGAGAATCATCAATTTCACGACGCTTGTTAAAAGAATTGAATGTGTTCGATACTTAACAGTAAATTCTAAACTATGTGGGCACCGATGGTTTCCAGATGTGGATTATATGGAGCAGTATAGTAAGCCAGCAATCTGGAGCACCCCAGATATTGAGAAGTATTTCAAAATGGTGTATCACGGGAGACTTCTACCAGTAGAGCGCAAGCTCACGAACATGTGGATTAACTTCGGGCCCCAGCACCCGGCCGCGCACGGCGTGCTGCGGCTTATCCTCGAGCTGGACGGCGAGACGGTAAAGAGAGCCGACCCGCACATCGGGTTCTTGCACAGAGCAACTGAAAAATTAATGGAGTGCAAACACTACAATCAAAGCTTGCCGTTTATGGACCGCATGGATTACGTGTCATCTCTCGGGAATGAACAGGGTTTCGCATTAGCCGTCGAAAATCTGCTAAACATTGAAGTCCCTCCCCGAGCTCAAGCGATCAGAGTTCTTTGTGCGGAACTCACTCGAATAGCCAACCACCTGCTAAACGTGTCCGGCACTGTCTTGGATGCAGGTGGCATCACACCCTTTTTTTGGATGACAGAAGAAAGGGAAAAACTTTATGAGTTTTCCGAAAGGCTTTGTGGTGGTCGGGTTCACTGCGCATACATTCGGGTTGGTGGCGTATCACAAGACATACCGATCGGGTTCCTCGATGATGTACACGAGTTTGCCATGAAATTGGGGGAACGTTTTGATGAAACCGAGGATTTAGTTACGGGAAATCGATTATATTACGCCAGAACGGCAGGTATCGGCGCTGTAACTGCTCACGAAGCAATAAGTTTGGCTTTCACGGGTCCGATGTTGCGGGCTACGGGTGTAAGGTGGGATTTAAGACTTGCTGAACCCTACGATGGTTATGATTTATACGACTTTGATGTCCCCGTTGGCAGTTTTGGGGATAGTTACGATCGTCATCTTCTACGACTGGAGGAAATGAGGCAGTCTTTGAGAATTATTAACCAAGTTCTGAATACAATGCCGGAGGGTGAATACAAGACGGACGATTCGAAAATCAGTATGCCCTCTAGGAAGGAGATGAAGATGTCAATGGAAGCTCTCATTCACCATTTCAAGTTGTGCTCCGAGGGCTACGAAGTGCCGCCGGGGTCGACGTACACGGCGGTGGAGTGCCCGAAAGGCGAGTTGGGGCTGTACATGGTGTCGGACGGCACCTCGCGCCCCTACCGGGTGCACCTGCGGCCCAGCTCCATGCTGCACCTGGCGGGCATCGCGTTCATGGGGCCGGGGCTCATGCTCGCTGATATCGCCATTATTGTTGCCTCCGTAGACATTGTTTTCGGTGACATTGATCGTTAAAACAGATTTTATTCATTATTTCTGGTTTGTAATTTAAATAATAGAATAAACTGGCGTTTCGACTTTTTATTACATGTATAAATACTTGTTACAAGTAATCATTTTGATAAATAATACACACATTGCATGCTTTTGTTGGTAGAAACATACAATTATATAATTCACATAAATATCAAGATTGAGCTTTGAGAAAAATATAGTGCGAGTTCCGCCTTTACTGTAAAAATAGTAAACACCTGTTACATAAATAATTAAATAAAGTTGATTTTTACATGTTTTTGTTGGTATTTTTATGTTTAATTTTACCCTTGACTGTGCCTACCACGAAGGCGAAGGAATTATACCTACATAATAATAAAAATGAGAAATAAGTAGAATTGTCGTTTACAATTATTTTTTAACTTACGACACGTCGTTGTGATAGTAGTAAGTTAACTGAATTAACTGTCGCACTCAGAGACGTCAATTAAATTAATCCCTGTTTAGTGTCGTGTTTCCTATTCTATTGATATAGCAAAGAAAGTGACAGGAGCAACTTTAATCAAGCATTAAATTTAATTGACGTCTTTGAGTGTGGCAGTTAGAGTATGAGGAATAAAAAAGTAATCAGCGTAATCAATACCACGGCGATTACAGTGACAAGGTACAAAAGAGTACAAATATTTATGAACTTGTACCTACATTTTGGTATTGATGAATCCTGTCGTGTATCACTGCACTTTGCGTTGCGTATTTGTGTTGGTATGTGTATTGGCATTACTTTGATAAAATTAAATGTTTTTCTTAAGTACGTTGTTGGATATGCAACAGAAGCAACTACGTACTTATCTCGTATACATGGATCCTAAAAGCAAATGTCGAATAAGTTTGTCATTCTGAATTAATAGATATTTTTAGCCATATTAAGACACTTCACTGCGTATTTGCGAATTTTACTAGCTTAAGGCTGCGTTTCCACGAGAGATGTGCGAAGTAGCCAAGCGCTGCGAGGGTGTGTAACGAGGAGGTGTAACGGTGTGAATGTTTCCACCAAAGATGTGCGAGGTAGCTGAGCGGTGCGAGGATGCGCAGCGAGGATGTGTAGCGAGCTCTTTTTAAATAAGCGGGCGGGGTGCGGTGAGGCGGGAGCGGAGCCAGACGCCGCCTCGCAACACATTCCGCGCACACATCTTTCCCTTCTTTTGTATGTACAAAAATCTCGCTCCGCTGAGCTGTTTCCACCAGAGCTAAGCTAAGTGAGGATAGGTAAATGAAGTGTTTCTATTGGTTCATGTCATGACAAACGCATCCTCGCACATCTCTAGTGGAAACGCAGCCTAATGCAAGTCAAAAAACCGACTATGACGCCATAACAGCGATGCAACACGAGCTTTGCCGATGCGTAGCGTCGTCGCGCACCCAGAGAAAAAATACTTATGAAAATTCTAAAAGTTTTCATTTTTGCTTTGTGGATATGGCGTGTATACATAAAGTGGATTGTAAGCTATTTAAAAAATATATATACATATATATATATTTTACGGCGGTGCTTTCGGTATTTAGTAACACACACAGGAAAAATAAAAACTTTTATAATTCTCAAAACTTGTTCATGAATAATGTCCCACGACGCGACTAACTAAAAGAGCGACGCACGTATTTCAACGCATCGTGTGGCACGTCATTCTTATTTGCTTCGCTTCGGTTTATCTGACTTTTCTGTAAGACCCGTACATAAACCAGAATCTATCGTACAATTATAAACCTTCCTCTTGAATCACTCTATCTATTAAAAAAACCCGCATCAAAATCCGTTGCGTTGTTTTAAAGATCTAAGCGTACATAGGGACAGACAGCGAGAAGCGACTTTGTTTTATACTATGTAGTGATGTAGAACAACTTAGAATACGCAAAGCCAAGTGAAGTGCTGTCATTCAAATAAATGTACCTAACAAACCGCACTTCAAGCATAATAAAAACAAATGTCAGTTATTAGTAATTACAAACGAAGTATTTAGGAACGGTATTTAATTATCATCGGAAAACGCCCATTGCTGGACATACTCAAGCCGTTCCCAAATAACAATCAATATTTCATTTAACCGACGCTGCTGTTAGATTGTATCATCGTCCAAAATTATATTATTAATTCATCGATGGCTGTATGAAATATTGTCACAAGAGTGAGCTCACTTTTAGCAGAAGCACAGGTACAGGTAGAAGTAAAGGTAAAACAGTTGACAGGTTGACTTAATTAACTCCTTTAAACTAGTACCGCAGTGGAATGTATTCGTTTCATACCTATAATATATAATATGTATAATATACGTACCTACAAAGTTAACTCTGATACAATAACTATGATATAGGATACAGCTATATACGTACATAGAATAAATGTTATCTAAAACATCATACGAGTCACATACGAGTATATAATATAGGAAGGTACTTTCAAATATCGAAAGCTTTTTGGGAAGAGAGCAATACGCCTACAGCTGGCATGCAATTATACAATGTTTTGTACCCAGAGCACCTCGATCAACACGAACCACAAAAAAATGGTACTCTACGTATTCACGTTGACGGAGATATTGATTATTTGTCTTAAGATTGATTTTACGTCCCAATTTGATTCCGAGTTTTACTTACTATAATTTTGATACGGTCATATTGAATAATTTTCATTTTAATTTTTAAAAACACTTGTTGCATTATGTGATTTTTATTCATATAAAACTCGTAATTTTCATCCCGAACAAAAATAATTTAAATAATTTAAGACATCTAAATTATTGTTTTGTTTGATACCAGTGGAAATTAGCCCCTTCAGTCAGTTTGTTTTACCTCGATAAACAATGTTTTGTATCTGATAACCAGATTATTATTAATAACATAATAAAACTACTTAAATAGTAAAATAAACGCCCTACTTTGCATTTGTGTATAACCTATGTATAAAATACTGATTTTTGTTTTTTTTCTGCCAATCAAAGACTTTGCAAAAGTCACTAATTCAAATCCCTATATGTATAACACAAGGAGAGCTACCAGTTCGCTCATTTGTATTAATAAAAAATAAGTAAACCAAAATTGTACATAATATATATAAAATTACTTAAAATAAGCGTATCATGTGTATAAAGTGTTGGTCCTTTACGTTAGCATTCGATCATTTAGTTCCTCAGTCTTATTTGTCTGACATTTTTTCAGAGGATTCTACGTAGATACATGAGCAGAGTTTCTGGAAGAATCTAAGCACGCACCCGGAAACCGCGTGGTAGCTTTTCGGTTTGGTGTCCCACTTAACGCAGAGGTAGTACACGGGTATGCCGGATAGGAGGATCGCGAGGCCAATCGCCGTATCTTTCGGCTTGTCAATAGCCGGGATGATGACCAGGCAGCCGATGGCAAGGAGGAACAGGCAGGGCACGACAATGTTGACTTTGATTGGGCGGGGGATCTCTGGCCGAGTGCGCCGCAGCCACAGCATGCCCACCACTGACGCGCCTACGGACAGCCACAGCGTTTGCGAGAAGTAGTTGATGAGATCGAACACGTTACTGGTCGTCAGCATCAGCAACGAAAACAGGCACTAGAAAGAAGGAAAAAATAAAGTTTTAAAGCTGTGTCAATGCAAACAAGAGCACTCAGGCTAACTCATCAGATTCAGGCTCTATGAGATAACATGGATTGTCTTAATGCTATTAATGTCACCCCCACACTTTTGTACTAAGCTCGCCCGGTTGGCGAAAACTCGTTTCTTTTCTCCCTTGCTGATGGAACATGACGCGGTTCAGCCTCCAAACGCTGTCAGTACCAAACGCGTAACTAACCGTAAATATGAGTGAGGGGATGGGCGTTTGTCGCTCGACGTGGAACAGCGTGAAGAAGGGCGGCATGTGGCCCTCCTGCGCGCCCGTGGCGAACAGCCGCGCCGACGTGAACAGCACCCCGTTCACGCCGCCGAAGGTCGACAGCGCCACGAACACCGGGATCACCCAGCTCCACGTGCCAAATAGACGATCACCAAATATCTGGAACATTAAGGTAATTAAGTAGGTAACACATATTTTGATGTTTTTAATTGAAGCTGATCCTCTTCAATCACAACTAAATGGGAGAACATGAAAGGACTTCGTCGAACACGAAAGCACGTAGGTCACGTGCTCTTCTCGTAGTAATCTACTTTGAAACTATGATTGTGCATTGTGATTATTTTATTTTAATTAGTATTAAACCATTGTATTCCTTGGTGTATTATTTAGGTCTGTACCTATGTGGTGTTCAAAAAAATATTTTTTAATGTAAGTATTGTGTTGTAATGTACAACTTACATACATACATACTTAAACTCAACGTCTTTATTCCCAGAGCGGGGTAGGCAGAGCTACAGAATTACCAAGCACTCTTAAATAAATTGTTGATAATTCTGTAAAATTTTCTTTAAAAAAAATCCCATATTCATCCCTCTCACTCTTCAACAACAAGACAAAACTAGCCCAACCATAAATTCAGCTTAGGAACCCCCAAAAAAGGTAACATACGCTTATCCTTGCGTCGCGATTTCATTTCGCTGATAAACAATTTTTACAACTTAATGACTCATACAAATAATCATCAAAAGATGTAGGGGGCGATGTTGTATCAAGTTTTGTTGTCACCAAGTTACGAAATGAAAATTAATATCAGTTCTACGTGTAACAGTTAAAATCGAAAATTACATGGCATTACGAAGGGAATAAACTTGAATTAAAAACTTCGGCAGATAACGTGTTAACTGAAACTTTGAAAACTGTCCACTTACAACTGCAACAGCTGAACTGGAGCTCATCTCCATCTTGGAGACGACCGCGAAGTAAGCCAAGTTCGCCATCGAGTAGATAATCGTGACCAACGGCATGGCGATCCATATCGCGCGCGGCAAGTTTCTGGAATAAAACGACTACATAACGACGTGCGTCACACATAAAAAAAAAACGTTATGAGCTAGCGTAAACGAGGAACACTATTATGGCGATTATTACGAACGCACGAGAATTTCAGCGAATATTGTTTTCAGTGGTATGGCTATTCTTTCCTGCAACCTGATTGGTTGGTCGAAACAGGGCTGTTTTAGGGTGTAAACATAGATTGCCGCCCAATCTTATCTCGCGACCGGCTCAATTAAGGCTGTTCCGCCGAAATTTGCCAAAAAGAAATTGCTTCATATTGAGTCCAATTACGTTACCCTAATCAAACCAAGCTTTGTAATTTAGTTTAGGTTACTTTTTAATGGTTGTTGGAATCAATTTACCGCCATGTCATTAGTTTATCTTGAACATTGGAATTGCAAAAACCCGCGGTCCACGCCATCAGGGCTGAGTGAGAATGAATTTCCCGAGAACTGCTGCCGAGATAAACGGCCCTATGAATAATACATGCAATAGGCCAAGCGCTAAGAAATGGACACATAACGCGATACCTACTACCTACCGACCTCCTACAGTAGGTACATTGCTTCAAATCATTGAACCGATATAGATACTTACGTAAGGAATTTACTTGGAATATTTCTACTTTGAAAGGTCAGTATTGCTGGATAGGGACAGCAGATTGAAGAGAAGAGGTTACGTAGGTACTTATTTATTGTTAGTACTAGCGACCCGCCCTCCCTTTGCTTCGATTTATGTGAGTTTTCTATAACACCCTTATAAAATGTATCATCACTACATAGTATAAAACAAAGTCGCTTCCCGCTGTCTGTCCCTATGTATGCTTAGATCTTTAAAAGTACGCAACGGATTTTGAAGCGGTTTTTTTTAATAGATAAAGTGATTCAAGAGGAAGGTTTTTATGTATAATAGATACTGTTTTATGTACGAGTTTTACAGAAACCGAAGCGAAGCGAGGGCGGGTCGCTAGTAGGTACATAATTTATTATAAGTACTTACATAAAAATCACTATATCTATTGATGAAACGCATTAAAATCCGTTGCGGAGTTCGAAAGATCTAAGCGTAGGCACGTACATAGGGACAGACGCCGGGAAGCGAATCTTTTATAACTTTTTATGACTAGGTACGTAAAGATAACGATCAAACGGAGACATTGCCGTTCAATTGGTAAATATTAAGTTACTAAGAAAAAAGTGAATCACTAGTACCTTATTTTAAATCCTAGAACAAAAGAGTGCTTTTACTCGGAACGTTTGCAAACCTCTCGAGCGAGCCACTCCAAGGAATTTAAAAGTCAATTCCCCACGCCCATTATTAACGTTCTAGCATTCTTTATTCTCGTGACTTCTTTGCACTTTATTGCCCTACTTGAAGTTTAAAAGACAATAGATTATATTTATATACGTACCTAATTATTTATGTTAAATTGCAAGTTACACAACTGGTTAGTATCGGCATTTTTGACATTTGCTTAATCAGCATGCAAACGAGTATCCATAGATATACTAATACGCTTTTACAGCTGGGCCTAATCAACATAGCATTAAGTTAGCGATTTTCGAAAATCTTCCAAATAAATAAGGGTTGAATTGAAATTGGCAAAGATGGTAAACACAACCAAACGAACCAATTTACCATTATTCCTCGAATGAGGTCTTAGCAATGATTTATATAATTTGTTATTTACTTTCACATTAAGTTTAAAATTAAATAACTATTCATTCTTCGTTATTTTAAATAAGAACACATTTAAGGTTGTGTCAAACAGTCTAATTAGTTTACATCGTTGGCAAATCCAATTGACACAGACTGATCGCGTCAACCTCTTATATCAACTCCACATTTCGAGGTGATAAAAATCGGAGCGTCTGTAGAGCGTCTGCATCTTGGCTAGGCCTATCGAACCGCTAAGCCATGTTAGTAAAATTGAACAGGGAAATCCAACTTAAAATAAATACAATCTTGCACAAATTGAGCTTGTCCCGAAGCTCAAGTCGACAACGATGTAAATCACTACATATTATAAAACAAAGTCGCTTCCCGCTGTCTGTCCCTATGTATGCTTAGATCTTTAAAACTACGCAACGGATTTTAATGCGGTTTTTTTTAATAGATAGAGTGATTCAAGAGGAAGGTTTTTATGTATAATAAACTTAGTTTTACGTACGGGTATTACAGAAAACTCACATAAACCGAAGCGAAGCGAGGGCGGGTCGCTAGTATTTAAATAACTAGAAACCATCGAATAGAAGACTCAGAAACAAATACTCGCGCTCATCACACCAATATTTGCCCATTCCGGGAATCGAACGCGGGACGGCTAGCTTCGCACTTTCGTAGGCAGGGTCACTACCAACTAGGCCAATGCGTCGTCAAGCTTGAGCGTGGACGCCCGGAGACACAGGTTACTTTTTATCCCTCCAAATTTAATAGTTCCTGTGGGCCTTGTGCGGGTGGTAGGACCTTGTGCAGGGTCCGTCCGGATCGCTACCACCATCTTATCCATTAACCTACCGCCAAACAGCAGTGTTCGCATTGTTGTGTTCCGGTTAGGGGATAAGACAGCCGGTGAAATGACTAGCATAGAGGCATTCCATCTTAGTCCTCAGGGTTTGCAACGCATTTGCAGTCTTAGGATTGCATTGCAGTCCTTTGAATGCGAATTCTATGGGTCACAGTTTCCATTTACCATCAGGTGGTCTGTGTGCTCGTTTGTCTTCTCTATGACATAAAAA
Organism: Acleris laterana; assembly: GCA_963966035.1. Taxonomy (NCBI): domain Eukaryota; kingdom Metazoa; phylum Arthropoda; class Insecta; order Lepidoptera; family Tortricidae; genus Acleris; species Acleris laterana. The sequence goes on along the minus strand of OZ014439.1, from coordinate 14,135,704 downwards.
AAATTAAAAAAAATAGCCTAGTGATAAACTGCTTATACGCGGATTGATTCAGGGGCAACTATTTATTTTACTGATGGGGACGCTTAAATAATCGTCAAGTGCACACGCGGGCCCATTACTGGCTCTACTTGGCGTCTGTGAAAGTAAATAAGTATATTGTTTTTGAAATGTATTGTTTTGTTTCTAACTGTCGCCATTACTCTCAAATAAATATGAGTTGGTTAACGTAACGATGAAAATACGATAACACTTGAAAAGCAATAACGTGTTACCCAGTTGAATAGAGATGATAACAAACCCAACGCAGACTATTATTATGTCTATGTATAATAAGGACCGAGATTTATGCAGGGTATACAAGTAGGTTCGTATGCCTTGCATGAATCTAGGTTAATCTCAGTATTATTTTCGTGTATTCCAATGGCGTTTCAGAGTTGTATATTAAGAATAATTTGTATTCTTAATATACAACTCTGAAACGCCATACTCTGACGAAGCTACCTATCTCTGACGTCAATGCTGTATATACCTATCTAATAGCAAGTGTAGAAAATCTTTCGCGATCGTGCTTTCAAGAAATAGTGCCTATTTAGCTCGTTATTTTGTTCTTTGAAGTATCGTCTCGTGAAGACGTGATTATGGAGTAGTCCTGCTTGAGTCAAATTGATCTAATAAGTAAGCTTCGGGTTTCGGCTAAGCATTTTTGTCTGTTAGATAGTCCATTATGTCTCAATCGCCCAAAGCTTTCCTGGAAGGGATCCCTAAAGGGTACAAGTTAGAGTACATCCCTGCTATAGGTATCTTTGTATATTTTATAATCGTCTCCATTTTGTTCGTATATAGTTACTACATATTTGGTGATGTGTGTTTAAATATAGAATGTTATTGAAATGCCCAGCCCACCATTCCTCCCATGAAACCCGTTAAAAGTTGTGCCAAAATTGTTAGGGCAAATTTTGAAATTTACTTTTCCATAAACAGCCACCTACTTGTAAGGATCCTGGAGCTCCTCGGTGACGAAGTTCAGGTAGTTCCAGCCCCCGAAGGCGAAGAGACCGGAGTAGAAGGCCAGCGCCACTTGCGCCGCGCCGTACTCGCCTTCCCACGCGTCTTGGAAGTTCTCTGTGTGCCCTAAAACAAACACAGCAAACCTGATCAAATACAACACAGAATCGGTGGACAATTTCCTCCAGTTATACTCAAAGTGTGATCCGTAAAGCCGAGTTAATTCTTGACGTTCAATAGCCGACAACAAGGTGAAAATTTACAATTATGCTACCATCAATCAAGTAATATGTCGATCAAGAATGACATTTGCCATTTTTGGACAACAGCTTCTCTTGTGGACGCCCTAAACTGACAGTCGGACTGCCAGGCCAAGAGGGACGTAGTTATTGGTTATAATGAGAAAGTTATATGTATACCTACGTCTCTGTTCTAAGTTGATGAACTAACAAGCCAAATCGTCCGACGAACATTAGGTGGTAGGTAAAATTAGAATATTTCAATTTCGTCCTGTACGAGTAGGTATGTGTTGAGCATTTACGGTTCACGCCCACATGTAATATAATATCATACAAAATTACAAATGTTTCCTCTTTATATATATTAGTGTAGATTACTTATTGTAGGGATTAAGATAATTTTGTGAGTAAACAAATGAGCGCCATTAGTAGGTTATCTGATGCAGCTCCTATAAAATGGTACAGTGTTGCAGGAGTCGCGACACTCGACCTGTCGGCTGTTGCTATCGGAGAGATTTATGATGTGACCCGACACGGGCGGCCATGAGGACAAAGCCGGTCTACCCGTGTAACTTCTATATCAAGAGTACTTACTATGTATTCATTATGAGCAATATTAATCCACATTGCTGTTACTATGTTGTTTTGAGCCATTTTACTTTTTATTGCTTCGCTTCTCAAAATAAGGTGCGAGACGTAACTATTCACGTTTCTTTCGGTCACTGAACCTGCGATTGTGAACAATTTCTGAAATATTTTACTTGTATTTATATCTCATTGTTTTAATTCTTGCTACTAACAAAAAGTTGCGCCACTTCTAGCCGGTATATAACGGATTTGCTGATAGAACGGTATGGTTATTATCTATGCGCTGAAAGTGGACACAAACGAAAATACTCGTACAGCTGCTGACACACCACACTGTCTCCAAAATATACGTGGCAAAAACGAAATAAGATTTAAATTAATTGAAATTCTCTGAGTCAAAGTGGGATAGATGTCATGCGCTCTCATTACGCCGCTTTTATGAGAGTTTGACCGACTTTATCCAAACTCGAAACTATTTTAAGGCTATTGCGCTATATACGCTATGTTAACGCCGGACAGGAAAAAGACGGTCAAAATAAAAAATGGTAAGACATTGCGACACACGGCAAATATATGAGGAAAACCAAAGAAAGCTTCAGTAACAAAAAATACTTGCGGTGCGTAGGAGTAGGATAACCTTTATTCGTACATTGAACTCTAACCGGTTTTCAATACACTGATTAATTCATAGGCGTTTCAAGGGGGGCTCAGAGGACCCCCTCCCCTTCCTCAGTTATGCTGCCATCAGAGGTTAACCTAAACAAGACAACAGGGATTTACCTAAAAGGCTTAGAGGTCAGATCCGATCCTAGATACCCTAGATGCAGATCATTCACCTCACCTTAACCTTCGATATTGAATGAACAGTATTTACCAGTGCAAATGTAAACGAGGCCGGAGATGATGATCACGACGAGTGCTAGCAGCTTGGAGGAGGTGAACACGTCCTGGATCCGCATCGTCCACCGTACGCTGATGCAGTTGATCGCTGTCAGGACACCTGCAAGCATACGGAAGCGTCTCTACACGATCTTGACTATCTTAACCCCTACAGTTTATTTTGCGTTATTTACAAAAAAAACATTCAACGCAAGATACCTATTCAGACTTGATAACAGAAATTCTATTTTGCTACCGTAATTTGTTAACGCTGCGCTGTTTTTCCAAACGAAGGAACTGAGTTTTCCGTCATATCTGCAGTTACTGAAATACAATTTAGATAAGCAAATAAACTACACTTTGTTTGCGAACGTTAATTTGCTAATGCTGTTTTCCCCAATGAATGAACCGAGTTTCCTCTCGTATCTGCAGTTGATTTTCAGAGAGACTTCCTTCGTCGTCAGTAATTAGGTTAAGTGATGCTTCCTCCGCCGCTGAGCCCCGAGCGACGTGAGAGGAAGGAGGCAATGTAATCGAACGGCAAATTGTATTGATTGAGCTGTGGGTTTATCTTTAAGAAAAGTCAGAAGATAAACCGAGACGACATTTCACTTTACTTTCAACTTTAAGTGTCTCCTTACATTGGCATCAAATAAATGCACCTATAAAAACTATAACACAAAAGCAGAACGCTAAAATAACAACGAACGGAAAATTTAATTGTAGGTACTTAACTTTCTCTTTACGATATGTACTGTTTTATGACGCTCACGTCAACGTCCGTCAAACACATTTCTAATTCTTATACTTATTTACGTACGAGTCTCACGTAAAATGCAATCACAATAATAATCACGTTTTGGGACAATCGCCAGTTGGTGTCCCATCAGCCCATCACCTTAATTAAAGTCGTCCATAGGGCCTCTGCGTGTGGGCTTCGGCTCCAAAGTACCCTTTCAAAGGTCCGGGACTCCCATGGTCCCGCGTGATTGGTAAAATCATACTCAACCTACTTATTTTAATAGTAGGATTACAAACATAATTGACCTGTATTATAGTCAACTACTTTATTAGCTACACTTGGCTATAATTTATTAAGTTAGTTATTATTCAGTTAGGAACCTCAACGGGCTTACTACTACCCAAAACACATTTGACAAACTATTTACATTATCATTTGTAGTTACCTACATACAGTATTCCCAGATTCTTAATAGTTTTCGGCCGGCTATCGCTATCACTCTTGCACACGCAACTGACAGTATATTTGTCACTCGTGTGTCATAGAAAAACGAAGATTGCCGATCGCTATTGAGAAAACGTTTGCACTGTAATAACCTATGACTGTGTGAACAAGCGTTCTAGGGTTACAGTTACAACATTGTTTATCAACAATATGGTCTAAAAAGTGCAGTATGTACGCAGCAATTAATACATATACCTACAATAGTTCCTAGCGCATGACTTTAAATGAACAATAACGACCCGTAAGTCTTCAGCACCCAATTGGTTTTAGACCTTCAACGAATAAATGATATTCTTTTATAAACGAGTCAATATGCTTAAAGATATTTAACTATCTACTTATACGTTTACATATTACCTAATTAACTGACCCGTAACCGCAACCGGCAACCTTTAGGTTCATATACATAATTATAGGTAGTATCTTGGAAACCAACATGACTCTAGCCATATAAGTCTATGGCAGGCACAAATTTCATGAAGCTCACCAAGGCTGGCGAAATAACATCAATTGCTCCAAGGAAACGTAAACAAGTTCATTAAGATACCAGTTTCCAATCGCGTTTATTATATCAGAGATAATGTCCTGGCTGGTGTCACATGAGTCACGTAAGGCGCGAGGGCTTGTTGGTTTGTTGTTGAGTCAAATATCAACTTGCCCAAGCGGCGAGAGCAGTGCTTGCCTTAAGCTATTGCTAGCCAACGTACTCAGAAAAACCTTGGGAAATTTTAAGTAGTTAGGTACTTGATCTTTGATCATCTTTCTCTGTGAACTCGTTCTTCCGCATCGATGCTGGCGCGCACGCTTGTGAAAGGGAACGTATCTGGCCTGTCCATTATCGCATTGTATCTACGCACTTAGAATTGATTTAACACAGTTGGAAATTTCTCTGTGCCCGATTTAGGCAATTTTAATGTCGAAATTTCACTCTTTACTTTCCAATATAAGTACAAAGTGTTTATAACCGTTATGTAATATTGCATAGATAGTTTAATTTGATGCATAGATTTACGCATAAATATACGTGCCTACCCCTATGCATAGGTGTATGGTACAGAAAATGATCGTTTAAATATGTCCTCTTTTCCAACTTACACAAGCATACAGCTGCCAAGAACTTGACAGCATCTTGCGGAGGGTCACATTCAGGGAAGAATGGTTTTACAACATAGTGGCCGAAGGTCAGCGCCACGATGGCCTGCGTGGTGGGCCTGATGATGAGCAGCGCGATCCAGAGCCGGAGAAAGGCGGATAGAGGACCGAACGCTGCGTAGATGTAGGCGTAGTCCCCCCCTGACCGCGTGATGGAAGTGCCCAGCTCCGCATAGCACAGGGCTCCTAGGGTCGATAGGATGCCGCAAACAAGCCATATTACCAGGGACGCTGCCACCGATCTGAAACAAAAGAAATATTAGGCTGCATTCTCAAACATCTGCATCACTAGTATTCATACATACATATATGTACATTAAATTACGTCTGTTTCCCAGAGGGGTAGGCAGAGACCACTCTTTCCACCTACTACGATCCTGATGATATCGAGTCATGCATGCACTTCCATTTCGGGTACTTAAGATTCGGCCATTTTCCAGTATTTCTCCGATTATTATTTAACTAATATTCTAGTCGATCGATACTTAAATTTTGTACATAAGTATAATCGCGAGAACAGATAACTTTATTGGTTACGAGTAGGAAGTCGTTAAACCTAAGTATAGTGTTAATGTTCTCGACGTTATTTTAATTAAACCCGCTCGACCGCATTCTATGTAGATCTTGCAAGACGCTTAAGCCATCTAGAATATGTTGAACTCATTTTGTAGTAAACCTTTACTGGAAGACTACGGATAAACTCATCAATCATGATAATATACTTATTTTGTACACAACTCGTACTATAAACGTCGCAAGTACAGTCACTAGCAGTAATACATCATCTAACTTAGGGCTAAAAAATATCTGACACACCTTTATACCTGTAGTAATAGAGATGGGCCGGGCGGGGGCGGGTCCAAATCATCAGCCTGTTTGCGGCCGGCCGCCGGATGATATGGGTCCGTCCCTATGTCAATCTACTTGTCCGGTAGTTGACTTGGCTAACGGCCGAGGGTGGAGCTCACAGTTGCGCTGATACCCAAGGCAAGACTGGTTGTGTTCCTTCTCGAGGTTGCTGCCTGTCAGCTACTCGGTTTCCCCGGATTAAACGAGTAGAGCAAAAACAACAGTCGAACTCCTGATCATCCTACATTCACCCTTCCATGCTTCCTAGTTCCTATCCAAACAGCTGCAAGCGATGTCGTGGCATGTCGCAGCGGGCCTCCCATCCAACATTAAAGGATGGGTAGCGGTAGAATGCCACCCGCGTGTTTGTGCCGTGCGCGGGGACCCGTACGGGTGGAGAACGAGATCCTGGTAGGTTGAGTTTGAAGAGGGTCGGAGTCGTTACCCTCGGATAACAACACGCCACTTTGGCTCGGGATTCATCTCACACGGGAGGTTCTGACCCAGCCAGTCAGAATCAATCGGCTGCCGCGTCTACAGTAATTTCTGGCCGCGGGCGAGTGTCCTGGGGTGTTGAGGTCGGTAGTCGGCGGAGTACGGCCCCGAGTCGCTGTGGTAGGTGACGGAGGGCTTGACACCGTGCGGGCTCACTCGACAGCTCACTCTGGGACGCTATATCCGGCTCGTATCCCTGATGCGTCAAAGCATCCCCAGTAGGAGGGCTCCAAGGAGGGTGGGGAACGAGCAGGATGAATTTTTTAGGTGTGATTTATGGATTGGAAAAAACCAAAATCAACGAAGGCTGAACCCTCCGCAAGGAGTGAGGCAAAGGCGCCTAGCGCAAAGACGGACTGTGAGGTGAGACGCCGACCTGTCACAGACAGGGACGCGGGATCCGGTAACAGTGGTGTACGCAGGCCCGTAAGGGCAGAAGTGGCGCTTAACGCCAGTAAGGGCAACAGCCGAAGTGTCGCCGAACACCCTAAAGGCACGAGCCGACCTCTCCCCTCGGGGCTGCAGGAAGGACGCGCTGGCCTCCCTACCAAGGGATTGACCGGCGTAGGTGCTGGCAGGGCAGACGGCGTAGCGGAGGCAGGTTGCGGCAAGGAGGGCTTCCCTACTCCTCTGAATCTAGCCTCCCCGAAACCACCCCCTGCAAGCTTCCAGCCGGAAGGGGGTGTGAAGAAAGGGAGCAGGAGGCAGAGGAAAAGGGAAGCGCAGGCTGCGGTGCTCCAGCGTCCGGTTGCCGGCCCATCTAGGGACGACACCGCTGAAGTCAGCACGGCGGTAAGGACGCAGAAAAGGCCGTTGGTATCGCCAAAAACCAGTGGTGACTCCAAAAGGACGAGGGTAGGGTCGTATGCGGAGGCACTTTCTAGCGTCAGGGTGGCAGTGATACCAACGACCTTTCCGGCCAAGAAGCTCTTGGCGTGTCATATGGCGGCGATTCAGGGGGTGGTAATCCAGCGCCTCCTGATCATCCCAAAGCCGCTCCCCGACATCAACTTCGGGAACATTGTGGGAGGCGCCCTGCACATCAGTTGCGGTGACAAGGCGTCTTTCACGTGGCTCAGCTCCCTTATTAGCGAGGGAGAGATAGCGGGGATGTGGTTGAAGGTCGTGGATGCCAGGGATCTTCCGAAACCAGTGAAGATGGCGTGGAAGACGAGGATCATTGGCATCCCCGACGCCAAGGTAGTGTTTCAGCTGCTCCAACGCTTCAATGAGCGGCTGAACACTGACCAATGGAAGGTGGTCGACACCTCGGAGACGGCGGCTGGCACCCGGCGCATCATATTGATGGACCGGGAGTCAGCGGACGTAATCCGGGAGGCCGGCTACGTCCTGAAGTCAGGGATCGACGTCAGCACTTTTAAGCTCCTGGACGATGCGGAGAAGAAGAGTGCTGAAGTCGATCCGATAGAGACTCCGAGTGCTGTCGAGCCCACTGAGGCGTTAGCGGACGAGGAGTCGGAAGGGGCGGACGAGGTTGAAGGGGCGGGAGTGGACGAAGGGCCGCGTGGGGGTCGGGGGTCGTCACCGGTATCGGTGACGACATCCGAGAACCTGCGCGACCTGGAGGCCCTCTACCTCGGCAACCCCTCTTCGCCCATGTCTGAGGACTGCGGAGTGCTGGCGGAGGCTGCTGATCTCAGCAAGCCTAAGCCGGCACCTTTATAAACAGAGCCATGGGAGGCATAAGGTGCGTACAAATTAATCTGCAACACAATAAGGCAGCGACAGCCCTTCTGGCGAAGCAGCTAAAGAGTGATAAATTCGATGTAGCCCTGATTCAAGAACCTTACCTTTACAAGGGCGAGATTAGGGGACTAAACGGCACGGGAGGAGTTATCTATTACCTCTGCCCCGAGAATAACATGAGGACTTGTGTGTATGTCAAAAATGGCATAAATGCCATGCCTTATAATGCTTACTGTTCTAGGGATCTTACCACCATTAAGATCCAGGAGAGGAGGTTAGGCAAGACTCTCATCATCTCGTCTGCCTACCTCCCATACGAAGCGACGGACCCCATCACACCTCAGCTCCGGAGTCTTGTCGCAACTGGCAGTCAGGTGAACACCGACCTGATCATCGGCTGCGACGCCAATGCACACCACGTCATCTGGGGCAGCTCGGATGTCAACAAACGGGGAGAGAAGTTACTGGATTTTCTGGTGAGCTCTTCTTTACAATTACTCAATAAAGGGAACAGCCCAACTTTTGTCAATGCTAGGCGCGGAGAAGTAATTGACATAACGGTGGCGTCTAACCACATTTACGATTATATTCACTCTTGGCATGTTTCCAATGAAATCTCATTGTCAGATCACAGGTATATATGCTTTAGGTACAGGACCGATATACCAATTGAAACTGTGCGTAAAAGAAATCCTAGGAACACCGATTGGCCATCCTTCAAACGTGACCTAAAGGTAGAACTAGGAGATCCGAAAGGTAAGCTAAATTCTATTATTGATATTGAATTTGAAGCGGACAACATGGTACGAGCAATACACACTGCTTGGACCAATAATTGCCCAGAAAAAAGGGTGCTAGCCAAGAAGATACCCTGGTGGAACCCTGAGATAACCAAAATCAGAAGTGAAACTAGGGCGATCTTCAATGACGCGAAGGCGACGAATAACTTTAGCAACTACGCTCACAAGCTCACGGAGTATAATAAAGCTGTAAGAAAGGCAAAAAGGAGTGCGTGGCGGAACCACTGCAACCAAATAGGCTCAATACCAGAAGGTATGAGGCTCTCAAAAGCACTAGCAGTAGCTAGGTCAACTCCGCTAACGTCAATAAAAGACGATAGGGGAAGGATGACAGAATCAGGTTTAGACACCCTGAAAGTGATGTGTAGCACGCACTTTCCCGGCTCGATCATACGCGAGAGCGAAATAGACAGTGAACCAATGTGTGTGTCAGAACAGACAGCACGCACAACCAGATATAATTGGGACACTGCCAAAAAGGTAGTAGACGACAGCAGGATAAGATGGGCATTATCGTCCTTCCAACCATACAAAGCGCCAGGACCGGACGAGGTATATCCAATTCTACTACAAGAGGGTGCAAATATAATTATCCCGCACTTAAGCAGGTTGTACAGAGCGTGCTTAGCCTTCGGGCACGTGCCACACGTGTGGAAGCTCGTTAAAGTGATTTACCTGCCAAAACCAGGCAAGGCAGATTACAGTGATGCCAAATCATACAGGCCAATAAGCCTGTCATCATTCTTTCTAAAAACACTAGAGAAACTGGTAGACAGGCACATAAGAGATGGAGCTCTAAGGCGGTATCCACTGCATAAAATGCAATGCGCATATCAACCGGGTAAATCCACAGATACTGCGATTCATTTTGTAGTGAATAAAGCTGAAAATGCACTCGAGAACAAAGAGATATGTCTCGCGGCATTTCTCGATGTGGAGGGAGCATTTGACAGAACTACGTTTGAAGCCATAAGCACATCGGCTGCTAGGCATGGCATTGAACCAACCATATGTAAATGGATAGGCAACATGCTAAACAGTAGGCTAATAAAGTCAAGTCTTCTGGGTGACGTCCTATACGCCACAACGACAAAAGGATGTCCCCAGGGAGGGGTTCTCTCACCAACTCTGTGGAGCCTGGTGGTAAACTCACTCCTAGAGGAACTCAACACTGGTCCAATACACACTGTTGGGTATGCAGATGATCTTGTGATACTTATCAACGGGAAATTTCCGGATACAGTATCGGAAATCATGGGAAAAGCTCTGAAAAAGGTGGAAAGCTGGTGCATTAGTCACCAACTATCCATCAATCCCAGCAAAACTGTAGTAATTCCATTTACTAAGAAAAGGGACCTCAAACATATTAAACAGCTAAAACTGTTTGGCGAGGAACTAAAATTGTCAAGTGAGGTGAAATATCTAGGTATAATACTAGATAAAGAGCTCACTTGGAAGAAACACGTAGACAACGCGTTAACAAAAGCGTTGAGAGTGTTTAGAATGTGCAGATCAGCATATGGAAAGACTTGGGGCCTTAACCCAAAAGTTCTGAAGTGGATCTATACCATGATGGTAAGACCCATAATCATGTATGGCTGCTTGGCCTGGTGGCCAAGAACAACGCTAAGGACGTGTAAGGACTCTCTAACTAAGGTGCAGAGGGTGGCTTGCATGGCTATAACAGGGGCGTTCAGAACGACGCCGACGGTGGCAATGGAGGTCTTACTAAACCTGCCACCACTGCATATTGCCATTCAGTCTGAGGCGTGCAAGTCGCTACAGAGGTTGAAAGAGACGGGCCTGTGGAGCGACGCATCGCCTAGAACCAGACACACTAAAATGGCACACAATGTTGTTCTAGACAGAATACTGACGATGGGCTGCGATAAAATGCAGCCCAAGTATGTATTCCGGAGGAACTTCAATGTCCACATCCCAACCAGGGATGAATGGAAAGATGGGTTGCACCTTTCAGAGGAAGACAACGCGATATGGTACACTGATGGTTCAAAAATGAGCACCGGTACGGGGGCGGGTATTTACGCCAAAGACTATAACAGTAGCATTAGTATGGGCAACTATGCAACGGTCTTCCAGGCGGAGTTGTATGCGATAATTGCCTGTACGCAAGAGAATATAGGTAGATCTCCACAGGACACGTCTATCTACATTCTAAGTGACAGCCAAGCGGCACTAAAGGCACTGACAGCGCCTAAAGTAGACTCGAAACTAGTCTACAATGGAATCCAAGCCTTAAACAGGCTTGGTAGGCACAACAAAGTGAAACTGATGTGGATTCCAGGACACGAAGGCTATCCCGGAAATGAAGCCGCGGATGAGCTGGCAAGGGAAGGGTCCAAGGACGCATACGTCGGACCAGAACCATTTGTGGCACCCTCGCCGGGCACCATAAAAGCAGCCCTGAACGATAACACCCTAGAAAACCACCAGAAGGAGTGGAAAACTGCGGTAGGCTTAGGGCATGCAAAGCTCTTCATAGAAAGAGTTGACCAGAGCTGGACCAAAAAGCTTTGGAAACTCAGCAGAAGACAACTCCGATTCGTTATCGGAGTGTTTACAGGGCACTTTGGGGTTAAACATCTCCTAGCAAAGATGGGCCTATATGACAACACAGATTGTAGAATGTGCGGCGAGGAGGCGGAAACAATGAAACACTTATTGTGTGAATGTGACGCACTCGCACGGAGTAAGAATGAAAATACTCGGTTGTGGCTACCCAGAACCGAACGATTTCAAGGCTCTGCCATTGCACTCCACTATCCGCTATTTGGAAGGGGTGGAGGCTGCATTGGAGTAAGAGCTAAAAGAGGGGTAATTACACAAAAGATCCCATAGGGTCGAAGTGTATCCGTAAGGACCCCATACAAAAGATAAGATAAGATAAGAATAGAGATGGGCCAGAACTTGTTTAACCTTATCTTTGATGATATATTATTGGTGGTGGCTGTACAGACAAATATAAAATCAATTTAGTTGTTTGAGACACGTAATAACCATTAATAACGCTTACTCCACTTTGTTTTATCAATGCAAATCGAGTTCAATCGTTATATTAGCAGTTAATTACGATTAATTACGTAACATGGCGAATAATTAATAAAAAGTTGGAATTATTTAGTAAAACAAGGCAGTAAGAAGACTACGAAATTAAATCATCGCATAATCCCAATATCTATTTACTTATTATAACTAACTATGTAGGTAGGTACCTACCTTTATTTAAATAGGTTACTAGGTACCTATCAGCTCTCTCGAAGCTCATGCGGGCGCTGTTCGGAACACCCCGCCCGATAAGTGATAACCCGTGATATAGGTAATAAATGAGTCTATTATCAGTACCCACTTATTTCCATCCCAACGAGATATTTATAGAGACATTATTAACAAAAATATTACTCTACATGCAAAATGATAAGCGATACACTTAGGTACATCCTCGTCCTTGTTTCAATTGTAATTATCTGTAGTGTATTTTATTGTATCCTACGTCTAAAAGACGGGCAAACGTCGCATTAGCGTCATCGTCTTACAAGAGATATTGATTATCCTCATGTGGCTAATTTGGGGCTTTGATGCTGTAATTTAGAGGCGTCCATCGTCAGCTTACCCACTTTACCCGTCGAGTATCGTATGACTTCGCTCGCTCGATCTACAGTTCGACAGACAGCCGTTTTTTAAAGAATAGCACCTCCAACTTCACCGTCATATCAGCCAAAAAAACGGTGATTACTTTACATCTGCTGACCCGCTAGCTCGTTTGCCTCTAGTACCTAGCACTGAAAAAAAAACACTACTAAACAAAAACTGGATGGATCGCTATTGTATCGCGAGATCGCAACTATACCTGATGAATCTTATGTTAATAGTTTCTAAACTAGCAGTAGTGTTCGTAATTATAAAAGCAAAGCTATGTCGTAGTTGGGTGAATATTCCGGCGGCGTTCTAACCGATTCTCTTCAACGCATTGACGAAAATAATGATAGCTACCAGCAACTTTTGATGTCTAAATCAGCGGACCCGGGGTTAGTATCCATTCCATTTAAAATAACAAGGAAGTTATTAAGTTTATATTGAACTAGCGACCCGCCCTCGCTTCGCTTCGGTTTATTTGAGTTTTCTATAACACACGTACATAAAACAAAATTTATTATACATAAAAACCTTCCTCTTGAATCACTCTATCTACTAAAAAAAACCGCATCAAAATCCGTTGCGTAGTTTTAAAGATGTAAGCATACATAGGGACAGACAGCGGGAAGCGACTTTGTTTTATACTATGTAGTGATAATATGCGAAAATAATAATGACGGCGGTTGAAACGCCAAATATTCACCCAGTTCCAAAGCTATTTGACGTTTAACATTGAGGCCTTTCGAACGTTTTTTTTTGCCAGGATATGATAATGTTTCTAAGTGTCATTTCATTACAGACTAACTAGCTCTACTCTACATAAATTGTCAGGATACCAAACTAAGCTCTAGGCTTGAACTATGGGTAGGTACTAGGCAACGATAATCATAAATACTTATGTACAGATGTAGTGAATAATACATTCCCATCGTTTTTGGTCGGATAACTTCATATTTATTGCTTTGAAGCTAATTGAGAAAGCTAGATAAATACGAACTAATCCGAGAAAAAACGATGGGAAAGGATTATTCACTACATCTGTACATTTACTGGCGCTCATCACACAAATATTTGCCCTTACCGAGAATCGGAACCTACCGATCAGTTTTTTATCGTCGTTAAAAAAGATTGAGAACCATTTCACTGCTCAGACATAAGCTTCAGAATATGCCGTCCGATTATACCAGTAACGTGATCCTAATGCGCTCTACCTACCTCGTCGCCGAGCGCCAGCGCTCCCTCGCCGTCTACTCTGCGGTTAGGTACACTACGCAGGTTTCATGGACTTTACTCAATTTCTATTAAGCTTTAAGCATTATTATTAAGCGGCGAGAAAGTAGTAATTATTCTAATGAAATTAATGATGAGAAGAATGTTAGACGTTTGTGGTTACGTGGAAACGTACGTACGCTTTTATGCTGTAATCAAATCTTACAAGTTAAATTTGGCCAACATCCCTGTTAGTTCAGTAAATCAAAACTGAATAACAACAAAATTTTTGTTGTTTTATGGATATGGTATGGTAGAGCCCGAGGCAGCATTGCAGCATCCCAAGCTCGAAAACTTAGATTTTGAATGAAGACCTTACTTACTTACTTGTAATAGAACAGTAAAATTGGCCTCTATTTGAGAAGTCTGAAATCTGTGTTGAATTAATTTAATTTGTGTCAATGAGCTGGTCTCTTGATGGTGCCGCCTGGTGGTCATAGGATTTTCCCTGTGACATAGTTTTAACTGTCTTGTTATATTGGTCTTGAAAATCAATTAATGGTTATGCAACAAAAACTATTGTTTTAACTTTTAATAGAAAATAATTTTTAATAAAATCGAGCCAATCTTTATAAACAGCAAGAAACAAAAGCGACAGCCAGGTATATGAACTTGTTAAAGTGTAATGGTAATGTCATTTGGCAAATTGCCTTTAACACGTTGCCTGTCCGGGTGCCCCCAATTCGGGGTCATGAACATTTTTTTCAGGAGTCCATGCTTCTACTATGGGGTCACATCCACATACTAAATGCACAGTTGGACTTGGGACATAGTCAGATCATTTTGTATGGGGACAGTGAACGTGTTAAGTTTTAAGGATTCTAGGTATAGAACGCTGATACGATATTCAAATTTATCACACCTAAATAAAATGTGGACATAACTTTACATAAATACATTAAATCACGTCTGTTTCATAGAGGGATAGGAAGAGACCACTTCTTTCCACCTGCTACAATCCTGACAATTCACAATCATACTTAGTACCTACACGAAATCGATGCGCGCATGCACGGATCGATATATTGTGCATGCGCATCGGTTTCGTGTACCTACTTAAGATTCGGCAAATGACATATCTTTTAAAATGAATATGTGACAATAAAGAAAGTATTTCGATCATTAAAATACGATACACATTCATTTATACCGAATACCCTGATGGAGTAGAAAGTACTAGAGGAAGCAATGTATAGAGGCTGGAATCAACAAATCGATCATGCGGGCAGAATTGAGGGCGACACTGTCGTAAAGCAACTCTTCATTTTGGATGCGACCTACATTTAGCTTTAACGTTAAGTACCTATTTTTATAATCATCCGTAATGCGTCATAGAAACACTATTTTAACAACTGCTTAATTTCTTAATAGGGTTAATGTCCACAACTCCACCGAGAAGGGTGGTCAAGGTAAATTATTTTAAACACACACAACGTGCGACATAAAATCACGATCATAAACGAAAATAACGAAGAATGTCAATCTCGCACGACCTTCTGATAAGCGCTTACCGAGCTACTAGGTAGGTATTATTTAATTAAGAGGATTGAGAAGCTAATTATTTCCATACAAAATGCGATAATGTTTTTCTCCCTTAAAACCTAGTCCGATTTTTACGTTACTTATCATGAAAAAGTATGTCTGTACGTTTTCCTTCATACGAAAATATTTCTTACAATGAAACAAATTTAAAAAACTAAAAACAGAAAAATATAGACCTAGTTCTTTACAATAACTACAACATATTCAAAAATCTTGGAAATCAGACTTGATTTAGGGGGTGAGAAACGTTATCGCCCGGAGCTAAATTTGTGTTTTTTTTTGACAGCGCGCGATTTTTGCGGCGGCGCTCCACATATTCCACAATCCTCTTAACAAAGAATACATATAAGAAAGCGAGTTCAGCAGTAATAAGTAGTAGGGTGACGGCACGTCACGGATTGCTGAAAAATCAATAGTTATCTTTTCGGTTTTGATTGGGCTACTTTAGACTAAGTACATAAAATCTACCTTAAATCCGTATCCAAAGATATTCAAAGTCAAACTACGAATGGATTTGATCCTTTGGGATAACATTTGAAAGATTCTGTCCGTATCAAAATGCAAATATTTATATTCGCATGGCAACAGGTGTCAGCGAGCAGGTTTGAGACCTTGGCCCTGTTACTATTCGCGAGTGGAACCGACCGACCGAATCTCGTCTCGGCCCAAACTCGACGCACCACTTAACATTAATTTATGAATTTACACAAATAAGCTAACTTAGAACATCGCAGCTGAATCTGACACGTGCCCCTTATGATGAGTTGAAACAATCGACATAAGTAATTAAAAAATTAAAAAACCCCCGACTCAAAACAGTCTGTAAACATTAACCTCTAAAAACCTCTATATCTCAAAAACGGCTAAACCGATTTTGATAAGACATAGTGTCCTAATACGGCCTCGACATTTGAGTTTCAGTTCATCGGAGAACCTATTCGCTAAAATGACCGACGAAATCTGCGAACCGCTTGGTTCTTCAAATTCAACAACCACCCGGGTATCCTACGCAATTTCGTAGATTATAGGTAATAGAATAGCGAAATGCTTGTCTATCAGCGTCTTCATAAAACAAAAAGTACTTATCTGTGTTGCAAAAGCGGCACAAACCAAAATGTGTTTGTGTTTGTTTTTCTTTGGCAACAAATGTTTTTCTTTTACGCAGCAGATTATATTTAACTAGCGACCCGCCCTCGCTTCGCTTCGGTTTATATGAGTTTTCTGTAACACCAGAACATAAAATAAAAAAATATTATACATATAAACCTTCCTTTTGAATCCCTCTATCTATTAAAAAAAACGGCATCAAAATTCGTTGCGTAGTTTTAAAGATCTAAGCATACATAGGGACAGACAGCGGAAAGCGACTTTGTTTTATAATATGTAGTGACTTAAATGCAGCTCCAACTTTATTTTTATGGTCATATTTATTAAGTAGAGCGTGCACGATTTCAAAATTTTGTTTAAATGCACCAATTTTTGAGACAACATGCCACCTTGGTCTTGAGTAATTTTTTTATAATACCTATACTAATTAGCACATAGCAAAGTGAAAAGTATATCCTGGACCGGTATCTTTTAAAGATAAACTTAACCAAAAATGTAATTATTATCTTAGATTCAGTTTTTCCTTGTATTTGCATGCCTACTAGTATACATATAAGATACCTATTGACATTATTTAAACTGGGTTGTACGTTGTTTTTCAGACAGAAGTTGTTTAGTTTGTGTAGTTGTTTTTCATATCATAGAATAACCTTTTTTTTTCATATTATTTAGTTAATAGTTAATATATAACTTAATAACAATAAAATAATCTCATAAATAATAGTTTATTCAAGGGATGTAAAAAAAAATAACCTCGAAGGCTAAGGCGGGAGTTAGCTTCGCTTCGCTCCCACCATAACTTTCTAACCTAACCTATTCGAGTCATTGAAATAAAATACTATGAAACAATACACAGACCAAACAATATTCGTTAAAAAATAATTATATTCTTTGATATAAAGTTTGATGACTGAAAAAAAAAATTTAAATTTCATTGAATTTTTTTTTTTGTAGAATAGGTATGTTTCATTCTAGTAATAGTTTAAAAAATATATTTATTCGAAGCAAAAATACAAGGACCAAATAGTATCTGAAACATTTTCTGTGAAACAAAATTCTGTAAGTTTTCTATCTGTGAAATAAGGGGACACCTTGAAACTGATCGTACTATCGCACCATCTTTTTAAACTCTATGTACCACCTTGTTTTATGCAAATGAAATACACCCAACTCCCAACCGGTTGCCGGATTAGAATAGTGCCACTCCATGTCTTCCCGTAGATGTCGTAAGATAATAAAGGGTAAGGGAATAAAGGCTTGTAGTAAGTACTGTAAGGTGATGGGTTTGCAATCTGTCACTAATACACTGATTAACATCTTAGCCTAATTATGAAAAATGTATTACAGAATTATCATAATTTTATTAGAGTCGTTGGTTATTCTTTAGCTCTACCCCATAATAATTAATAGTGGCTCTGCCTACCCCACTCTGGGAATGAAGGCGTGAGTTTATGTGTAAATAAATAAATTAAATCTTACGCTATAATATTAACATCAATTTCTAGGACACCCTGTATATTTGCGATGATTTTTTATGCCATCAAATGTCATAAATAAAAACAATGGACACGGCGACACGGCGGGATCTGATAAGCTGCAATGATTCCGTTACAAGAGACGAGATGATCCGGCGACTTAGTGATCTTAGCATTGACCCGCATTGTGTGTCGTTTCACATGATTAGATATCATATCACTCGCCGGTGTGAATATCCATGGGAACGAATGTACACGGAGCTTGTAATCTTCAGCGCCCGCGCAGCTTGCGGCGAAGTAGCAAACATGGTCGCGGTTCATTAAAGGCGATAAAGGTTTGATGTATTTTGCTTTTAATTTTTGTTTATCAGAAAGTAAATTCTATACTGTAGTGTTTAGGTATAGCTTGGCAAATCTGAGTTGAAAAAATATAAATGTTTTTTCGGAGTAAAGGTAATAATGGCGACATTATCATATTTTCACTTAATCGATAGGTATGTACTATCAGCCCAATGGAACCCTGACCCACCATAGAACTGTGTCACAGAGACGTTATGATTCAAGTTATGAAGAAGTGTCAAACAAATTGTTTTATAATGTCACTGTGACACCGTTCTATGGTGGGTCAGGGTTCCATTGGGCTGATTGTACCGACAGGTTATCCCGACGGATTGATGGACCACATTAAAAAAACATATTTGACACACACTCAACCAAAGATCTCAAAATGTTTTTTTGAGAATGGGTTCCGTACAGAAATGCCACAAATGCGTAACTTGACCCGATTCGCCTTGGTCTACTCTATGCCTACACTGTCCGTCCGTCCTAACTTTAAAGAGCTGTATTACTTGAACCGTAATAGAGAGCGGGTTGATTTTTAAGAAAATAAAATAATAAAGGGGCTCATACCAGAAACTTTTTTATTCAACGTATTTTTATTTTCGTTTTTGGTTGTAAAACATAAGCGTCAAATTTGATTATAGTACCTACAAACCCTAAAGAAAAACAACAAATACAAAAAAATGGTTAAGTGTGAGTTGGGTTTGCGTGTGATTCCATTCGAAATCGCATTCAAATCAGAAATTAATAATATCTACCTACTGTGCGGCGGTACGAAACCCTCGGTACGCGAGTCTGACTCGCACTTGAGCGGGTTTTTATTATCTGTGATCTGTTTTTAACGTCATGATTAGACAAGCGTCATTCAAACATAGTGTAAACAAACCATCGCAATCGATACTAATATTATAAATGCGAAAGTGTGTCGTCTATCTGTCGGTCTGTGACCTCTTCACACTTAAACCACTGAACCGATTTAGGTGAAATTTGGTGCAAAGATAGTTTGAATTTTGGAAAAGGACATAGGATAGTTTTTTAAATGTATAAAGTTGACAGAAGCGTTTGACGGCTTGACGCGATCTGTTATCAGTGTTATCACTCATCAGCTTAGGTACAGTGCTATAGCTCTTGCAAGATGCTTCGGGTTTGTACTTATCTTTCACACACTCTCAAACGATCTTATTAAGAGCGAGTAAGAGAAATATATAAAACCGAAGCATCTTCCAAGTGGTTTACAGACTGTACGTCAATCCTAATTTAGCGTTATGCATTTTGACTAAAGGCGAACACAAAACATTACTAAAATGTATTCATAAGTGATTCCATACTTCCAATCAGGAGTTTCTACAATAAATCTTAGTACCGTCGTCGTGTTGAGCCTCTTAGAGAACCTCACCGGACAAATTGTATTTATTACTTTAAGACGGATGGTCTCATTAATACCTATACAGGTACTTAGGTACTTAATTCATAAGAACTTTAGTTAACTAGCTGTTGCCCGCGACTCCGTCTACATATAGAAGTCCTTTATCACTACTCGCTGTAATAGGGTACCTTATAGGTACTGCGAGTAATGTAAGGGACTTCTATCGGGATTCAAGCTATCTTCATTCCAAATTTCATCGAGATCGGTTCAGCGGTAAAGCCGTGAAAGCGTAACAAACGGATAAAGTTTCTTTCCTATTTATACTAACACTAGCAGTCCGCGCCCGGCGTCACCCGGTGTGATTTTTTTTCATGTAGTCCTTATGAAATATACTTTACGTCCTATTCTCAGACCTACTGAATATATTTACACACAAAATTTCATAAGAATCGGTCAAGCGGTTATTTCGTTACAAACACTGACACGAGAAATTTAGACAGATTAGTATTGATTTGTAAAGACTTTTTTAAACGTAGGTGTTAGCCAGTTATCTAAATTGTTTAAAGTTTTATAATTATAGAGCCAGAAAAAAAGTTTTTTATACCTACCTAGCGCAATTCGGACCGAATTTAGAGGTCAAATGAAGGTTATGTAGGTATTTAATGAATTCATTGTAGCATACCTTATTTAATTACCTACGAAATTCGTAAAATAAATGTTAGAGACAGGTGTATCCCATAGTTACATACAGGTACATATTCTGTTTTACACGCTAATTGTTGGAAGCTGTGAAGGCTTGAAATCAAGAGTTACAAAAAAGATTGGTAGGTACTTAAGTGCTACCTATACTACTTAATTTTTTTTTTGTTAAGTTAGGTAATCTTAAAACAAAGAACGAACAAAGAAGAGATGCCAAGAAAATGTTCGACGCTTCAATTCAGCTCGATCTCGGACAAATAGGTACGTTACCTACCTACCCAGAACTACGCAATATTAAACGGTGTTGCAAAAAACCTTACCTACGTTCAACTTATTATTATTACCTCCAGTTGCCGTAATAGGAACCACATCTCTAACCTACACTATTACTTACATGTAAACAAATAAGGTACGAAAGGTTCTCATTTGACGTCATTTTTTCATAAAGATTAGGGTATACTTAGGTACTTACGTCGCAAATTGATATGAGGCTACCAATTACTTATCACTGGATTCCATTCCCATAGCTAAACGATTTATAACACGGGAAGTCACAGGACTCACAGGCAAAAACTATTTGGACATAAATAGAAGCTGATCAGGTCAAGTTCATGACGTCGATAAATTGATTTATTGTTATTTATTGCAAACGAGGCATCTGTAATGAACTCTGACAAATAAGGAAGCAAGGCCTCTGTTGCTATACTGCGAAGTCACACCCACTTTACTGTTCTTTGCCTACTAGCTCTAACAAGGTACCTAGGATACATACTAAGACATTTACTCGGTTATTGTTTAGGTACTGATATAATTTATTACCTTTCTCTACTCCAACAACATTCTGCGGGCCTAATATGGCTGCGTCTATATCGCGTTTCAAATGTGGATAAAGCATCCGTCACTCTCGCACTTATTTACGGATGAATTATCCGAACTTTGTCACGCGATTAACGCAGCCATATTAACCAAACGATAAAACCATATTGCTTTTGACATGTTACCGTTTATCGTATTGCTAACGTACCTAAATGTAGTTTTAGCGTTAGGTTCAGTTTATTTCTGTCGAAATGAGGAACTGTAAGTCCTCAAACTATAACTAGTTATATAGATAGGTACCGTGTCTATCATTTTTAAGCAAGTGGCCCCTATCCTCAATCGATTAATGTCGTTAGTTTAATAATGTTTCTTAGGGGCCTACCTAATTGCAGCAAAAAGATAAATTTAGTTTTCATCCCTACTAAATACTCGTCATTAGTTAAAATCGATCTAAGGCTGGCAGTTTCCTTTAATTTCCCACAGCCAAACTACACCTACTTAATTTATACTAAAATTGTAATCTACGTAGGTAGTATTCCTTGGTACCATTCTTCTCTGTTGTTTTTACATCTCTAGGTTAAATTTTTCTCTACTTATCTCGCCCTTAAAAACAGCGTAGGTACGAATTAGTGAGCCTACTTGCTTTTTTAACCATATGTTATGTCATTACTCATTAATAATGCGATTAAATACTACTAATGTTCCTTCCTTTTTCCTGTTTTACACGGTGTCATGCTTCGCACACATTGTTCACAAGAATTTATTTAATTAGTCTTCCTTGAAGTCATATTCTATTGTATCATTTCAGGTGTTTAAGGGTGTTTTCACAATGCTACCTTAGAGAGGTGGAATCTTATGTATTTAGGTACTTATTTACTAACTAGTTATAGTCATTGACTAATCGTACCGAATCTACAGAATCTAATGTAATAATAAGGCGTAAAATCGACTCTGGATAACACAACCGCATCTTTGAAACTTTTATAGCGGTTGCCATGGAGATGTCGCGTGCAGAATGTAAACACAATTAGATGATGCAAGACAGGCGGGAAATTTAAACATCCAGCTTACCGGGTGTACTTGAAAACTCCTGTCGGAGATATAAAAATGCCGGAGCCGATAATTGTCCCGATGATAATTCCAACTCCATTAAACAAAGTTATTTTACGTTTCAGAACCACTTTATCGTCACCGGCGTGCTTTTGTTCACCCATTCCGCAAAAATCAATCGCGTAGCGAACGCGGAACGCACGTGGGCCCGAGTTATAGACGCGTTAATACTTCGCGACGTTCGCACTGGACCGACACTGCCGCGACGTTTCGCCACGGAATCTATTACAAGACTGAGTCACATTGGGTTACCATTATTTTACGATCTGCGAAACTGGAATGGGTAAAGTTGTGTTGATGAGAGGCATGGCCGCGACAGTTACGCGTCCGCACGGCCGCTGTAGTGCTCGTGGGACTGCGGTGCGGACTGGGGGACCTGTGGAGCGCCGACCGCGCTCGAGCCCTCTCAGCGGCGCGCGACAGAGACAGCGCTTTGGCGAACGATTACTGTAGAAGAGGACGGCGAACCCCAAGTTGGCCACGCCGAACTAGTGGACGCGGGCAACATTTGAATAATAAAAAGAATCCGCGTATCAAGCGCTTAATTTCCGAGTAATCATTTACTTCTAATGCTAAAATTATAAATATGAATAGCCTTGTTTTTAGAGTTGTTGGTAATTCTGTAGCTCTGCCTACCCCACTCTGGGAATAAAGGCGTGAGTTTATGTATGTATGTGTATGTATGTTAACTATAAAACCACTTTTCGATAAGCCAATTTTTTTAAAGATAATTTAAACTTACAAAAAGTTAAACCTTTTTCCGATTCACTCAGACACGTCAATTAAATTTAATGCTTGATTAAAGTTGCTGCTGTCACTTTCTTTGGTATAGCAATAGAATAAGACAACGCGTCACTAAACAAGCATTAAATTTAATTGACGTCTCTGAGTGTGGCAGTTTGTGTGTTCGGTAGTTTATAATAAATCTTTATACTTACACATCACTTAACTGTTTTTAGACACAAGTGATAGGTTTGATAATGGAACGAATATTTTTTTCGATATTTTGATCGACGTGATCGTGGAGAGCTTGTAACTATACAAACAAATATATAATCTGCAGATAACAAACATTTTTGCGAGACCGCATTTGGTAAATCATTAATCATTAATGTAAAGAAGGTCCCAAAATACTTCCTTGAGGTACTCCATATTTGTTTTTTAAGTAATTCGATTTGTACTTTTAAGAACACTTTTTTGATCTGGAAAATATTTTGAGATCTCCAAACATTGTTCCATCCCAGACAGATATGACTTAATCCAATAATAAACTTCCTAGGATGTTTACAAACATAGGCGGTACGTATTTACGAGTGAAACTAATAAAGTAGGTATGTTAAAAATAAATTTCTGTCAAATACCTACGTTTGTACTTTTTTTGCACAGTGATTATCTGCTTTTCGTGACCAAACTAAGGAGTCCCAACTCCTTTGCGATATTTTCGCCAAAATCTTTTTTTTTTGGTAGCAATCTTTCCATTCGTAAAATTTACCAGTCTTTATTTCTTTCAGGGGCTTATTTTGCCAAAGTTTTTATTCTCAGTAGAAGTAATTTCATAATCATAATTTCCCAATCTGTATTAATCTGAATAGTTATATTATGGTGCGGAGCTCCTTTCTCTGGGTTGTTTGGTCCTCCGGGCCAGCTCCAAAACCTTTTTCGACATAATTATAATGGGGAAATTTGCGACTAGGAAAAATGCAGAAAGCAAAATTAAAGTACCTATGGGAAAAAATGTGATTGGGTAAAATCGCGACTGGAAAAATTGTTACGCGGAATAATCGAGTTTGTGAAACAGATTGATCCCTACACCTAATAAAACACCTATGATATTAGTTAAGTCAACAAAACCTACTTCTTTTGTGAATCAACTAAAATGTTAGTTGATGCATCTACTTGTTAAGCTTAGCTTAGTTCAATCAGTCTCATTTAAACATATAATAATATGCTTATGCGATGTGCGATCTTAGCACATCTAGCCATTAGCCCTTACATACGATGGAGCAATCCAAATGGGTGAGTATTGGGAAATAGGAAACTATAGGTAAGACTTAGGGTAATCTGTTAATAGGAACCTAGGACCTTTTCGGAAAAGGAAGACATGTATGGTTCTACCTACTCGAATCACAGTTTATTTTAGCTCGATTAGTTAGAGGTAAATTCGCCTCTAATGCGTAGAAAAATAATATCGAAGGTTCTTTCTAGACACGTCTTTAACATCGGTGCTAATTTAATTTTTACGGATAAAGAGGTACCTTGGCACTTGTAAAACCCCCGAAAAAAATGTTAATTCAGCTCAGGGTTCAGACCAATTCTTTTAATTTCTCCTATTTTATGTTTCAGATTGGTGATTATTTATTGATTTATTTATTTATTTAAACTTCTTTGCACAAAATACAATAAAGTACAAATGGCGGACTTAATGCCCAATGGCATTCTCTACCAGTCAACCAGTAGGCAAAACAGAAAAAAAAAAACTAAGGTCGGTGCGAAGAAAAAAGCCAAGTGATTCAATCTGATAAAGTTTTATAATACCTAATTACCTTGCTTAGGTACCCAATTGGATTTTTACTGTTGGGCGATAAAAAGATTGCTTGCAACATCAACAATTTGAGAAAAACTTAGGTACCTACTCACCTTATTAAATGAAAGTAAATAAAAGGTATATTCTGGTATACTATACTTATATTTACAGTAAAATTCGGGATCGACTTTTTTCCGAATGCGTTTTCTCACAATCCCACTAAAAACAAACCTTGATTTACAGTAGGCCGGAATTAATAGCGCATGACAGAAATTATTCAGTACCTACCTACTACGCCTTAATCATTTCTGTGATGGTCGTAAAACAAGCCAAACCGTAACAAAAACACATTATTGTCGCTAAGGAGCTAAATGCTATCTCAATTATTAAGTTAATTTACTGGCCATTCACTATCTTAATTAATCGTCATCTGAGTACGAACACTTTTGAGGTTAACATTTGCATTAATAAGCGCCAAATAGGGACGTTTATTCTATTATTTAATCACTGTTCGTTCAGCACGACTTGACGTGCACGCCAAAACTTACTTCATTAATAAGTCAACAAAATATGTTTTCCTGTTAAATACAAAAACAATATCAGACTAAATGTCAAGGCAAAGAATGACAAGGCCAAGTTAATGAAAAAAAATGTATTTTCAACTTATCGATTGAAAAGGTGTTTTGAAGTCTTCGCGGGAGTCATCCTGAAATAACGCGATTTGCAGCGCGACGGTGCGCGCGCGCCGCCGCCCGCGCGGCGCTGCCGTCGCCCGCGCTTATCCGACGCCATTTTCACACACTCTGCGAGCTTTCCCCCGGCCAGGTACGTACAGTTCAGCAAATTATATATAATTAAACACGACCACAAAAAAATACACAACTTAACTCGACGATAATCCACCAACTTTAAGTCCGCATTAACTTTTAAATTGATACACTACTTTATCTCACATTTAATAACAAGAACAATGACCCTAACCAGCACACGTAATAGTTATGTTTTTTGTTCTTATTTGCGATTACTGAATATAAAATTCTTTAACGGCGTGTTTACGGAGTGCTAAACAAGTCAGCTTGCGGTATTTGGTGTCAAATTACCAATTTACACGTGCAGAAAATATTTGGAGCTAATAACATCTAAAACTGAACTATGGAATGTGACCGTCATGTTTGTGTTACATCAACGCATCGACGGACTGTAGTGCACTACGCGACGGCTCCAAGTGATTAAACAGTGTATTTGCTGTCTTCGAAAGACAATCTATTTGTGTCATCATGTCCTTATTTTTTTTTATAGATCACCAAGCATCCCCCGCAGCGGCAGCGCGGTAAGACACGAGTCTCGCCTCGACCCGCGGCGCCTTACGCACGTGCTGCCTCGTCCCGGATGTCAGTGACTTTGTACTTGCACCCAACTTAAAACAAACTTATTATATTCAGATGACTTTACTTCAATATTCAAGTGAAGGTAAAGCCGACTCAATGGACGGATCCCCGGCTAAGGAGGACAGTGCCAAGTCCTTGAGGCCTGTGAGAAACCGACGATACACTCGGTTAGTACCCTCGTGCACTGACATGAACATGACTCAATACTTTCAGTCGGGGAGGATGTTTCTTTGTGCGTCACCCACTAGTCGGGAAACAAAAGCTTTTTTAATCAACAATCAACAAAGAATTTTAATAATATAACATGTTTTACTCTTAAAATACCTCGAAAACAACGTGGGTAAGAAGTGTCTGACAATATTTATTTTTACAATTGCAGAAGGAGTCTAGTCGCAGGCCAGCGGCCGCAGAAAAGGTTATTCACGCCAGAAATAAAACGGTATTTAAAGGATTGGCTAGTGCGTCGAAGAGACAATCCCTATCCAAATAGAGAAGAAAAAAAATGCCTTGCTGAAGAAACAGGATTAACTTACATTCAGGTATCTATGAAAGTCATACCCTAGCTTATTATAAGCACCTATAATCATATTTATCATTAAACCGCAAACTGTTAAAAATCCATGTAATGTATCATGTTTGTGCTTGCCACCAACCTAATTGGAAGCGAGCCAAGAGTTGCTATTGGTACATACCTAAATAGGCACTATTTTTGTCACGGCTTTGTTAACCAACAGATTTGTGTTAACTATTTCCAGTTTTCATACAGTTCACATTATGAATTGCCATAAAACTTACGCGCTGATAAGTTACACACTAACAGCATCCACCTTCCTAAGTACATACAAGTACCTACTAGTATTATTCCATTATTAATATACTTAGATGTTATTATGATGTTTAGCTGTCACTCGAAACTGTTTTTTCGTATTGTTCCCGCCCGACTGTACCTATTTATTAGTGAAGAGCGTTCCGTACCGAAAAGGCACTAACAAGCCTACAGGAGCAAAGTAAAGCCTATGTGGCTAACAGTTATTGGTAATTCAGCTAGTTTATCAAATATTGATGAGAGAATGCATTTTTGGACGAAACTCTTAATACGCACACGAGATTGGGCACATTTTTTCATGATACGAATTTTTTTTTTAGATATGCAATTGGTTCGCCAACTGGCGTCGTAAACTGAAAAATGTAAACGCCGATCGCAACCAGCAAACCTGGGGCCATCTGATCCGAACGTACAACGACCGCGCCCAGGGCAACGTGGAGCAGTTCAGCATCAGCTCCGATGACAGCATCTGGAGCGAGCCCGAGCCCACCAGCTCGAACTATGAGACCCTAGATTTCGAAAACGAACGCGGGGGTAGCCCGGAGTCACAAAATTATCATCCAGAGGATTCAGACTCTTCAACAGTGTCTAAAGAGAAGTGCGAGTTTTTCAATAACAATTCGTACAGTGCGCAGCAAGGTGACGGTCTTGGTGAATCGAAGAAAATAACAAGTCCGTTACTGCTCAGTAAGTGGCTGGAGAGCGCAGCCCGGTTCCAGCCTAGTGAGACGAACTACTCTTGGTGGGCGGACGGCCAGCGGCGGCGCCCCGAGCCGCGGCCGCCGCGGGCTCCGCTTGCGGCTGCGTCACGCCACGACCGGGACGAGGTGGAGGCTGCCGTAGCGCTTACCGCTCTCGCATGCGCTACTAGTCGACTCACTGCTCCTTGAAAAACACTACCTACAAAGCCCTTTCCGACTTCCCCCAGGCAACGCGAATAAAGATGATCTCGACCTCAAGGTATAAAGGATTGACAAAAATTGCTGAAACTGCTGAAGAGCGGTTTTACTTGGGAATCTTGCGGTTGTGTCTACATACCAGTAGTCAGTTAATGTGGTGTTACCTGATTGATTTTAAATTCTAGTGCCCCTTACTGAGTGGTTTGTACTTAGTTTAAACGCTTAAATAGGTTCACGTCAAATCGCGTACCTAATAATCATTTCGCTTTAACAAGGTCTATGCTCAGACCTAGGTATATTTCTTTTTAAAAATATGTTCTTGTTGTTAGTTAAGATTAGGAGCTGACACATTGTTAAAATGCTACCTAAACTTTCATTTAAAAAAACTGATTGCTTGGTTATGAATTATAATAATTATTTATAAACTTAGTAACCTACGTTGAAATTAGTGTATTGCCCTGTGCCATTCTAAATAAGTTTTGCTCAACTACCGTTATGTAATTAATTATTTTGAATAGATCAACAGTTACTTAGTTTACCTACATATATATCTAGATTATTTTGTTTGTTTATTGATCTCTCATAGTTTAGACTAGGTTTTAATGTAACACCTGCCAAAGATTGCGTTTAAAAGTTCCACAATACCTATACTTAAGTACTTAATTCGAATAATAAATTAAGCTGTTTAAATACCTACTTACTTTAACAAGCATATGACAAGCCCGTATAGTATAATTTTGAGAGTTGGAAAGGGAATCACCGTGATCTTAATTAGTAGTATATTCAACCCTAAGGATGCTAAATCGTTCGCAATTAAAAATGCGATGGACCATATTTAGCCTGCGTAGGGTCTCTTGGTCTAACATCAGAAAATATACCAAGTAGAACTGCTACATATTGCTCTAAAAAGTCGTCGTGGTGAGAATATCCTTTCACATTCAGTGCCAAGAATTGGGCGTGTTAAGATTCGCGGCGACGTTACGACGTGTACTTTAAGTCTTTAGAGAATCGAGGATTGGGAAAAAGACTGGTGTGCACCGCGCCCGCTCGTCGCATTGTACTAATGATATTGCCAACTAAGGTGATAAGTGATAACGCCAACTCCTCGTACTGAGAGGCGGGCGGGGTACGGTGCGGTTGCGGCGCACAGCACACCAGTCTTTTCCCCAATCCCAGATTCCTCGGAGCTCGTGCGCAGACTGTAGGTGGGTGAATATTCTGGCGTTCCAACCGCCGTCATTATTCTCTTCAACGTATTGACGAAAATAATGATAGCTACCAGCAACTTTTGATGTTTAAATCAGCGGGCCCGGGGGTAGTATCCATGCCATTTAAAATAACAAGGAAGTTATTAAGTTTATATTGAACAATATGCGAAAATAATAATGACGGCGGTTGAAACGCCAAATATTCACCCAGGTACCAGAAATACAAAGAACCTCGGCGTATTGCAAGAGATATTCATGAACCATCTTTTCTATTGCACCTGATACAGATTAAACAATTATTAAGTGGCATGGAGTCCCATTTTAGTTTTTTTCTGGTTTTATATGGCATTATGGTTTATAATATATGGCCATAATGGTTTTATATTTTAAAACTAAAGGACAACGCAAGAAAATAATGAAAAAAATACAGCGGTGATTTTTGTAGGTAAGTACATTTTGTACAAAATGTATAATGCTATAAATGTATAAAAGTAGTTGGAGAGCTATAAAATTGTATGTCTAATTTTTGGGAAATAAATGTCTTGTAAAAAATCTTGTTCCATAGAAAATCTATGAAGATAAAATGGAAGTCGCCTGTTTTATTATTATTATTTTCTAAACTGCTGTGGTTGCCGGGTTAGAATAGTGCCACTCCATATCTTCCCGTGGATGTCGTAAGAGACGGCTAAGGGAATAAAGGCGTTCAGTACTGTTAGGCGATGGGCTTGCAACCTGTCACTAATACACTGGTGAACATCTTGGCCTGAAAGTGCAAAGTGTGGTTACAGAATTATTAACAAGTTTTTAGAGTTGTTGGTAATTCTGTAGCTCTGCCTACCCCACTCTGGGAATAAAGGCGTGAGTTTATGTATGTATGTATGTATTTTCTAAACTGTATGTTTCAATTTTAATTATTTATGTTAGCAAAGTTATAAAATATCCAAAATTCTCAATTTTTCACCAACTAATTTTAAAAAACAAAGAGTAAACCAAAATTACTTCGTAAAAAAATATATACTTATTCAAAATGCTGAAGAATTAGTAACTTTTATCTAAAACGAACGAAACAAGTAATTGATGAAGTTATTACTTTAATGGTTTCTAAAACAGATATTTTTTCGTTCAAAACGTGCTACTTTAATTTTAACCTTCATACATTTTTCGAAGTATAAAACCGAAATAGACTCATTTTATAAACAGTTTTTTTTTTTCAAAACCTTGTCATACAAATTTAATGCCCTTCTATTATTTTTATATATTTACACACGTAAAATTCATTAATGTTTTTATTTTATTCCATATTTTCCGTGTAGTTGTCCTTTAATTGTTAGGTACTTATCTTATCAATCTTATCATACATAAAATGAAGAAACTATTCTAATCTTATATTAGGTCTAAACAGTTAGTAGTAAGGTCAAAACTTCAATTTACAGTTCAAAAATCCTCAAAGGAAAAAACGGAACCCTAGGATCACTTTGTTGTCCGTCCGTCCGTCCGTCCGTCCATCTGTCAAGACCTCTGCTAATAGTAGATTTTCATAGTCACAGCCGTTTTTAGCGTATACTACGTACGGAATCCTCGGTAAGCGAGTCCGACCCGCACTTGGCCTGTTTTTTTTACACAACTGCCCAAATAAAGAAGTGTAGGTATATTTTGATGGTTCATGTATATGTCTAATGTTTAAGAGATTCTATGTTTTATTTACTCTTAGTGTCATCTCTCATATCTCGTACATAATTTCAAACCTAATTTTTGTCCCTCCACTATAAAAACAAATTTTGGCATGTCATTTAAATATTAAAGAAACAACTGTGTACTAATCACAAATATTGCAGAAACAACGTAATGATCTAATCTAATTGATGATGCGGTTAGCTTATCTGGAAGTGACCCTGCCTACGAAACTAACAGTCCAGGGTAACTTATAGTACAAGCCTAGAACTTAGATTGGGACCAGATCAATTTGTTTGAGATTGTGCCCCGATATTTATTTATTCGAACCATATGCTTATACAGACACTGTGATTCTAAATAAGCAACCTTTCACTGTACTTCCTACCAACTTCAGATGTACCAAAAATGAAAGCAGACTATCTACTTCATTATAAGATTTAAAAAATCATGGTTGTCTAGTAAAGTTTACTACTATGAAGCATAAAAGTTTCCTAACTATGGATAGAATCTATGATGTTAAGGAAATAAACAGCTTATAAAGAGTGACTGCAGGGTCGTGATGATCCTAACTCAGTAAATGATTGAAATTCTATTAGTATAATGCTTTTAGCAACAATTAAGCATTTTATTAAAATAATAAGTTTCCCTAATTTTAACTAAAACTTGTGGTCATATAACATTTTCATGTTTAAAACTAAAAACCTATTTGAAAATCAACCGATCAGACA
Source organism: Acleris laterana (assembly GCA_963966035.1). Lineage (NCBI taxonomy): Eukaryota > Metazoa > Arthropoda > Insecta > Lepidoptera > Tortricidae > Acleris > Acleris laterana. The sequence goes on along the minus strand of OZ014439.1, from coordinate 14,104,120 downwards.
AGTAAGAAATTGAGTATGTAGGGTGGCCATGATCCCGAATAAAAATAATTCATTCATTGTTTATTTTTATAAAAAACAAAGTAGTTATCTTAATGCCTTTAAATCTATTATGTTATGTTCAGGCAGGTTCTTTGGGGCAAATTTTCTTGATGGTGGTGGTGGTGGAGTGGTGATGGAGTCTGGTTTTCCTAATGGTGTAGTGAATTTTAATATACTTTGTTTCTACACAACCCCGCAGCACCCTAAAGAGAGGAAAATTAATAAGAAGATAAGCTGATACCGGTGGCACAGATGATTAGACAATAATGATGAGTACATATCAAAATAATATATAAAAATTCTGGATATTGCACAGTAATCTTACTGCCTTAAAAAGTAATAAACTGACCCCAAATAAGAATACAAGATACCTATTTCCTGTAATACCTATGGCTTGCAGCAGGTATACACTCTCAAGTATACATTGTTTCTACTAGTACCAAATTTGGCTAGGTATTAGCATACTAAACATATAAGAAGCATATTTACTTGTACATAATTTTAATCAATCAATCTACCAACTTTTAATCACTCAATCCTTTCACAATCTATTAGTCTTTACTTTCTTCAGCTTTGTTAGGTGTTTCCGGTTCATTGTGAAGCTCAACATGTTTTTCCAAGTGTGAAACCAATGTTTGCTGACTCTGATTGAGTTGCCCCACGAGGCAGGAACCAGCACTTTGAAGCACTGAACACAGCTGACTTCTCGCCACCTCCAAGTTTGGTAATTTACTGAATTCAACCAATTCATTCTTTGACATTAATCTATCTTGAATGATTCCCGCTGCAACAATTAAAGAATTGCTCATGTTATAAGTACATTATGATAATAAAATAAATAAAATGTTAATGTTATTATAGACGGAACAAATATAATAACAAATTGTGAAGTAGTCTGAAATGTGTGGAAATACAGACCCATTACCACTAATTGTGGAGCCTTTTTCATTATTTTAAACATCTTAGCTGCATTTTCAGGTTGACCAAAGATAAGTTCCTGATGAGAGATAAATAAATGGTTAACTGCTTCATATCGCGTCCCTTTAGTGGCCATGGACACGATTTTTTTTCCATAAGTCCTTAAGTGCATGTCATTTTTCTTTAAAGCCGCGAATATTGGCATCTTGTCCTCCATTGATATAGAATTTGTGTGTAGAAAGACCACCATCTTAGAGGTATTGAACCAATTTAAGCATTCTTGAGCCAAAATACGTTCAAAGGGATTATCAATAACAGCTTTTCGCCTTTTCTCTCCTCGATCACATAATGCAATATCAGGTAAAGAATATTTAGGTGGTGCATACCACGGCTTGGACAAATCGATCAATAGTTGTCTCTCAAAATGAGGCTTCCTGGGTTTCTGTACATTAATCTTTCCTCGAAACCGCCTCGCTAATATAATGGGAGTTTGAACCTGGAGTAAGCCTGTAAATAACAAAATAACTTTCTAACAAACTGTGGCATTAGGTAGTACACAACGATTATAATATAATTAAATAATGTACCTCTGTTTAAAGATGCCATTTTAAAGAGTTTTATTATATTATAAACGCTAACCTAAAATTGCTTTTAATAATAACTTTATAACCAAGACCAGACGTTTTTATAGATACATCAATTGCAATTTGCACAAATAACCTCACAAATGTCTGGCATCTGTCAAAAAATACGAGAAGCGTTCACAATAAGTCCTCAAACAGTTATTAAGACATTTTATTAATTTATATATATATACTAGCGACCCGCCCTCGCTTCGCTTAGGTTTAGGTTTTTCATACAAAAGGATTTTCCCGCTAATTCCCGTTCCCGTGGGAATTTCGGGAATTCCTTTCTTAGTGCACCTCTACGGTACCTAAGCTAATAGACATAATTATCCTATAATCTGTGCCTAAGCTGCCCCTCCAAATTTCAAGTGCCTACGTTTAGCCGTTTAGGCTGTGCGTTGATATGTCAGTCAGTCAGTCAGTTTCTCCTTTTATATATTTAGATATATATATTATATGTGTTTTATATATAATAGCAATAAGCACGTAGTGGTATGCCACTTTGCCAGAATCAATTTATTTATATTGTGTATTCAACTCTTACGCCCAATTTAAAGGGGTGATAGACGGGCGAGCTTTAAAACCGCGAACTTAAAGGTCGCGAACTTACTCGGCTCGCGTCGGTGACCGACGCACGAGCTATAAGATTGCGACCTTATCTTATAGTCGGCTCGCGTCTGTTATATTAGATTATTAAAATATGATTGTACGTACCTTTAACTATAAATAATGCAATACCATTACAGCAGTGTGTATTTTTCACTATTGAACACTTAGATAAACAAGTAAGGTAGGTAGCTCCCGAGCGACAACTGTGCTGGCTACCTACCTACCCACTCAAGTCAAGTAAATAATATAATAAGTATGATTGTATAATTAGAGCTTAGTAAAATAGTTTGGTACATTATTAAATCCTCTTGTATTTAATAATGTCATTTAGAATCAATATTTTCTTAAATATAAATAGTTGTGCTAGACGGAAGTCTTGGTAACATCCTATGTTCGCGATGCCGGGGTTGGTGGCTGGAAAGGGCAAACTGTCGACCTATAAATAACAGCCCCTCCCGAGACTGGGCAGTTGACTGTGAGCTGGCAAGCTGCAAGGAACTAAGTTAAGTACCAAACTGTATTTTAGTGATTATTTCTACTGTTTATTACTGTGTATTACTTACTCTTTATTACTTATTATTACTGAATGTATATATCTTTATGAATTATTATTATTATTGCTAGTATATAGCTAAGTTTATTAGATACCTTTTTCTAGTATGCTTTGATCACATGATCTATATGTTGTGTTGGTCATAGAAAGAGTTAATAATATCTTAGATGATAAATTGTTACATTTATATCTCGCTTTTCATTTCCTATATCTATTATGTACAAATAACACTCCTTACAGTTTAGTTTATATACAGAAGAGTATAATTAATAAAGTTTATCTATAAGTTTATATTGTTTTTCATTTCATCTATCAAGCAAATAATACGCTTGTAGTAGATATTGAGATTAACCAATCATAATAAAATCTAACATCAGAAGTGGGATAACCTCTCGTTCACGAATTTTGATAATCATTTCAGAATGGAGACTGCAGAAATAAGTCTTTTACTAAAGGCAATCCGCGATGCCATCAGCACTACGGGACAGAAGGACGATGACATCGCGCTACCGCTGTTTGATCCTGAGCGAAACGACTGCGGCGCGGCGGGCTGGTGCGACAGCATTGCAGCCCTCGCCAAGGAATTTAACTGGAGCGGCGTAAAGACAGCGGCTAAAGCCGGTAAGGCCCTTAAGGGCTCTGCTATTACTTGGTTCGAATCGTGGGAACCTTCAGAGGGGAGAACATGGGATACATTTCGTACGGATATTATCGATGTATTCCCTGAAAAGAGGAATTTGTCAGAGAGGCTCAATAAAGCGGTTTTATACACGTCAGACTCTGCTGAATCCTATGGTGCATATGCAAGGGAGAAGCTTAGATTACTACGTAATACGAAAATCGCTTTTACCGAAGTACAATTAGTAGAGTTAGTCTGCGGTAGTATTAATGATATGGATATAAGAATGGCTTCTTTAAACAATGGTGTAACTACAACATCTGTTCTTATTTCTCTTCTATCCACTTATGTCAAAAACAAGAAACGGCCTTTTGATAATATTAACAAAGATGATAGTGCAGGACCCAGTGGAGCAAAGCGACCTAAATTAAACAGCGATAAAAAATGTTTCACTTGCAATAAGATTGGACATGTGCAATCTCAATGTTTTCATAATAAACAGGTCCAAGTACCACACATATTCAACCAAGCTCCACAGGCTCCTACACCTAATGATTATCGCAAAAGAGTTTGTGTTTATTGCAAGAAGGTTGGTCATACTGAAGCAACTTGTTATTATAAACAACGAACGAATAACTCAGCTTCAATTACTTTGGTACCCACAAAGGAAGTTAATTTTTTAGACCGAACCAACTAAATCTTACACGAGTTATTATTAACGATTTGCCTTTTGATTCTTTAATTGATACTGGTGCTAACTGTAGCTTAATAAGAGAATCCATTGCTAGGCGTATAGGTATTCACTTAACACCTACATCGTTATATTTAAACGGAATAGGACAAAATAAAGTACATGTTTTCGCCATGACGACAGTGCCAGTTCAATTTGAAAGCGTTTTCATAGAACTTGATTTTCATGTCATTAGAGATTCGGATTTTGCCTATGACCTCCTTATAGGCAGGAACGCTGTTCAGTATCCCGACATAGAAATTGTAACTGACTCAAATGGTTCCAGATTGTTCAGAAAACTAGTTACAACTAATACAGAAGTAAATTTGATTTGTCTTCCATCAGAATTACATGAGTTGACTCCAAAGATTGAACATTTAAACCTTGAAATACAAGAGAACATCAAAAATATTTTTCGTAAATACCCTTCTGTATTGGATGAAACTGGTACTGTTAAGACTGGTGAACTAAATTTACGGTTAAAAAGTAATGAGATTGTTAACTACCGTCCTTATCGTTTGGCTGCGATAGAGAAGGAGAAGGTAAATGAAATTATAAATGATCTTTTGAACAAAAAAATTATTCGCGAAAGTGATTCACCCTTCGCTAGTCCTATCATTTTGGTAAAAAAAAAAGATGGCAGTGATAGACTATGTACAGACTACCGTGCCTTAAATAAAATTTTAGAAAAAGATAGATATCCTCTCCCTCTCATCGAAGACCAAATCGACAGGTTAGGCAAAGCAAAATACTTTATATCTATAGATATGAAAAATGGTTTTCATCAAATCCCCGTAGCAACTGACTCTATCAAATATACCGCTTTTGTGACCCCTAGTGGCCATTATGAATTTTTAAAGATGCCATTCGGTATCTGCAATGGTCCCTCGGTCTTTCAGAGAGCTATAACTAAGGCAGTCGAACATTTAAAGTTTCTTTTAGTCTACATTGATGACCTCCTTATCCCATTCACTACAATAGAAGAAGGTCTAGCATATTTGGAGCAAACTATTGCCGCGTTAAGCCTCGCAGGGTTTGCAATTAATGTACAAAAGTGTAAATTTTTTGTCGACAATATTGAATACTTGGGTAGGCATATATCAAGTGAAGGAATAAGGCCTAGTGCGTCCAAAGTAACCGCATTAGTTAACTCGCCCATCCCTAGTAATGTCAAGCAGGTACGACAATTTATGGGCCTTGCAAGCTATTTTCGCAAATTTATCCCAAATTTTGCAGCACAAACCGCTTGTATTACTAAATTAACCAAATGTGGACAAAGGTGGGAATGGGGTTTCGAACAGGATGAAGCTAGAGACTATGTTATAAAACAGTTATCAACTAAACCTCTACTATCTGTATTTGATCCAAATTTGGCAACAGAACTTTATACTGACGCTAGTTCATTGGGATATGGAGCCATTTTAGTACAAAAGGTTAATGACATTAAAAATGTTGTTGCCTATTTCAGTAAAAGAACTTCACCTACAGAGGCCAAATATTGTTCATATGATCTAGAAACCTTAGCGATATATAATGCTCTAAAACACTTCAGAGTGTACCTATTAGGCATTAAATTCAAAATTTATACGGACTGTAATTCCATTAAAGCCACTATGAATAAAAAAGATCTATCACCACGTGTAGCTCGTTGGTGGACATTCATGCAAGATTTCGACTTTGAGGTAATATACAAAAAGGGTAAATACATAGGTCATGTAGATTTCCTTAGCCGCAATCCTGTCGAAACCTCAAGTTCAGTAAATCCGTGACGGACGTAATAGCCTCTATAAATAAAGTCGCCATCTTAAAGCTCGCGCGCGAACATATTTGGCTTTTGAGTACGTGTACTCTTGATGATACGCGGGCGAGTAAGCTCGCCGAGTCGTAAGTACGCGTACTTACTCGCCCGTCTATCACCCCTTTTAGAAATGTGAAAAACCATCTAAAAGGCGAATAAGATAATTTTTGACGGTTTTTTGGCCCGAGTCAAAGCGCACGAAAGCTTCACATTTGCCCGCAACTTTTATAAAGCATTAGGCCGGCCTTACACTTGTAAGTTTTACTTACGTAAGTAGGGACACGGCTATCTGTTAGAATGAGAAAAACATATTTCTATCTTAGTCTAACAAATAACTGCGTCCCTACTTACGTAAGTAAACTTACCAAGTGTAAGGCCGGCCTTAGCCCAATACTGCACCAAATATTTCAAACATTGTTCTATTATCATATGATGAATACTCGTCATTCACCATCTTCGTTCCATCCATTTCTTTTTAATTTGTATTTTTTACTTTTAATGTAGACCTAGTTACTTCGTCCAGCGCGAACTGAGGCCTTACTTTGAAAATAGAAGTTCGAATTACGCTAGCTCCATCCCTTTCTCACGATTCAGTCTTGAATGACGAGTGACAAGGATGGGGGTAACGTAACTTCAAACTTCGATTTTTTATGTTGGGCCTCTGTATTGTGTGTGAACACAACACAAATTGTGAACACTGCGAATGTAAAGCCAAGAAGGCAAGGAGAGTTCACGCGAAATTCGCGCCCGTGAATTGCTCGTGAATGTAGCGCGCCCATTATAATTTGTGAATAAATGTCAATGTCAAAATTGACAAAAAAGCACTGTGTGTGGCTGTAAGAAGGATCACGTTTAGGTACTATAGGTACTATACGTGTGTAAAAAAACTTACATTACTTACAAATATTATTAACAGCCTGAAACAATTGAATAATTATATTTACTGTTTGTAAGTTATTTATTTCCGACGTGTTTTTAATAGGTTAAGACAAAAAGGTTAGTGCACTATTTTATTTAAACATCCAGTCGATGGTGTTCAGGGTATTCTCAGCCCTCGACGGCGCACCCCGACACATAATTTTACGTACATTGACGCAACCGTGCAACGACAATTTATAAGGTGGCACGCCGTCCTAGATTGAACACTAGGTGACCAGGGATTACTCATCATTATATTCATTATCTTTCTCTTTACATACTTAGTATAAAACAAAGCCGCTTCCGCCGTCTGTTCGCTTATATCTTCTAAACTACGCAACGGATTTTAATGCGGTTTTCATCAATAGGTAGAGTGATTCGAGTAAGAAAGGTTTATGTATAATAAATTCTGGTTTTTGTACGAGTGTTACAGAAAACTCAGATAAACTGAAGCGAAGCGAGGGCGGGTCGCTGGGTATACATATATCTATTTATTCTCTCAACAAGTGCAATTATTTACATAACCTTAATTACGATAGTATAAAATATTTAAATTACCATCAAACAAGTATCTGATAGTTAAGAAAAAGTGATATTGTGAATGCCTAAGGCATAAAATATGTATATTTATCATTATTTTATATAAAGTGCGAATAAGTTAATTTACATAAATAAAAAATTACAACAACAATTACATTAAACGAGTGATGATATATTTTATAAATCTGAACATAATCCATTCATTAATACTCAAGTACTTATTTATTGAGTTACTCATAATATCAACAGGATGGAGTATTTAAAGTATATGTATTGTATGACACTCATTCTATGATCCACACATACATACATTAAATCATGCTAGTTTCCCACGGGGAAGGCAGACACCACTTCTTTCCACATGCTACGATCCTGACAAATCTGTCTCGCTTCTTCCACATTCATACATATCGAGTCATGCACGCACATTGATTTCTGGTTCTTAAGATTTGGCCCTTTCCCAGTATTTCTCCGATTGGATTCGAAAAAGTATGCCTAGGGCTATGATCTAAAGGTTACAGCTGTTGCTAAGGTTATTGTGTTGCATCAGTGGGTTTAAATTAATATAAAATCTGGGGGTGACAAATAACTCTGGTTGACACCCTGAGGCAAACGGTTAATATATGTTTTCTTTTTTAGCAAAATGAGGATGAACCAAGAGAACACTCCACCATCATCTATTGATGGAGATGAAATCACTGGTATGGATGAGGAGGGTATCTTCTATTTGGATGAGATGGAAGAAGTGCAGCTTGAAGATTTGATTGATGAAGATATGGAAGACGATATTGACAGGGAACCACCAGAAGATCACTCTATTATGGTGTTTGCAAAGCACAGTGGCTCTGTATTCTGCTGTGATCTCCACTTAAATGGAAAGTTGGCTGCAACTGGTGGGGTTGATGACAAAGCATTTGTGTGGTCAGTTCAGACAGGCCAAGTTATTATGGAATGTGTAGGACACAAGGATTCTGTGATTTTTGTTGGCTTCAGCTTTGATGGTGCTTACCTGGCTACTGCTGACATGTCAGGGTTGATCAAGGTGTGGAAATGCAATTTAGATGTGAATCAGCAGGCCCCTTGGACCGTTGTGTTTGAATATGAAGCTGATGATTTGATTTTCGGATTGTGGCACTTTGGAACCAGAGTACTCATCTGTGGATCTGCCTCTGGGGATATTTATGTATTTAAAATACCTTCAGGTGAAACGAAACTGTTGCCAGGTCATAAAACAAGGGTTGAGTGTGCCAAGGTTAGTCACAATGTTTATTCATGATATTCATTTTTGGTAGCAGCTGATTTTAACATAAAATAAAAACAGCAAAAAAGTAATACACTGCACAGAGTGTAACTTAAATTCTTTCATATACATATTTAAATGATGTAAATTAGAAAAAGTATGATGTTATCATAGTGCCATATTATTATTGGAATAACATACAACTGATGATTGGATGATGGTATTGTATAGCCTTATGAGGTTCTTTCCTTGCAGATGTTTAAAGATGGTGTACGCTTGGTAGCTGGTTATGATGATGGTGCTGTGAAGGTGTGGGATCTCAAGACAGATAAACTTCTCCACCTAGTGCAAGCAAGTGTACATAACACAAGAGTTACAGCCATAGACACACATCCAGAAAATAATCTAATGGTGTCCATTTCTAGTGATGGTATTACTTACTTCTTTTTTGTTTTACTTAATTTGTATTTTGTGCTGTAGAATATTTTTTTATTTACTAGCGCAAGCAGTTTAATGCTGATGCATGTGACTCAATTTTATATTTAGTAAGTTTTTATATTTCTTCTAGGTAAAGTGATTTTAGCTACATCAAGTAATGGCAAAATTGTGGGGCAAATTGAAGCTTATAATGATTTAGAAGCTGTGGCATTTCCTGAGGACTCACAACAGGGCACCTTTGCCTTAGGTATGTTAAAATAAAACTGGGCAAGGGCATGCCTAATTGCGAAGTGTAGGAGAGCTCTGAAATCATTACTACAAACACAAAAAAAACTATCTCAAATAACTACAAAAAAAGTATCAAAGCAATTTTCTATTTAAGAGGATTGTGAAGCTAAATATTTCTATACAAAATGTGATAATGTTTCTCTCCCCTTAAACCTTGTGTGATTTTTATGATTTTTTAATATCTTTTAGTTATTATGAATAACTAGGTCTGTATGTTTTCTTTTCCATGAAATAAATTCCAGAGAAAACAATTAAAAAACAAAAAAACGCAAAGAACAGATCTAGTTTCTCATAATAACATCGGATTTGATTTAGGGGGTAATAAACTGTACGGCCCATAGCTAAATCAGTATAGTTTTTTTTTTGACAGCTGCGCGATTTAAGTTCACAATCCTCTTCAAGTTAAATGATTTTTAATACGTATTTATCAACAGTTTAATGTCTTGTATCCCAGTAACCAATCATCCGCGGACAGACGGAAATGGCGAAACTATAAAGGTTCCTTGTTGACTACGGGACTCTAACAAAGACCTGTTAGGTTGTTTCCAGGGTCACAACGAACGGTCGGACAAACGAGCGAAATCGCAGCAGCGACTTTAAGTAGTCCTGTTAGAGTCCATCCGTTGTTTTTTAGAGAATTACACCCCAGACAATTCATGCCAAACGTTTAAGCTAAATTATGAAAACACTTGGTATTTTCAGGTACATTGAATGGCGAAGTAGGAATATGGGATATAGGAAGGCAGATGCTCCGCCATCAATGCACCAAGGTTGAAGATGATTCAGTCATAGGCATCACTAAGATGATATGGGTTAAAAACCATCTTGTCACTGGATGCCTTGATGGATCTGTCAGAGTGTATGAGGGTCGGTCTGGTGACAAATGCTTGACGATGACAGGTCATCTTTCAGAAATCCTTGATTTGTGCTACAATCCAGTTGAAAACATTATTTTAACCACATCAGACGATGGGACTGCAAGGATATTCAAATATGACATTAATAAAGTTACAAATTAAATATAATGGTGTTTTTTTTAAAAATTGAATAACTAACTGTCACACTCAGAGACTTCAATTAAATTTAATGCTTGTTTAGTGACGTGTTGTCTTATTGTATTGTTATGGCAAAGAAAGTGACAGAAGCAACTTTAATCAAGCATTAAATTAAATTGACGTCTCTGAGTGCGGCATTAAGTGTTTCTACTGTTTTGGTAAAGCCAGGGATTCACAAAGGGACACACGTCCCGCGGCACGTGTCGATGACATGTCAAGTGAAGTCGAGCGACTTCACTTCACCCGACATATCTGGCCACATCGCGCGACACGTATCGGGTGCGCCATATCGTGCTGACACCTATCGCGCGATATCGCCAGATATGTGATTTGAAGTCCGGCAATGTTGCGCCACTTTACTCGGCTTTCTTGGCAACATGTATACAAACATGTGTGTGTACCTACATCCACTTTTGGGTTGGCTCACATGGTTTGATTACAACAATGCGACTCGTAATCTTCGAATTTAATTAGATTTTTTTGTTTTAATATATCTTTAAAGCATATACATATCTATAAATTTAGTCCACTAAACACTTACTTACTTGTTGACGCAACTTATTTTATTTAATTACGTGAATAAATAATATGTTTGTAGCATCTAGCCGAGAGGTACCTAATACCTACAAATTTCGGTATATTGTACGAGTATAGGTAAGTACTGTCATTGACCTCCATGCTCTCAAACGAATTGTTCATATCCTGTATGAAGATACTTACTACAATACTATTGTTGATCTTCAAAGGAGGCTGAGAACATACTAAATAGAACCCACGCTGCGTTATCTTATCAGTTATCAAACAGATGACTGGCCTACTTATCGGTCAATTATGCCAAATGTTTAAGCAATGAGTGCAAGGATAGACAGAGACAAATGAACCAAAACCAGTCGTTCAAACTTGGCAGAGAATTCACAAATTTGGTATATAGCTTTTAATTTGAACTTTATCACCTATTAATAAGACTGTGTTTACACCAGCGCCATGACGCTCTTGCGACATTTTAGATACTGAGCCGCCCTCCGGTGCCGGCAGACAGCCGCGTTGTGGGGTTACTGGTAACCTTAATGGAATGGTAACGTAGATGTGCGTACCGAACGCTCACCTCGGCTGACGTGCTCGCAGTTTCGTCAGCAAACTAAATAAATTCGTCCTGTCCGTAACAATCTCAAATACTATATAATATTGTTTAACAACGTAACTTAAAAAAAATCAGGCACGTTGTGCATGGACTTAATCTCGTCAGTTTAAGTTCGATTTTAATGAGTTGCATTTTTAAACCTGATTAAATTTTCACTGTGCAAAAAAGTACTAATAGTGTCCATTTCATAAATGTTAAGTGCTTTATCAGTCGCGCTTGCGGTGAAGCGCTGCTGTTTTTTATCAGTTCATGGCGTTTTCATGGTGTAAGCCGCACGTGGTGGTTCCCGCCGGCGCTCATTCGCAGTCCGGCCCGCGCCAAGTGATGCAATGTTTGCCCGCCGCCGCTCACCATTTCAGAAAATTAACATTATAATGGTTGTTTTAAGCGCAAGTTCATTAATAATCACGTGTGCCGCAATTTACTAACAGTGTGACTTGTGACTTTATACACTTGCCTACGTTGAGATTTAATTTAGTGCTCTATTTATTTTAAAAAATATTTAAAATGGCAAAAGTGTCGGCTTCGGAAGGACTAAAACCGAAAGCGATGGAAGTCGGAGGAGACGGCGACAAGAGCGAGTCGAGCGATGGTCTTCGACTAAAAAAGGAGTTAAGTCTGGTGAACGGGGTGGCTATCATCGTGGGAGTGATCATCGGCTCCGGCATTTTCGTGTCTCCGGCGATAGCCCTCAAGTACGCGGGCTCCAAGGGTATGGCGCTCATCGTCTGGGTACTCTCTGGATGCCTCTCCATGATCGGCGCCCTCTGTTACGCGGAACTAGGTGAGTGTTAAAAATTATCCACATTTACAGAAAGTAGATGCCAAATTAATGATCAACATATGTTCAGTAGCGTGATCAATATTATTCTCATTATTGTCGTTACGATTAACTCTGTATTGTAGGTAGTTGTTCCTTATCAATTAAATAGCAAGTTAATTTAACAACATTTTATAATGGAGTATTATTTGTGTTAGGCGTTTCATTCATGTCGATAATATACATGGACTAGTAATGCATGTGTTATCGCAAAGCCGTTGATTATAATTTCTCAGTAGGCATGAAGATCACAAATTACATAAGTTTCACATTTTAAAAGGATTTTGACTTAGATTCCTAGTTACCATAAGTCAGTAGGCCACTTTATCCCGTTAATTCACCGGTGAATATCATAACTACTATACTGAGCTGTTAGTGTCGTGAAAAAATAAATAGATAAATGAGATAAAAACACAACGTACCTACGAACGAATACAAAATCAGGTGGAAATTCGAAAAAAAAATCGTTAATATTATTGTTGATTAGTATTAAGTAACCGGTTACAAGCCATTATTAGGTACCTACTCTTGCCCAAAATCCATAATACCCCGAACCTGAGTAAATTTTCTGATGTTGTCTTCAATATAGGTACATTTAAAGAAAATCCTCCCCTCATTATTTTGATTAAAATATTATATAGATATAGCTTATGCACTCCTACAACCAAGACGACACCTCATTATATGAAAATCCATCAAACCGTAATGCAGCTTATGGCAGAGCGTGCCAAAGCAATAGACACATACAATTGAAAAACATAACCCTTCTTCTGACGCAGTCGGATAAAAAGTGGATTCCAGCCTTCTGGTGAATCTGTCGCCGCCGTATTGATGCGGAGTCCCTGACTCTAGCCTGACTGACGCAATCATTGCGGATACTTGCCCACTGCAGATTGCAGAGTTACGATTTTTGATATGTAGATAGTAACTTTCACTTTAAACTTGAAATTAAACTGTTTTTTACTACGCCAATAAAACTAATTTTACCGTAACGTATATCCGGTGAACGGGTCCCCTTGTTCTATTTATAATACTCCTTTGTTCTCATTCTTAAACAAAATTCTCCGGCGGCAGCGTTTCTTTTGAATATGATATGTAACCTACATATTTAAATTTTCCTTCTTAGGCCTGCGGTGTTGTGGCGAACGCTTGTTAGATTTGCCTTTTATTTATTTTTCAATTCACGATAACAAGCTTAGAGTATAAGTAAGTAGTCCGGCGCGTTTTTTTGCTGAATCAATTACTTACTGCTGTTATTTAACGCACGGAACTGTGCGTAGTCCTTACGGGAACCAATTGCTTTGACCGGTGTGATAAATCCTAGGGGTCGATTATTGAGAATCGAACCCTCGAAGATTTTATTCAAAATCAAACGAGAGATCGTTAATTTTTTTTAATAGTCCGCGATCAGTGGTGACGGTCTTTAGCATGCGATTTACGGCCACTTGCACGCAGAATTTAACCCTGAGTTAAGGCACTAACTCGAGTTAAACTGACAGTTGTCGTATGAATCTGACGTTTAATAACCGGAGTTAGTGTCTTAACCCAGGGTTAAACTTTTCGTGCAAGTGGCCCTTAAGCATTAACTAGTTACTTGGTATTGAGTCGATTCGGTTTTTTTACCGGTTAATTTCTATTCGCACAATTTCCAAGTTATCTTTAGATCGAATTGAAAAGCTTTACGATAGACTCGACGGACGGAGCTCTACTTAGTGTAGCTCCTTAGGCTTGCGACCAAAAATTACAGAAATAAATTAATGCACAATAACTAGCGAGCTCCCTACATTTTTGGTCGTGAATATACAAATAAAATGTTTAAGGGCCACTTGCAGCCCATAAATAATTTTAGATAATTATTATATAAGTGCTATTAATTCTATCAAAATGTTGGAGTTGGAGTTACCTTTTAAGTGCAAGGCGACCCTAAATCTTATTGGCAGTTTGTGGGGATGCGAAATTGACGTCATCTAAACCTGTGACAAAGTTTGTTCCTATTCAGAATGCCAATTACAATAACAAGTACACGGCTGTTATTATCTTTAGATAGAGGGTGAAATAGTGATGAGAATAGTATTACCTTTAATTAGTTTATTAAATAGGTTGAGTATATATTCCTCATCATCATCGTATTATTTTGCTGGGTGCGACAGAGACGAAAACCTCTCTTATCAATCAAATGCTTTATCAAATCTATCAACCATCACTACATTTTCATGTCAAATATATTTCGAAAAGATAAATGTATATGACAGGCTTCAGTCAGTGTCATGGTATTTACACGTAAAGTGCTTTCATCAAAAATTACAAGATTAAAAAATGGAGATTACTAGGTACTTTCCTCGAAATAAAGTATGTAGTATGTAGTAATAATGGTAAATTGATTTGTTTATAAGAGTGATGCAGGACTTTAAATATTACGTAAAGATATGTTTAAATTTTTTCCCCTTATTCCATAAGGTCCAAAAATGTAAACGTTTTTGACGTAGACTGTACATACAGTCACGAGATTTAATTTCGTACCCACCTTAGGTCCAAAGTCAATCTGACATTCTACAATAATAAGGTTAAGTTCCTAAAAGTTACAAATGACTTGACATCTCTAATGAGTCTAAAGACATTGACGACTTCAAGCATATTTTTCTACCGACCGTACCTATTGTGTGTTTTGTTTTTATTGTGTTAAACAAATTCGATTACTTATAAATATTTTTATATGCGTACCCATTTTATTGTACTTATTGTAAATGAAATATCGCTCTTAAGAAATTATGCGAATTGAAAAATCTACAATGGAAAGGGACTTCGGAAATCCTAAATAAACCCTAACAATATAATTTGATTCCCAGGGACACAGCATTACAATCATTTGAATTTCATTAGTTCAGTAACAAAAAGTTTATCTCGAAAAGCTTTTATTTAACTTGCTATGTATGTGTGTATGTATGTAAGGGTCAAAATAATCTTGCAAGTTAAATTTGACCCACTTCCACGTTTCCGATGAAGCTGAAAATTTGCATACGGCATTAGTTCTGATGACAGTACAATAATATTATACCATCGCGCTGGTCTGATGATGGAGACTCAGGGTGGCCATAGGAACTCCTAAATTACAAATGATAAACCCGTCGTCTTAGGGCTTGTTAGAACTTTCTTGACAAGTAGATGACGACTGTGCAAAAAAAAGTACAGTCGGCAATAAAAGCTAGTCCCAAAAATTAAATTTTTGACAGAAACTTATTTGATATACAGCTACAGAAATAAAAAAATCATAGCATAACAATGTTATACAGTGGCCAAATTATTTACATTAGCATATCGATAATCAAACTTACTCGCATATCGAAAAGAAAATGAAAGAATCGGCCGAAATGACCTAACTTGTTAAATAATGCTGCAAAGTTACAGTTCTATCGGATTCTACGGGTCATGGTTTACTAAGGTAGGTATTATACATTAGGTAAAATAGCTATAGTGACCTGTTAGGGTGTCTGCTAAAGGGGTCGGCGACGGCAGGTGTCAGTTAGATATTACGCGAAAGTTTCCCCTTATTGCGTGACTAATTTAAAAGTAGGTACATCAAATGAATATGATAGTAGAATTAGGCGTAATTAATTAATAAGGGGTAATAGCGGCCAAAAAAACGGCTCACGGCGCATTGTCTTGATTCAACAGTGAACAACTGCGCAGTACCTATCTACTGCACGTTTAATGTCAGTCGCAGACTATTAATGAAAAGCTGCTAAATAGGAAGGTGCCAAATATACAGGGTGAAATCTAAGTCGTGATTCCAATGATCACCTCTGTGTTCTACCCACGAGTATGAACAACTTTCACTATGGGACCAACTCTGAAATATCGAAAAAAAAATCAGCTGTTTCATAGAAAAGTTCAATACGCACTCGACCAAAATGTATGAAGCAGCTGTATTTTTTTTCGATATTTCAGAGTTGGTCCCATAGTGAAAGTTGTTCATACTCGTGGGTAGAACACAGAGGTGATCATTGGAATCACGACTTAGATTTCACCCTGTATTTCACTTTATGATGCCAACTCGGGTTTTTGGAAATTTCAGGGACTACAACTTAGTAAGAGAATTATAATGCATATTTGATAAACATGGTGCATCCATTTGCCTTCTAAAAGAGTTAAAGTAAAATTTAATAAAAATATTAAACATTTTAGCATTCAATTATTCATTTGCAAGAGCTAAGTCGGCGGCGTATATTTAAGAAAATCGGCTTAGACGTTTTGATCGTGTAAGGAGACCATACGATCTGTTGTGGAGCAGGCCCAATACGGGGGTTAGGCCAAATTCAACATGGTCAATGAAATGGCGAAAGACCTGAACGTCTGCAAGCTCAAATAAAAAGGTATACGCACAGAATAGAGCAAATTAAAGGAGTGCAATTTGGAGAACTAGACATTAAGGCTCGAAAACGGGCCCACGAACAAAACTCTACGTGGGTGGTCCTAAACCAACTACTCGATCTTGATTGTTTTTTTTTAAGTAGTAGGTAAGAAATACCTAGTACATTATTGTAGAAGCCCGGCTGGTAGGAGATTGCCTGACGAGGTAGTGAGCAAGCCGATCTAAGGCGAGCCCTGCAAAAATACGAGTCAGACAGTCCCTATTTTCGCCGAGGCATAAGTATTATACTTTTTTCGATGTGAGGACGTGATACAGATATATTTGTAAGAACGATTTAGGGGGAGGGGGAAACGATGGGAACCACCTTTTAAGGGTTCAGTATTAGTCAACAAAGTTTTGCCATGGCGGTTAAACTCGAGGCTCTTGATATTACTACTACTTAAAGTATATAATTTGGCACGCCGAAAGTTGTAAAATAAAATCTTAAAAAAGTATTATATTTCATTGTGTAGCTTTTTCAAAAACAGTGGAACTGAAAAACATTCTTCTATTCTATTCAGGAATCCGTTTGCGAAAATTAAGAATTAAAGTGGTAATTTTTGTAAGAGTCTAGCTCCCTCCCTAGCAGCTAAACCGGTGTTTTTCGATATGTAAAATAAACACGGTAGTAGGTAGTAAATATTTATGTATAGTGTAACTAAGTTAATACGAAAACTATCACAGCTAAGTAGGCTTTACAGGTTAACGTGTAATAGTCGACCAAGTTTTAAACCGGGTTGCGCGTTGCCCTACACCCTCTTAACCAGTTTCTTTGAAGTGAAATTATATTTTCATGCACAATTGGCTGCTGCCGGCCGCCGCCGCGCCGCCCGACGACGACGCCACCGCCACGTTATTGAGTTGGCTGTTGTACCTATTGGTTTTTTTCTTGTCCTTTCGATTTGTTATGCAAATAGTGTTCATGCGTTTATTTAACTACCAGATGCGTTTGTTTAAAAAAAGTGACTCCCTATGAAAGTTAGGAGGGACGGACGAGCAGACAGAGTAGGTACGCATAATTAACAAATCCCTAAAAAAGTTTTAGTGTCTGTTGTTTCCAAAGATACAGTAAGTTTTTTGTCACAGTAGAAATGCATTCTCCTAGCATGATGAAATGCATAGTATCGCTACAATTTACTAATTTATACCTAATTGAAATGATACCGTACCTACACTATTTATCTATCTATCATTTCAATTATCGCTGCCGACAAGGACAATGAACGCGAATCCCCTTAAGTATAAATCTCCCCTCGATAACGTTTTGAATGGAGTTATTTTTAGGCCAATCGATATGACAAAAAGTACTTGTAGTAGGTACACAAGGAAAATCGCCCTTAAATTTGTGGACAGTTTCAAATCGTTTTATTCCTGTATTTGAGTTTTTGCTGTCTGAAATCGCTTCCATCTGCGTGGATGATAATAATACTTTGGATGTATGATGTGATGTATGTTAACTCTTTATAGCACATAAACAATTACAAAACATGTTTGCATCAATATATGTAGATGTACTTAGGCGATCCTATATTGGTAAGGACCAAAAAGTTGTCCACGCTATCTCAATCAATTAAATTTTCTATGAAACTTTTCCGTTGTGACACGATAATTAGCCATACAATTGTAGGGATACTTTTCGTTGCACAACGGAACTTTTTTCGTCTTCGTGGTTTGTATGGATAACTCCGCTTAACTGTGGTCCAACTTTTTGGTCCTCACCCATATGAGGTCTCTTCCAGTTAACCTTGGAGTAGGCAAATTTACAAAATATCAGAATAGAACATACATCCGAGAAACACTAATATCTAATATGTGGTATGAGATCACATTGATTATTTCCAAACGGGTTCGGGGAAATATCTCTAGACCTTACCCGACACGACATGACACGTCTTCCTGCACGACCACGCATTATATTTTTATTTTATATTAATCGTTTAATATAATGCTAGGTTAAATATTATTATTGTGAAATATCGTAAGCAATATTTTAAAAACGACTGTTGAGTTTTTTGCGGTATTTCTTCTCAGCAGGTGTCTCATGGTAAGAATCGCTGGTAGGTTTTTGATGTGTAAAAGTGCCCGTGCGGCCTACTTAGGTACTGAATAAACATTTTATCTCTCAGTTTTAGAGGAACAGTTTCATTAATGGTAGTCCTTCTGGTCTTCCCGTTCTAATATGTTGAAATTTCGATGTAGGTTCGACTTCGGAATAGTTCGGAACTGTTAATAAGTTAATGTTTATTTTTTAGGGCTTAAAGAGTCGCCAGTGGAATATGAAATAACTATATAGTACAGGTGGTCAGGTTGACGGGAATAAAACTATTTATGCAGATTTTACCGCATGTGTTATTCTAGACGTCCGGCTGTCAGCCTGTCTGGAGCAGACGGGAAGTCGTTAAATATCAGTCATATCATAAAACATACTTTTATCAATGCAACTTGTTTTATTTGTTTTTCTGTGTAAAATAGCCGCAAAAACACTTGTTAGATGTCCCAAGGAACACTTGCGAACATAATTAGATGTCAATAGGTACTTTTATTGCAAAATTTAAAATGTAGGTACTACACGTTCACAATAGCCATTGCCGATTTGTAACTTAAGAGGCTGAACTGACGACACCGGGTGTTATTCTCTCGAAAACAACGGACGGTCAGACGAACGAGCGAAATCGCAACGGCGAGTTTAAGTAGTCCCGTCAGAGCGAGCAAAATACATTTAGCGAGTGCATTTTCAATTAAGCAGCATTATACGTTCGATCCATCGGCAGAATTCACTTCACTTCATCACTACCCAGTTGAGGTCTGCCATTCACTGAAGTATGATGGTAACTTTGGTTCTTAGCGGAGCTCCTTATTTCTGAGTTAACATCTGAGAGAAACTCTGAACCCTTTTACACACCCTGCGAAAATTAAATTGAATGTGCTAAATAAATACAGGACTACGAGTAGGTATATCGCGATATACCTTTTTGTAAAAATATAAGACTACTATTAGAAGTGGCGCCATATATTTTTATGAAGAAAGCGCGTTATTTACAATGTATTTAATTGCATTACACGTACATTTATCCCCGCTTATTAGTTGACGATAGATTCGTCTACCGTCAACGAATTGTTTACAAATGTTATTTCTCTTTTATTCTGGACTGACCAGCGATGGACCCCTATCTCACCTGATGGTAAATGATGTGGATGATGAAGTGTAGAATTAAAATAAATGTTCGGTTGCAGTACATTTCAGCTAATTAAACCCGGCTAATTAAGTCATCGAGCGACAATGTACACGCTTTATTGAGTTACAAATCGGGTCACATTCTATTAATCCGAACGATTGTCGAAATCGAGACAGTTGTATAGAATTTACGTTTATTATAAGAATGTGTGTTTCAAAAAAGATAATTCTAGAAAGGCTTTTCAAATTTTTGCCTAAAAAGTGGACTTGGCTAAATGAATACCTGTTAAAGATAATTTATATTTAATACGTTAGGACAAAATTATTAGTTCGTGCGTATAGGTAATTCCCGGATCCGATATTGTGGTCCCGTAAGGTATCGTGCCAATCCACTTGACTGTTCGCGATAGCGACGATCAAAGGACGTGTTTATGACATGATTATGTTGATAAAGTATTTTTGTGGTGATGAAATAAAATAATCCGTTGCTTCCATATTTTAAGTTCAGGAAGTAAGATATTTGTTTACTTAAATATAAAAATTAAAAATACGCGGATAAAAACCCTATAACTGTAAGTTGGGTAGAGGCGTAATCTAGTACTTAGACCCGTATTCTTGACTCGATTTAGACACAAAAGACCAATTGAGCCTGCTATTGCCAGGCGGGTTCTCCCAACCGTCCCGTTAATAAACAGTCTGACTATTCATTCACAAAAGGCCATAAAATAACATACATCCATTCGTTTTGACTTTCAGGGAGCATTCTAGACGTACTCAGCTAAAGGTTATTGTCTCCTAGAACGTGCATGCATTTTATACTTGTATGCGCCACTCGAATTAGAATGTGACTCACGCCGGGTGGTTTTTGTAGAGCCGGAGGAAGAAATTGAACACCGTATAATAATAATAAAATAATAATTTATTTTCAAACAATTTTAATGCAGAAGTAATAACTACGTGTCGCCGTAAAACATAAGTTTATGATTAACACCAGATAACATATAACCCTGACATTAGCTTATCTACTTTAAAGTAGAGAATGAATTCATTATTTGTCCTAATTTTTTTTCCAAAAATACTCTTGTAGTTAGTTTAATTATTAGACCATTAATAAGAAGTTACATCATTCAGTCGGATAATTGGAACTAGTGATGTATGAGGACAAACAAAAAAATAAGGATTTATAATAAAGAACTGTCTTCGCAGGTAGCAGCTTTAAACTGCGATAGAACACTTAGAGTGGGTCCAAATTACCCCAAATTGTTGACCATCTGTCAGTACTTGTCAATGTGTCACGCCTCTAAAACGTACATTTCTTTCGACAACCCTTAGGCTCTGACCACACAGTTAGTTTTAATAAAAAATAAACAGCATGTTTTAAACTGACTTTTTATTTGCTTAGCGTTTTAACTTATGACTTACCTCTTTTCGGATTAAGAGATCTGAAAAGGTAGTGCTATATTACCTAAATTAGACACATATTTAGTCATGCGTAAGAGAGATGCGATTTTTTTTTGAATGAGCATGCTTAATGTTTAGATGAAATAAAAACTTCCAATTAGGATCTCTGACGATAACTGCAGTTATTTTTTGTGGTATGAAGAAGCAAAGGAGCTTACATCACAGTTCACTCTGAGGCTCATCGACATTTGCAAACTCAAAACTGTGAATGCGTTAACGCATTAGCTGATCTGATGGATGATAGAGTCGTAATTTGGTAACAATATCAGCTGTACTTAACGTAGACCCGCCAATTTACATTTCTTTATCTCTGTTAGCAGATGATGACTGCAAAAAAAGTACAACCAGTCTAAAACTAAACTTCTTTTTCAGGAACAATGATTCCAAAGTCGGGTGGTGACTACGCGTACATCGGCGAGGCGTTTGGTCCATTGCCGGCGTTCCTGTTCCTGTGGGTGGCACTGTTCATCCTGACTCCCACTGCCAACGCCATCACGGCGCTGACCTTCGCGCAGAACGTGCTGCAGCCGCTGTGGCCGGCCTGCCCCGCGCCGGTGTTCGCTGTCAGTTTAATAGCGGCTCTTCTCACTTGTAAGTAGTCTGTGGTGGTGATGGCATTTTGTGCAGGGATAGCCCTGGTCGCTACTACCTTCTTAGCCTTTAACTTTAAAAGCCTGCCAACCAATCAGCACTTGGCATTGTTGTGCTCCAGTTTGGGGTAAGACACCCAGTGAATCGACTAGTAAAGAGGCATTCCGTCTTAGTCCTCTCCGCTGGCCACGAATCTTAAGATTACATCGTGCCATCAGGTGGCCTCTGTGCTCGTTTGCCTCTCCATGCTAGAACAAATATAACCAAAAGCATGTTTTAGAAACCCGACTTTTTGGTGTTGTTTGATATTGTCGTCTATATAAGTTAATACCGTGTTTACAATAAATTTTATGTAACGATAGCTTTCAGCGCTGTGAACTGTTTAAAGAAGGAATTGAGTTAATAGGTCCAATAATTTTAGTTTCGTTATATTTTTAAAGGATCCATCGAGCAGCAATGTATATCATTATTCATCAAGTCTAAGTTAATTGCAAGTTAATTGAGGGGTAATTGAGCAATTTTTGATACACTGCACGGAAAATTAGTAAGTATGAAATAAAAGTACAACTTATGTTAACAATACACTTGTTAATTAGGATGCATATTAACTGTGGACAAAATATATGTTCGAATGGATGTCACACACTGTAGTCGTCGTGAATTTCTACACTACGATTTATCTTTAGCTCGCTGCGGATACACCTACTCCTAAAACTGATATTATCGTTTTCTTTTTAAATTCAAGTACCCAGTGACTAACGAATCTAACGACTTCTCGCTTCTCGGGATCGGGTCATCCGTTCAGTCTACGAGGGAAGGAGCCATACATACATACGCACAGGACATAAGTATTACCCTCCTTCTTCGGCAGTCGAATAAAAATAGAATACATTTTTTCTCAGAAACTAAAAGAGGGGCAAAGATAAATTTTGCACATTAATTTTTAGAACGCTCGATGTTGATACTGTGTCATTTAGTTAATAAAGACTAGATTACTCAATTTCATACCAAATATTAAGATATAAATAAATACCTATAGTACTATTCGAATACACGTTTATGGACTAGCGATGATTTTGCGAACCAAAACAATTGAGGTTATGCTCGAGTAGAAAACTATCTGTGTAAGTATGTCGGAGATGCTTTGCTGTCTCGCCAATCTTAAAAGGACCGGTCCATAACAGTTTTGCATTTACCGGTAATTCAAATCGTGTGTTCCATTCCATAAGAAGTATCACAAGAGCCGGCATACGAAATAATAATACAGGAGTCCATTCTCAGAAACGTACAAATAAAGCAAAAGCAATTTAAATTTGCTTGTTCAATGATATTTAACTACACGTTGGCATTACCCCATGCTGCGAACCGGTTGAACTCTAAGGGGTTTAAACGTTTTAGGGTGTTCATATGAATAATTTATGATGTCTCAGGAATTATAAGCAGTGTACTTATTCTTGGTATTGATTTCGTGGCACAGATAAAGTTAAAAACAAAAAGAGTCTGATTTAAACCGTGAATGTGTTGAAACAAAACGACATGACAATGACAATAAAATAAAAAAATACCTACATAAGATTTCATGCTCACATTGCTACGATTTGCAAACCCCTAAATAAAAACAAAACGTCCTACTTTACGATCATGTCATGAGAAGTATTTTTTTTACAGTTATCTGCGTTTTTTACCGTTTTACTTTTGGAATGAATTAATTAATCTTGTCAATCATCACATCAATGAGCATTATAAGATGACAAATAAATCCTAGTAACTCCAAGGAAGGATGTCATTTATACAACTGAATATAAAGAGTTATCAAGGGCTATGTTTAGCGGACGGAGTGGGTCCGGATCCGGAGTGACACGAGGTGGCATCGATCTCTGTCGGCCGCGGCCCGAGCACAGAGGCCCCGTGGCCGCGTCTTTAGAGTGCGGAGCGCGGCGGCGGTCGCCGGCGCTGATTGCGCCTGACAGGATAATCAGGACTTCCTCCCGCATCGCTCCGACACACACTTGTGCGGAATTATCTTAGCAAACACCATGGCGTAAGGGCACCTTTTATCAGGGCACAATCACTACCTTGTAGGTCAAGATGCAAAACGTGTTAAAATTTATGATTTCTTTCGACTCGAAATGTATGAAGTGAATATAAGCGGTCGACGCGATCTGTCATCAGCTCATGTCAATATAAACTTTGTCGACTTTCGATAATCGCTTACTCAGCCGTAAGCATCTTGAGTATACGCCCCATGACCCTCTGCTAACCGTGTCCTGACTAATATTCTGAATGTTAACAATTCCAGGTCTCCTCACGATTATAAATTGCATCGGTGTAAAATGGGTGACGCGACTTCAGGATTCCTTTACGGCCGCGAAGGTAGCCGCCCTGCTCCTGACATTTGGTGCTAGCCTGTGGTACTTGTGCCAGGGACACACGGAAAACCTCCAAAATATGATGCAGGGAACAAAAACATCGTCAAGCTCCATCGCCATTGCCTTCTATTCTGGCTTGTTTTCATACTCTGGCTGGAATTATCTCAATTTTGTCACGGAGGAAATGAAGGATCCTTATAAGTAAGTATGGTGGCAAATTACGGTTTATTATACTATTTACCTACTCACACTTTTATGGTTTAAGTTTCGATAAACGATTTTTAAGTATAAAGTTTAAATTTCGATTTCTAATTATTAAGTTGTTAGTGGATCATATCATAAGTAGTCTGATATTTACTTTACCAGTGTCTTTTTACGAACCCCTTCCCTCTATTGAAGCATCTGTGTTTATAAAACGATCTCAAAACGTAGCATAGTGTTATAATAACAGTTATATGTAAAACCTCATATTTCACGGTTACATTTCTCAATTACAGAAACCTTCCCCGCGCTATCTGCATCTCGATGCCGGTGGTTACCATCGTGTACGCGCTCACTAATGTGGCTTTCTTCGCCGTACTGACCAACGCCGAGATCGAGTCGTCCTCCGCCGTCGCCATCACCTTCAGCGAGAAGATTCTTGGCTCCTGGGGCTGGATCATGTCCATATTCGTCGCTCTCTGCACCTTTGGCTCCTTAAATGGCGCAATTTACGCCAATTCGCGATTATTCTTCGTCGGAGCCCGGAACGGGCATCTACCGTTGGCATTATCGTTAATAGATATCAAGAGGTTGACGCCAGTGCCCTCACTTTTATTTATGGTAAGATTAAACTCAACTCTAT
The DNA here is from genome assembly GCA_963966035.1 of Acleris laterana. NCBI lineage: Eukaryota > Metazoa > Arthropoda > Insecta > Lepidoptera > Tortricidae > Acleris > Acleris laterana. The sequence continues at coordinate 14,078,940 of OZ014439.1, read as the reverse complement.
TTATGGTTCCGTACCCAAATGACTAAAACGAAACTATCATTTGGTCGTATCCATGCACCTGCTTTTGTCTGTCAGTACGTACCTATAATATGGTAATTTTACGCTGAGAGTATTGAGACGATGTGTGGCTAAAGTAGGTGTAAACCGCTATACTATTTAAAAATAACAGGTTAGCACTTCGTTTTATTTTTTCGCATGTACCAGCAAGGGGTATAATTAAAAAGACTTTAAAAGCCGTACTCTACCTACTCTGAAAGTCGTTAAAACTCTAACTTGTCCTAGCTTTAACTTACCTTTTTCTTAAACGAGATTCCTCAACAAGTTTCTAGTATATCATACATAACTCAGGCAATGTATTGATCTCTGAATATACACAACCTCTATAAGAGTTGGGTTCTAAATTTGTTAGTGCTTTAAAACAACGTCTTATTACGTCGTACTCTAAATGAATGCGTGCTTGACACGCGTTTGGATGGTTTTATACTTGTATGGTGTTGTCATCTCCACTTATCTGCGACATCGGGGCGGGGGCTCGGTGATCTGTCATACAGGGTCTCCTAGTATAGACTCTCACTAGTTTTTAATTTCTACATACAATTAAATACTACTCACGCCTTTATTCCCAGAGTGGGGTAGGCAGAGCTACCGAATTTCCAACAACTGTAAAAACTTGTTCATAATTTTGTAACCACATTTTGCACACTTAGGCTAAGATGTTTACCAGTGTATTAGTGACAGGTTACAACCCCATCGCCTAACAGTACTACACGCCTTTATTCCCTTAGTCGGCTTTTACGACATTCACGGGAAGACATGGAGTAGCACTATTCTAACCCGGCAACCACCCGGAGGTAATTTTTTTATTTCTATTGCTCGTTATATGGACAATAGAAATACTTAGTAATAAAGTCCCTTTGGTTATGGAACCCTAAAAATGTAAGGTCATTCTAGGCTTCTAGAAAAGCGTACATTGACAATACGAATACAAAATGGATATTAAAAAATCGTTACATCATAAACTCATTGTTACGATGTCGATCATTGTATCGGCATCACTCGTAGTGCCCATTAATGAGATCATTAGAACGGAAAAATATAATTGCGTTCGTCATGCTCATAAGAGAAAGTAAATAAGTGTGGGCGATGGAAAATAGCGATCACTCTTCACGAGCACCGCATTAGGTACAAATTAGAAACTAAAACTCGACTATTACCCAGCTACGGAAATTACAAAGGAATCACACAGTAAAGTGCAATAATATGTATGTTCATTACACTGGAATAAGGTGCATTGGGTTGGGACATATTTTTCAGATGTTGCGTTCTCCCATAATTTTACACTTCATTGTTCCTTAATTTTTAAATTCAAATTAAATATTTTTATTTGTTATTGTTGCCCGCGACTGCGTACGCGCTGGTAATTAAATATAGCCTATGTTACTCAGGGATAGTAGCATTCTAATGGGAAAAGAAAGAAGAAGTTCGTTACAAACAAGCAAAAATACAAATATATCCTCTGTATAATATTAGTGTAGATAAGTACATACCTAGGTATTATGATAGGTGTAACGTCAGTTTAATTAAGATCACAATGTTTTGCCGCTAGGCATACAAACCGTATGCAGCATGCACTCTTACGGACTAACCAATTATTCATAAACGAATAATAAACCTATTTCTGTCCAACTCAACTGTCATAATGGCATATATAAGGACAGACATACTTCAAGCACACTTAAGCTAATGCGCGTTTATGAATAAGACGATTAATATACCGACTTTTTGAGGTTCTATATCATCTTTTTTTTTACATCTCGTCATTTAAATATACTTGCATGAAATAAAAATCCTTATTTATTAACACTTTCATTGCCAAGGGCTCTTATTTTCATACAGTCAAAGTGTTAAAATTACAACCTAACGGGACAACGGGACCCTATTACTAAGCCTCCGCCGTCCGTCCATCCATCCATCTGTCAAAAGTTTAATTTTTCACAGAGTATTCCTATTGCCGAAAAACAAAAAATAATACAAATTAAATAATGGGGCCTCCATACAAGAATGGTACGGGACCCTTTGTGTGGGAGTCCGACTCGTACTTGGCTGGTTTTTAGGGTTAAGTTGTCAATAGGAAATAAACGGTCAAGTGTTAGTCAGACACGCTCGTGCACCTATGGGTGCGAGCATAATATATTTATACAGCGTGTCCCAGAATTTAACGTAAATAGGGATAGGATAAGAAAGCCTTTGCCATTACCATTACCTATCATTGAAACTTTAATTTGCCAGTATCATTAAAAACTTAATAACTCCTAAACTACCTAATTATCACGTAGAAACTTTAAAACTACGAGTATGTAAATATTCTGGAACGGAAAAAAAGGCACATTCTTTTGCCATAATATTAATATCGTTCTGGGACATCCTGATGAATAGATTTATATCTAATAGGTACTCTACTTAAGTAAATAGAGTTTCTTTCCCCTACGCAATAACGTAAGGTACTTACTAACTTTAGATAAATTTTAATAAGACTTATTAAAGTGCTAATTATGTGCATTCTCAAAAAATATTATGTTTAAAACAAAAAAAATCCTGTTATGTACCTACTAATCTATATTCAATACTAATATTATAAAGAGATAAAGTTTGTGACGTTGTAAGGGGTAATCTCACCGATTTTGAAAATTATTTTTCCAATCCACGTTATTTGTGAGTGTCGTAGGCTATAAAGTACCCAAAAAATTTATTGCCCAACGAAGTGGGCACGGGAACAGCTAATGTACCTATATAGATATATACTTATGTATCAGCATCCTCAAACTATGTGTTTGTCGATGGTATCACTTTAAATGATTATGATTGTTTGGGCTGATAGAACAGTCACTGGAAGATTAAGAGACAGTCTTTATCGTCAATTTTATCATAAGTCAAAAACTACGCGGCACATTAATAAAGAAGCTTGTATAGGAAAGTGCAAATGATATCCTTTTATACACTCGGCGTCAAAAATATCGCCCCTCCTCGGAAAATAATTTCAACCGACTTTAAACCCTATTTGATCAAGGACAACAATATGATTGTTAGGTATCATTTGAAAGGTAATAAAGTGTGTTTTTAGGAAAATTAAAAAAAAAAGGATTTTTCCTTGGGGTCAAAAATTAAAGGAAATGACATTGCGAACAGTTGAAAAATGTTTATTTAAGTTTAAATTTACAACAATAAATGGATAACAAAATTTTACAAAAATTGCCTAAAATTAACTTAAAACCTAGTGTTACCCCCCCTTGCCCTTATCACTGCCTCTAAACGGTCTTTCATTGATCGCACCAACTTTACGATGTCCTCTTGTGGAATGTTGCCCCATTCTTCGATGACTGCGTCCTGAAGATCTTGCAGGGTGGTAGGGGCGGCATCTCGTGACCGAACCCGTCGCTTCAGCTCGTCCCAAAGGTGTTCAATCGGGTTAAAGTCAGGACTCCCGGCTGGCCACGGCAAAACGGGAATCCCGACCTCCTCCAGATAATCCCGAACAATTAATACAGTGTGCGAGCGAGCGTTGTCGTGCATTAATGTGAACCCAGAGCCGACGTAACCCGCATAATGGCATCACATGCTCTTCCAGGATCTCGGCAATGTATCGGCGAGCATTCAGGGACCCTTGGCCGCGAGCGCCTCCAGTCCTGGAGACGCAGACAAGGTCGGTTTTGCCGTCTATAGACATTCCCCCCCAGAACATGCAAGAGCCACCTCCGTAGCCCACTGTCTCTTCAATACAGGCTTGAGCAAATCATTCGCCCGACCTTCTGTGGACTCTGGCCCGCCTGTCGTTGCAATAAAGACAGACTCTCATCTCATCGGTAAAGAGAACCTGCCTCCATTGCTCAAACGTCCAATTGACGTGGTCGCGGGCAAATTTCAAGCGATCTCTGCGATGCTGTGTGGTCAACATTGGGCCTGTAGCAGCCCTGTGAGCCACGATATCCTTCGCCCGCAGTCTTCTTCTAACCGTAGAGATGCTAACTGATGTTGTCCGAGCTTCTCTGAGGCGTTGTTGCACCTCAACAGCACTAGCGAAGCGATTGCGTAGAGACGATGTCACTATGAAGCGATCATCTCTTTCGGATGTGCAGCGTCACCGACCAGCCTCATGTCTTCTGATGTAGCCCCCAGTCTCCTGGAACCGCTGAAATACTCAGCGGACAGCATAACGGCTTAAATTGAGTTGCCGAGCGACATTACACTGCCGAACTCCTGCTTGCAGTAGTGCAACCACTTGAGCTGATTCAGCAGCGGCGGCCTCCATGTTCGAGGGTTGTTTTCTTGCTTGAGTTCCTTAGATGTGTTCTCTTCGACATCTGGATAGTGAATGATTGACATTTGACCTTGAACAGGCATTTTATACCCCTGGAAACGGGCACAACTCGCGACCCTTCAAACGAGTATTTGTGCACTTTTTTTTCGAAACGCTCTGATTCACAAGCCATTACGTTTTGTTTAAATTAAACATGATTAATTTAAAACACATTAAACGTGCTTTTAATTGATACTAATATTAACTATGTAACATAATTTCGGTAAGGTCTAGATTAGCTTGAATCTGATTTTCGCGGAGGGGCGATATTTTTGACGCCGAGTGTATGTAGTATGATACTTGAACCACCACTTTAAAATAAATACCCCTTTTGCAAATAATAGTTGAAAAACTAACTTTTTTGAATAGCAAGTAAAATAAACTAGTCCCAAATTAAGCTCTAGGCTTGTCTTATGGATACTAGAGGACTATATACTCATTACTAGCGACCCGTTCTCGCTTCGTTTCATTTTTAAGATTTCTGTAACACTCGTACAAAAACAAGAATTAAATATACATTTTTTTTACTTACTGATAATGAAAACCGCATTCGTTGCATGGTTTAGGAAGAATTAGCGGATATACATACAGACAGAAAGAGAGCGACTGTTTTAAAGTTTGTAAAAAAGACGAGAATAAATACATATTTAAATACATAGAATGTATACCTTCATATATTCCAAGCTCCAAGACTGAAAAAAAATCTCGTGCTCATCACACAAATGTTCAGGGAATCGAGCCCAGGATCGCTAGCGTCGTAGGCAGGGTCACTAGCGCTAACAACCAGGCTAACCGCGTCGTCTGCAACATAATAAGCTCACATTAGCAACTTAATAGACGACAAGAAAGTCACCTTGTGAGGGTTCCTTCTTTTCTATTTAATACGAGACCCAAAAAATATTGAACCACATAGTCCACATCCAATGAACTCCTTCCCAAAGCGCCATCTATCGGAACGTACAACTCTTTCCAGTAGATGGTGCTTTGCTGTAAACGCTGCTGTTGCTGTCAATGTATCTATTCTCGATGCATTGACTTGGCTAGTAAAGTAATACTTTCCTTGGCAGTAATCACTCGCATTAGTTCAGATTATTTAACTTCGTCACTTAATAAGCATTTGCCCGCTTCTGCACTTGGAGGCCTTCTAGCACGATTCTTGAGGTAAATAGCATATTCTAATAGCAATGCTCATTTTTAAACCTTGATGCTTTTTAAGGCTCTGTACGGTTTTCAAAGGGAGACTGTAGAGCAGTCTTTCACAAAAAGGGCGTTATCACACTTTTGAGAAACAGCAGAGGTTGGTATAAAAACAGGGTGGAGGGAGTCATGGGGTGAGAAAGGGCTCTGAGCCATGATACAAGATATTTTGTTTGATGTGCCATAAATATGCCGTGTTTGTGGTATTTCTGATATTTGTGACTTGGACTGAATTCTAGATCCTCTCTTGCGTGCTCTTGCCCTTCCGTGTGACCGTCTGTTCGTCTCCTTAAGTCACGGGTCTCTATACAGGCGTAACGCTTGAGAGTCGGGGTAACGCATGAGGTGCGGGGAGAGGGTGACTTTGAGCTTTTTCGTACCTCTCTCTCCGCACCTCATGTCTATCCCGGGTCTCAATTAAGTTGTATTTGGAATGAGTATTTTTTTTATGTACTTAAATGGTTGGCTAAAAAAAACAAAAAAATGGTCGGGCCGGAGTAGTCGGACTCGCACTGGAAATGTTCCCGTAGAACCCATCTTTGTGCCCCTTTTATATTATCTAGGCTTCTCTCTATGCGGTGAAAACCTGTAATCATTTTGTCAACGTTTTGGTAGCTCTTATTTACTTGACAGTAATGGCGGCCGACCTAAAAACAATACGCTGCATGTATTGCGTGACAAAGTTTAGATAAATAAGGCATCCGCCACCTTTATTAAATTATTACCACTGGAAATATTTTTGACGAGAAATGTTTTGGGACTGAGCAGATTCTGATGCGGATTAGAGAAGTGTACAAGATAAGTTTTTATGATATGAAAATAAGCAGGTTTATTTTTGTTGCAGTGTTTCTTGACGTTGGTGCTGTGCCTGTGGAACGACGTGGAGGCGCTGCTGGTGGTGGTGACGTCGGTGGAGGCGCTGTTCGTGCTGTGCAGCGTCACGGGGCTGCTGTGGATGCGCTACTCGCGGCCCCAGCTGCACCGCCCCATCCGCGTCACCCTCGTGCTCCCCTGCGTGTTCTTCCTCGTCTGCGCCTTCCTTGTCGTCCTCTCCTGCTTCCATCACCCCAAGGAACTCGCCATCGGAATCGCCTTCACTATCTTAGGCATACCCGTCTACTTCATCTTCATCAAATGGCAAAGCAAACCCCTCTGGCTCCTTCGAGGTGTCCACAGCTTCAACACCGCCATTTCGAAAATATTCCTCTGTTTACCAGAGGATGACAAGGGATTATGATCTTAGGAGTGATGTGTGATGATGATCTGTTTTTTACAAGTATTTGTGATGTTGTTATTTAATTGTGTTATTTATTATTTTCTGATTTTCCATGTTATACAAAATGATCTGTATACTTATTTATATAGGGTTAACCATTTCACATTCCGTCAATTACTATTGACTATAAATTCCCACGCACGTGATAGCTATAAGACTTTACAAAAATAAAACATAAGAATAATCCAATGTCTACAGAATAAATGGTGAATAAATTTCGACGTCAATTCCAGTCTTGCTTTTATTTCCCTAATATTTGTTCAGATGTTTAGACTATACTGCGTCACATATTGTAATAATTTAATTTAATTACTTACGTGAGCTTACACTACGATTGGCAATGTTTTGTTAACGGATTGTTCTGGAAAAATGTCTATTATAATCACCCATATTGGAAGATTGTGTCTGCAGCCCATGTAGATAGACTCTTTACAACAGAAACTAAAATTATTGAGTGTGCAAGTTTAGTTAAAATCTATTTTGTTTAATTAAATTCTTCTTTACATTTATATAGATACCTAGTAGATAAAACGTTTATTTGCACAAAGTAATAAAATAATGTAATGCTAAGTTTTATGTCGAGGGTTTGTAAATGTTTAAGTTGCTTAGTACTTGCTGTCAACTGTGCTATAAATCGTATTTACACAAACGATATATTTATTAATGACACAATGGGTTGCCGATTCAGATAAGCATTCTTTTTTTGCTTTACAATAGGTATCTTGAAGCTCTTGATATTTAATTAAGAAATAAGTACCTCTTTGTGTTTTACATAGTATGTCTTGTCTTTATAAACGATGTAAGTAGTAGGTACTTGTACGAATATATCTCCACCATGTAGGCATACACACATACCTACACCAATTGCCCAAATAAATAGGCTATTCCCAGTTGTCCACACCCCTTTGTCCACACTGTGGACAACTGGGAAAAAAAAACTCACCTGTCCACACCCTCGAAATTATGTGAACATTTCACAATCTTTAATTTGACTCAACTGTGTTAGTTTTTGTTAATGTACTTTAGTAAGTAGATATTAAACTAACACATATCTAATTTCGAGGGGTTTTTTCCCAGTTGTCCACAGTGTGGACAAAAGGGGTGTGGACAACTGGGAATAGCCCAAATAAATCAGCCAACACAACAACAACAGCAACAACATTAAACAACAGCTCTATACTGTCACTAGAGATTATCACGCGAACTATCAGAGCGTGACGAAAAATCTATTCCGTTAATTTTCGTTCTACGATGTTTTGTAGCCAACTTATGTTTTATAGTTAGGTTGCTTTTTAAAAGAGGAAAATAATAATGAAAACATTTAACGTGTACCGATTACGTTCTGAGTTCCGACAATAGTAGATATAATCTAGTTCTGGAAAAGTTGCTCTAGCAATTTAACACTGCATCTCTGTATGTTAATCTTAGTTTCCTCATGAGTAGACTTAGGTAAGTAAGTATGTTACAACGCAAAAGAAGTTAAGAGGATTATGAACCTGATTTTTTCCATACAAAATGCTATAACGTTTCTCTCCCCTTAAACAACCCTATATTTGATACAAGTTGCAATTTGTTATAATTTTCGCTCTTTCCCGTTTTTAGGGTTTCGTAGTCAAACTAGGAACCTTTATAGTTTCGTCATGTCCGTCCGTCCGTCCGCAGCCTAGCTCAGAGACCATAACCATAAGTACTAAGAGAGCTGTAATTTGGCATGAACATACATCGCTCATTGAATGCAAAACAGACACATTCCAAAATAATTTGCTCTTGCTAATTAAAAATCTTATACGAATAGATTCTAATTTTAAAATGCAACACTGACTCATTTTGGAATGTGTCCGTTTTGCATTGAATGAACGACATATAAGTCACGCTAACAAAGTGGTAAAATAAAACCTTGTTTTTTTTAATGTACCTCCCCTACACGTCACGTGGGGATGTATTTTTTTTACCGTCTACCCCAGAGTGTGGGGGTGTCGTTGGATAGGTCTTTAAAAAATCGATTAAGGGATCCGTTTAAGAAATATTAAGCTTTAAAGGGCTAATTTTTGTTTGAGTCAAGTGACAAAGTCAAATAATCTGACATCTACAGGCTAAAACTAGAAATGGCGTCTAACATGCCGTATAGGTATCTATTTTCGAGAAAATTCTTTACTTCTGCTTTTGTGACTGTTTCAATGAGGTTGACCAAATTCGCTCATCACCAAGATACGACTTTTTTTAAATAAGTACCTAAGAGATTTTCAATGTGTTTACTAACTCCCCTAGACCCCTAATTAATTACACATTCAAATTAAGGTATTGTCAATATTATTTTGCCCAATATTGCAAATCGTTATGGGAATCCGGGAGTATCTAGTTTGTTATTTTAAAGTTACGGTAATTTGAGAATGAGCGTATACTAATTAACAAATAGGTACACAAACAAACAAATAATTAAGATTTACAATGGTAAACTTATTCCTTTCCTTGTATTGGTATTATCTTATACTTTGCCCTTAGGCTTACTCAAGTAAAACGTAGCACCAATGGGGGGAGGTGATATTAATGCTCACTTTCATGACAAGAGGGGTTACAATTGTGATAGAGTGCACAAACCAGTTTAATTATTTATTGACAAACAATATAATGCAATGAATATAATTGCAAATGTTTATGTTAGCATACTCGTATGGGTCAGAGTTTAAAGTTTTGTTTACTTTTGCTGACAAGAGGAAGAGTGAGTTAAAATGCCAAAAAATCTACAATTACGCTGCACTTAAATGACTCCCGACAACCCTGATTGTCTCCTTAATGCGCCCAACACGGGTAGCACAAGTTGTATTTTCTCGCTTGTCGCTCAGTGCGTCTCTATCGTTACTGACTAGATAGAAAGGGAGATCCGAGCGATAAACAAGTCACGGACAACTTGTGCTAGCAGCACAGCAAGTCTCTAAGATCTGTCCATATAGTTTCTGGCCTCGTTGAAAGAAGGTACTGGGGCATCTTATAAGTACATTATGTCATATACAAAATACAATCTTTGTTCCCCAAAAGCACCAGTCATCGAACGGCGCGTAAACACGATGGAAAACACCTACCTACCATAAAAACCCGGGATCTCGTTATCTTTTCTAATTACGAGTATTAAGTATTCTGTACTACGTCCCTGACTTAGAGTCAGTCAACTCTTTTGGTTTGTATAATGACAACGGTAAAAAACCGGTGAAGTAAGAGTTGGCCTCGCGCACCGAGGGTTCCGTACCGCTGCAGAGTACGTATTATTAGATCCCGATTTCGAATCAAATCAGCGCGAGCCCAACTCACGCTCGACCATTTTTTTTGTATTTGTTGCATTTCTTTAGGGTTTGTACTATAATCATACATTTTACGCTTGTATGTTTTACCGTTTTCACGATACGACAAAAATAAAAATATGTTTTAAAAAGCATTTCCTCTATGGGGACCCCTTTATTATTTCCCTTTGTTTATTTTTTTACATTTGTTATTAAATCCACCATAATATCAAATATTCTGAAAAAGAAATCAACTGCCTATTTATTCCAGAAAAATCGTTAGCGATACACATGCTGGGCTCCGGTGCACACAAGTGTGTGCTCTGCTTTGTATAACTGCCAAGTTTTCGACAAACTATAATAATTATAATTGTGCTGTAAAACATTGTTACTTTCGATCTGTGTGCGTTTTCTTTGAATAAATTTATTTTCTTTCTTCTTTCTTTCTTTCTTTCTTTGACGAGTGTACGGAAACCGCCCTTCATTGCAACCATCCCGTTTCGTAGTACATTGACGCGTTAATATTATTGCATTTATATTATAATATAACGCTCTAATTTAGTTTGGGACTAGGTCAATTTGTGTGACATTATCCCCTGATATTTATTTTTAACTGATGCGGGCCTTACGGACGGAAAAGATAAAATAATGTGCCGCTTTTTTGTGTTTCTTTACTTTTACATTAATAAATTTAAATCTAAAGTGGGCACTGAATGGAAATCAATCGTCATACCGTTTATTTATCATGTAGTTTGTAATAGTGGTATTTGCCGACTGCGCCCAAAACAAACATTCCCAGCCACCGACTCAGATAGCAAATGTCAATAAATAAATACTTTGCTCGTATGTACATTTATTTAAACGTAATTCTACGTAAATGTGCATGTTTAAACGAAATACTGCTTTTGACGTGATATAACGTACGGGCTTTAAGGTAGCTATTTCCCTGAGCAACTACGGGCTATAAGGAGAGGCGTCTAGTGTTTTCTAGTATCAGGAAGTTTACTTACTTACTTATAGTGATGTGATAACATTTTATTTTTGTTTGTGACTGAAGGAAGTATACCCACGCTAGTACCAAAACGTTTAACGATAGCCGCCACTACTTCCTGAGACACTCTCTAAGTACGAGTATCTAAATAGGTAATTGAGTGTGCGAAGTTATTTAAAAGTATTTAACACTTTCTTAGTGCATATATTTACCTACTTCAAGCTCAAATTCGAAACATTTATGTGACAAAAACACACTACTTACCTACAACGGCTACAACACAACACAGACATGGTACAAAAAACCAAAGATTAGAGCAGATTAAGAATGGTTGCACTGTAGTAGTGTGGAGTCAACTAGGGCTTAGCTCAGCATGTGCTGCAGCCGGAGCCACAAGGCTGGTTTTCAGCTGAACATTGGTGTTCACTTCACCTTTTCTTAGCTGAACACAAACGTGTGATGATATCTTTGAGTAATTATTTATTCAATGGATGAGATAAAAATATGTAAAAATAAATATAACGTATATTATTTATATCATTGGCTTTAAAAAGGTGTAAATGAGTGAGAACCATAAAAAAATACTAGTTATGAAAATGATCAAAGACTGCTGGAGTTAACATATAAAGTCCGTGTCAATTGAAATGAGCAACATGTAAACAAATAACGATGAAACTGTTTTACATGTATACCTACATCTCAAATTATCAATACGCTTGTTTATAATAAAAAAAACATTTAATAATAAACATTTTTTACTTCTCAAACTCTTAAAATGTTACTTTAGTCTCTGTACATCGGGACTAAAGCTCCTTATTAATCTGGAGGGACATTTTTTTCAATTTACTTTGGAAACCCCTTTTCAAGCAATCCCGATGTTTGCGAACGGGGGATTATCACCATTTTCAGTGATTGTCTAAAGGCAATTTTTAGGGCGTGGAAATAACCTCAAAACGACAACAGCAAAATTATAAATAAAGGCAAGCTGAATGGAACACATTTGAAATTAAACAAGCCGCGAGTATTGTAAGACGCTGCAATAAAATACATTGGTGATAACTGCAAAGTTTTAAATAAATATATCAAAATTGAAGAAAACATCAAATATCAATTTTCACTTTTAATTTTAATTTACTATAATAAAACGCTGTTTTTAGTAGACTCGCTTTTTTATTGTCTCGCAAAAGGTGAGAAAAGTAGAGTACACTCCTCGGGGATAAAGCTGTTTTCGTCTTGGGCGCGCTTGAACCCCACACTGCGCTCAGGACTCTTCTTAATTCCCTCGCTTCGCTCGGGAATTAACTCGTAACACCCGGGATTCGGGAGTTAAATCTGGAGTCCTTCGTTACGTTCAGGATTCAATATCGCGCCCGTGGCATAAAACTGTGCTTTATCCCCTCGGTGTATAATCTACTATTAAACTAGTTTTCAAGTTTGTATCTGTTAGCTATATGTAGGTATATACGTACAAGCGTTTAAATCGTCACTTTACAATAAAAAATACCGCGGATTTTTTTTGTAAGAAACTGTTGATAAAAAAGAAAAACACTTTTAATTTGTACCTAATCATTTTTTTCTTGTTAAATTCGATAATTTTAGCACTTTTAGAGAGTGTATATGATATTATATATTACATATTATATAGGACGCTGTTACGCAAAAATATTATGTCATCCCACAATTATATAGCAATATAATGGTGTCCCCTTGTTTTACAGACTGAAAAATTACAGAATTTTATTTCACAGAAAATGTTTCATATACTATTTGGTCCTTGTATTTTTGCTTCGTATATTATTATTTTTTAACTATTTACTTGAAAGAAAAAAAATCGACAGAAAATCAATTCAATGAATTTTGTAATTTTATTTTTTCATTACACATACTTATCAAACAATATAATTATTTTTCAACGAATATTGTTTGGTCAGTGTATTTTTTAGAAGGTTGGGTTATAAGATAAATACTATATTATGATATAAATATGAGTGAGCGAGCGAGCGAAGCGAGCGAGCAAGACCTCTCTGGGCAGAACCGACTTGAATAGGTTAGGTTAGAAGGCTATGGCGGGAGCGAAGCGAAGCAAGCTCCCGCCTTAGCCTTCGAGGTTATTTTTTTTATATCCCTTGAATAAGCTATGCGATACCATTTGATTGCAAATTAAAATCGTATGCTTTTTTTCAAACGTTTCATTTCACACACCTTCACAAACTGCACCCTACTCTATAAGTCGATTTTATTGTGATTAAGTTATATTTTAAATAAATAATATGAGAACAAAGAATATTTAATTTGCTATTCTATGATATGAAAAAAGAAACATTGAATTTTATTTAAAATAAAAAACGATGATTTAAAAGTCTTCAAAGTAATTATTCTACATATTGATTATTCTATGAAATGATAATACGAGAATTTTTTTCTCTGAAATGAAATTCTAAACAACTTCAGTCTGTAAAATAACGTACAACCCAATATAATGTCAACCCAAGACGAAAGTATTGAGGGTTGACACTTTATTGCTAAATCGTTGTGGATTGACACATTATTGCGTAACAGCGTCCTATTTCCTCATAGGTGATGTGAAAAGCAGTAAGTGGCACACGGAAGCAAAATTATTTCCCTTGGGTGTTAACACTTGAATCCCTACTACTTTAGAATCTCGCTACGCTCGGCATTAATCTGTACATTGGTGTATTTACTGCAAAAAATAAAATGGTACAAAGGTACAATACTTAATCGACATAATATTTACTGAATAAACTTTGTAATTTTGTTTAGAACGTCGTGATTTTTCCTCGCATTCAAACAAAGTGAAAAGTAGGGTGTTTAACGCGAGACGAGACTACCCCACCATAGTGACATTCGAACTACGAGTATAGCCACTCTCGCTCAGCTCAAGTGGCTAAACATCTCGTGTCATTATGGCTTGTTTTAGTCCCTCGTTGAACACTCTACTATTATTGAACACCACATACACCAAAGAACGGATGTACGAGAATATGAGATGAGATAAGTCAACTGGCGGTAGGTACTTAATAAAAATAATTCAATTACAGTGATTCAAGTTTTAAACTTCATCATCATCATCATCATCATCAGCCCGGGGGCGTCCACTGCTGGACAAAGGCCTCCCTCAAAGAGCGCCACAAGTCACGGTCTTGAGCCGCTTGCATCCAGCGGCTCCCCGCGATCCTAACCAGGTCGTCAGACCACCGGGTGGGAGGCCGTCCAACACTCCGTCCACCGGTGCGGGGCCGCCACTCGAGAACTTTTCTTCCCCAACGGTTATCAGTTCTCCGAGCTATGTGGCCGGCCCATTGCCACTTCACTTCTTAGTTTTAAACTTGAATTCTTTAAATTTCAACGAGTTCACGATGACGTCGTTTTCGACCACGAGTACACAGATATGATTTTTATGTCCGGGCTTCCTGAGGGAGACGCAACAAGGGCTCGTAATTTATACCAGGAACGTTTTCCCTCTCGAAACGCACACGTTTTTAGAATACCTACCTTTGGGAGACTGGTAATGTGGGCTCAAGACTACCTGGGGGGTTATTATGACATAGTCATGCAATTCTGTTTACGCTGAGAGAAAAGGACAGAGCTATATAACTGCCATAGCTCTGTCCCTTACACTCACCGTAAAATGAACTGCATAGTTATGTCATAATAACCCCCCTGGTCTCCATTACCCTGAGCATTATGTTGTTGCAGTCGACAAATAAATATAAGCGCGATTCGGTGACGATCCCACAACGAGTATGAGGAAAGTTGCAAGACAACTCATTTAACTGAGTGGAAAGTGTGGGCAACTGGACAGCCGTGACAGGTATTGGTAGGCATCCGTTCCGTGACGTGACACACCTGTTCAAGGTATACACGAAGGAGATCCAATTCCTCGTTTAGCGATTTGTCATTTTCTACACATTAAATTCAGAAACTGAAGAGCTGTCCTCTTTAAGAGGAAATCTTTGGAATGTCATATCTAAATTTGATAGGGATGGCGTGTCTGGGCGGGCGTTATACTATTTATATGCCTACCTATTTATGAAAGAAGAGATACCAAACTCATTTAAAACTCAAAACCGAAGCAAGATGTCTTGGAGTGAATGACGACCAGGTGCGGAGGCGTGCTCGTGCTCGAGTCAGGAACAATGGAGGACATTGGAAACACTTAAACGTAGTTAATCCACAACATTATCTTACAACTAAGTAGGTACGTTACTTAGTTCTCGTGGATTATAATTTCAGCTTATTGACAGGACTTACTTAAATTTGCTGACAAAAGTTGAATATGTATTTACTTTGCGATTTTAAACTTCTTCGGTGACTAAGACTAACCATTTATTTGTTGATCATTCCTTGCTATCAAAAAGGAAAGAGATGCACAAGCAAGAAAAAGCAAAACTTGGTAGTCATATAGCCAATACCGTCGTAGTCGTAAACAAATTGCACTGTATGGGCACAAGATATAAATTTTCAAAATTTGCTGCATTTTCTTTTATTGCCATGTCTAAAGAGAATCTTTTAATCAGTATTGGTTAATTTAATTTAAATGCCGAAAATAACGCATTAGTTCAATATTTCCTACACCGTCCCCAAATCTAAAAAAATATAATAACATTAAGTACAATTTTTAAAAGCTATCCAGCGGTACTTCATTCGATGTTTTTTTACATTATAAAGGTATAATGTAAAAACATGTAATATCGGGTTTTAAATGTATGGAAGGTACTCGTAAAAAAAATTACAACATTACATTATATAACTTGGTCGGCGTAGTTTGAGTGTATAAATATTCCAAATTTATTTGTAGAACCAAGAGTCTCTGAGCCAGACCGCGGACGGACGGACAGACACTCGGACATACATATAAGGGTTCCTTATCACACCATCATCATTTACTTAACCGCTATGCTCTTGTCGGTGGAGTAATTTCCATTATTTTGCAGGATGCACTTGTCTCATGTGATGAAAACGAATAGGTTGGTTGGTCCCATGTTTTGCTTGAAGGGTCCAAATTATGCTGAAAAGTTAGCAGCGTTCTAGACATTAGGTAAGGTAAAAGCACCTATTATGGACAAGGCTCCAGTGATGAACATTATAATTTTTTTAAATGAAAACATATCAATACTAAACATTTTATTCTAATAGTAGTAATCCCGAATAATTTAATATAATCTAATTGTAGTACTAAAAGCATTATCAATCTCAGAGACTTATATTTATGTAATTGTTCATAACTGGAGCACTGTCCATAATAGGAACTTTTACCTTATTTACAACTATGTAAGAGTAGGTATCCTTGGTGTGTCATTCGCATCTTTGCTCGTGGACTGAGTACCTGCTCAATCAACAGATATGGAACAAATACTAACGGTATGTACACACGCCGGCCGCGTATGGCACCGTCTACAGTGTTCAAGTGGTAAACAGGTAAAGCCTCTCGGCTGTCCGATTGCGGTTATCAATGCAGATAGTATTTATGTATGGATTTGGATAAGCTTTTGGAATATATGAGCCTACGTAGTTATCAACCCAGCGAGGCAAGTAAGTTCTGAAAAATTAATATGTAACTTGTAGCGCCCTGTTATCAAACTTTTTTTTGTACAGTAACATAGTTGCGTGATCACGTGTAAACACGAAGCTAGAACACTTTTCGACCAACAATTAGGCGTCACGGCAACGTATACGTTTTCGCCAGTTTCAGTATTGTGTGGAGATGACCATCCGTCATCGTACATTTCGATCATCCTGAGGACGACGATACAATATAATTTTCAATAAATTATATAAAGTGTGAACCATGTGAACAATGAATATTGTAAATGAGACAGAGCCAAGACATTTCTATTGTCATTGTACCTAAGTTATGAAAACTATAGTAAGTAGATTGTGTCACAAGGGAGCGAAATGACATATTTACGGCGGCGAGGGCGTACATTGAATCCTGAACGGAGTGAAGGATCCTATAATTAAAAGCCGAGTGTAGCGAGGGATTCTAAAATAGAATCCTGTGAGTAGTAGGGATTCAAGTGTTAACACCCAAGGGAAATAATTTTGCTTCCGTGTGCCACTTACTGCTTTTCACATCACCTATGAGGAAAATAAAAGATCCTAGTGATGAATAAAATTTAATTGTAGGTATACATTCTCTATAAGTGCTAAAATTATCGAAATGAACAAGAAAAATTACCGATTTTTCAAACCGTAGGTACCTCCTAGCAGGGAAGAAAAGTCCCCTTTCCGAATAGGTCAGGTGTTAAGATTGCCAAAACCGGTACTTCTACCCTACGTATCTACCTACTTATCTACACTCAAAAAACGGCCAAAGCTGATAGTAACAACAGCAATTTCTTTAGTGATTTTTCATTTTGAAAATCAAAAGCTTGTCTGCATACAAAATGAAAACAATTGTTTCACTTTGAAGCCGACTGCGATTGCGAGTGCGTTAGGCAATAGCCCCTCTGGTTAGAATCGACCATATTTTTTTCAGTCAACAATTTTCGCACCGCATTTGCACACGGAGATTTAGAAGGCATGCTAACAGCAGGTTGTCAAACCTTTTTTGTTAAAATTGGATACAGAAATACCTTAGGTCACATACCCAGAAATGTAATTACTTTCTAAATAAAATATTCTGCGTGCGTGATAAATGAATTAAACTGAGTGGAAGTAGAAGCAATTCAAGGAATAAAATACGCTACCATCCATCCAACAATAACATAGTTTTATAACTTATTCAATTGATTTACAAAATATACGACGGTGAATATCGACTTCCACTGTCTTCCGCAATGAACTAGTATTGCCCAGTTTTAACAATGAATTTTTTACGATATTTTTTCGCGGGTTTTGTGAAGGAAACAGAAACGATTAACGTTGTGACATTGAACTCTGATAGCCTTGTGGTCGTCTAATTCCCAACTCTCACTTTCTAAATGTTGTATAATTACGTGGACAACAACAACAAACAAATTAAAAACTAGTTTCTTCTTCTTAAAGTGTCTCTTCAACTTAGTGAAGGTTGACTATGAGCGACTGGAATCTGTTGCGAAGAATTCTCGGGCGGAAACTTAGAATAGAAACCTGGAACGTGAGAAGTTTGAAGTTGGATGCAAAGGGTAACTACCTAGTTAACGAGGAGGTTTTGCGTCTGCGTCGGGCCCAGCAGAAACGAAAACTTTTGTCTATCATCAAGAACCGAAAAACGTCATATCTCGGGCACGTTCTCAGGCATGACAGATATCAACTTTTGCAACCAATTATGATGGACAAAGTTACTGGCAAAAACTTGTTTGAGGCACCACTTACAGTAGGTACGATCGTATTCAGAGTAACTGTAAATTAAAGAACCTTGTCGCATTTGTTGATATATCAAATTCAACTACTGTCTAAGGTGAGACCTACATGTATATAGATATATGTGATCAGTGACAAGGTACTAAAACGTTGCTGCTCGCCTCCGGTCTAAATTATCCTCTTCTTTTTCTAATAGGATTACTCGTGGGTCTGTCTGTCCGTTTGTCACAGCTAATTGGCTCCGATTATAAATTATAATGGACCGGTAAGTTGAAGTTTGGTACACATACATTTCTGTGAGTTAAAAACGGGCACTTCGTTTTACTAATTGTACCGTGTGACGCGGGTAGTTTAAAGAAAACAGAAGGTAATTAACGATTCCTCCTTATCTACAAAACTACTGAGCCTATTTGTTTGTATACGGAGATTGTTATTTAAATAAACATAGATTTCAGGGAAATATACAAGAATTGTACGGAACCCTCTTAACGCGAATACAATCCGGGCTTGTCCGGTTTTCAAACTAAAATTGGAGTTATTATTTAAGATGTAAGTTTCCAATCCCAATTAATGAGAACAATTCCTCATAAGATTCATAAACGTGCAAATACGATTATGTTATGACTAGCTACCGATATTAAAACTGCGAAAGTGAGTAGGTACGCCTGTCCGTTTGCCTACTTACTTATTACGCCTTCGCGGTTAAAGCGTTGAATTTTGATGAAATTTTAAATTAAAGATACCTTGAATCCTGGGAAGAATTACAATCTAAATCTAGTCAGTAAGCAAACCTACTCCAATTTCCATTCTCCCTTCCAATTTCACCTCACGCCACGCGGTCGGCAATATGCAAGCGATAATCCTAGTATCGTAAAAATAACAGCTTAAGCCAATATCATCTGGGGCTCTATTCTATACTTTGTTTCAGCCCATCTTGCATCCAAATCCTTACCAAATTGTTAATACTATTGTAACTCATATACCTACTGGCCTACGATAAGAAATACGAGAGTGAGAATTGACGATGAGTTACGAGAATGGGAATATGGATCAGTGCGATATCGAGTAGCGCTGATAATTAGTCGATTGTAAGAATTCCTGAATAGCGTGGCACCTAACAAGCTTACAGCTGTTTTGTGCTCGCGGACGACTGTGCCGGCTTGTACGTATATAGGTACAGTCAGCAGCAGAAGTAACGAAGATGTTAAAATGATCTGCACTTGACTCTAAATATTGCCAAGAGAATACGTCGTGTCTAGATCGTCAAATTTATATCTTCAATGCTAGCGCATATAACAAATTTAAAAGAAAAATTATCACGACTAAGTAGACTTAATTAGTTCCTGATATACAGGCGACTAAAGTGTTTACCTATACCTACTAAAAACCAAAAAGCACCAAATAACTTTAAATAGAAATTTTTTTCATACTTGTCGTTTTTTGAGATTGTCGTAACGTCTTCGGAACCCTACACTGAGCATGGTCCGACATGACATGATCTTGCCCAGTTTTTTTAAACGTTCGGAAAAATATATTTAGTGACCCTAAAACCCAAATGAAAAGAAAAACTATGTTGCGGTTGGTAATGATGAGCTACCACTTATGTATGATGTATCAAATCCTTTGTAACTTATAAAAAAAGTATTATTTTTCAATTTCAAAAATACACAAAGACATACAATATAAAAAGTGTTTGAACATGTGCAAATCATTAGTAGATATTGTTTCGAAGTAGCTATTTGCGTGTGAAAACTGAAGCTAGAAAAAGTCGGGTTTTACAATAAAATTATTGATAACATTTTTTTTTCGGAATTTCACTTAACGTCAGTAAATATCACTGGTTTTTCCGATAGATACGAGTATAAAACCTTATATAATAGAAGATATTAATGCACCTTTTAAAGTTTGACTTTTATATGAAAAACGCGTGGGTGCTCAACACCTCTGGCCAAGGCTGTAGATAATGCCTATACACTCTAGACTTCAAGAGAATTGCGGGAAGAAGATTCCACTTCTTAGCTGGACCCGTAATGAAGCCAACGTCATTGCTTGTGACGTAACGAAGGAATGGAATCTCTTCCTGCGTTTACAGTGAGCAATGTGCCTTAAAAACAGAGCGTACGTAGTATTGGTAGTAGGAAGAGTGCGTCTGGGCATCGCGGCGCGATCGCCAAGCGTGCTCTGACTTCATAATCGAACACGGTACAACAAAATAATGCTAATAAGGCGCAAAACGAGCAAATAATTTTGCACAAAGGAATTAAAGTAAGTTTTACCCTAATTTAGGCATTGCTTACTATACTAGACTACGAAAAAATCCGTTGAACCATATTCAAGACATCGGCGTCGCTACTTATCTGATTGCGAGCTACAAAATTATCCTGTAAGATAGTATATGTAAATATGAACACGGTTTATATAAATACGGAGACCGTTTAATTTCCAGGCAACTAAGCACGCCGCCTCATGGAGAGTCGAACCTCGGACTGCACTGTAACAGTCATCTCGCCGGTCGCAGCACCCGCACCTACCACATTATCAGTAACGGTGTTACGACCGGCGCCTCGGGACTCTAGTCAGGTGAAAGTCTCAGACGTACACCTCACTCCGACTCAACAGCACGTCTACCGTTCGATTATTACTAGTCCCAAGATTTATCAAAATAAATGATTACTTATCGCGAATAAATAAACAATAGCGTTAGTTATTAGTTCCGGCGAGAGCGACAGCGCGAAGCGACGCGTCATATTATCACGTCGTCTGTTAAGGCGTGCATGTGTGATAGTGCGGAGGCGAGTCGCGGCACCGGCGCGGGCGCGTGCGCAGCCTCAGTCGCGAGCATGCTGACGACGAGCGGTGTCGTAGCGCTGGCGGGCCTGCTGGCCGCCGCCGGCGCCGCCACTCCCGCCGCCCCCGCCGCCCCCGGCCTGCTGCAGCCCAACAGCACGCAGCCGGCGCAGGCTGCCGAGCTGTACTTCATCAACAAAATATTCGACAAGTATGGAGACAAGGGTGTCATTACGTTTGAGGTGAGGTATTTTTCTATTTACACGTACAGCTCAACTAATTACATTAATTTCTCGAAAATTTCTTGACGAGTTCGATTACGAACGAGCAGTGGAAAGTTGAACAACTTTCTACGCTATAAGCGCACAGAACGAGAAGGAAATATGATAAAGATACCAGAGTATGTACCATGCATAGAGGAATTATACCATAGGTCATAATCAACATATGAGACTATTTTTTTAGTGTTCCTCAACGGAAGTTCAACAACCTGAAGTCACATTTTACACGGTTTCTTATCATAACCAAATCTTTTATCAGTTTAATAAAATAACCATCCAATGTTTCTCAGAAAAAAATATATATCGATTATTTTACTTCCAAAAAAGCGTTGTCTATTATATATTATAAGTCATTGCCCATTGCTTAATATAATTTTCACCCTATATTTGGTATCACTTCAACGATATTGTTTCGACCGTCCTTTGTTATGCTTAGTCTTGACAATAGTAAGTAAAGAAAAATAAACAAGGCATTGCAATACACACATACAATATTGTTTAGATAATGTCGAATATCTAGGCTTAGCTGGCCAGTTGAATGTTTTTTGTTTTGGGACACATTATTAAACGATCGACGAGGTTCTAGCTTCAGCAAGTTAGAAGTTAGCTGAAGTGTTTTGCAGATCACACTTTCATATAGGTAAAGGTGTTCCAACAATTTCAGTATTCAAAGGTGCTGCCATGTTTATTTGTAAATGGATTGGTTACAATCAATAAATTACGTTATCATTTATATTACAGCATTAAAGCCGTCCAAGTATTCATACTAACTTATTAACGAGTTCGATTCTCGCGCCGCCAGCACAAATATTTGCATGTGTACATAAGAATGGATACGATACCAATTACTTGCGAGGCTTTACTAAAAACAGAATCTACTTTTTTTGTGTGCGCTCTTTTAGAATCTCATTATCCATGGGCAATCCTCATTATATTTGTAGCAAAACGGACGGAAGCATAGCTATATACCAAGCCTGATAGTTATCCCAGTCGCGATCTAGGGACTCGTACTTATGATTTACGAAGATTAGACCCAAAAACCCACCTCACGCAAAGAAATTCGTGATGCAAGCAACTAATTTATATCAATTTAAAGTTAAACAGAATTAACATCGGCACGATGATCAACATTTTTTTTCTCATGACTGAAATGTTTACGTTTCTCATGTTTCGATCATTGTCAATGTTTACACAGCAACAAAACAAAATGTTTTAATCGAATAGTGTCGTTACTATTGTCTTCACCGAAGCCGCACGTTGTCCTGCGTAAAATTTGTTTATGTTTATCAAGTATCCCACATCTTTCAAAACATATTTTTTTAAGAAAGACTGTCGCCAATAAGTCTAAATTTCAATCTTCGTCAGACTTCATACGTAACCTTGGGTGGGACGTGGGAGTAGTGCGCTTAGTTTTAAAAGTAGGTAAACGTAAATAATAGGTACCTATATCAAATAATGGATAACTTTGGATCACTTAGTAAGTTTAATTGACTTACTAAAAAACAAATAAAATAACGTTACATTTTCCACTTCTTTCTGCGATGAGATCTTACCTAACACTCGGAACAATATGTATAAATCTTCTATTTCTAAATTACCCGCCAAGAGCATTAGCGCGTGCAAAAATCACACCTTGCGTGTATTGTTCTCCTACAAAAGACAAACACGGAGTCGCACAGATGTTCGAACCGTGATACCGATACTGCCCGGCAGCGTGCTCAAATATCGGAGAAGTGTTTTGGTTTTGATGAAACACATTTCCTAGTTTCACCGTAGCCATTAATACATAGTCGTAATGAGGCTATCATTAAATAATCCATTACTGACAATCAGACCTCATTCCTTGGAGTGCCATCAACGACGACATAGAGAATTTTATCGATAAGGTATATTTTAATCTCTGGTTTCGTTGTTTTATTTTATCCAAACATTATTGAAGAGAAGCCTTTTTCTCGGTTTTCGTTTGATTAAATCGCTTGTTTTATGGTTCATTTAAAGGCTGTTTTAATCACAATAGCGAGATTAAAGAGTTCTGTTGATTACGGAGATGACGCAACTCTGACTCTTTTACTTCATAACAGTAGTATTAACAAATGAAGTCGGATATTAATAAGGCTACTTTAACTAATGACTTAAAAAGGCATAATTCAAATGAGACATTAATTACGCACACTGCCTGAGTAGTTAATTGCTTTGCCAACGCCGTGAACCAAATCGGCATAAAATGTAGTTTGCTACGAGTAAGTTAAAATTTCGTCTAACGACTTTACGAGAGATCGATTTATTTAAAATAGTAACCTGTGTTTCATAATGTAATACGCCAGAGTAAACTGAATTTAAAGAAAACTGACATAGCTAAGATTAAACTGTTTAATAATGAGCAATTTAACCGAGTTACAGTGTTAATTTTTAAATTTGATATGGATTTGTATGACGTACCACCTGGTCAAATAAGTTAAATAAATAAGTGCCTGCTCGTACAAGTAGAGTAGGTAGTAGGTAAGCAACACGAGTGGTAGAACTAAAAATTAACGAATGAATTAAAAATAACGTTTTAACCTTTAACCCCCCGGAAATCGGTGGCCGTGTGTTTATCGACATTTTGTCACGTGATAAACCCAGCCATGTTAGGCCCACAGAAGTTATGGTACCTGTTTAATATATTTTCAGAGTAGTCTCGGAAATCACAAAAGGTTATTTTCGCGGTGGAGTATCTATAGCCATAATAACCATGACTTGGGAAACTCGTTTATTTATCTTTGACATCGTAGCTAACGTTTATTTATATTTTGACTAAACAGCGTAGCAAAAATATTCTTCTTTGAGTACACGTAACAAACGTCAAGTAAAACTGAGACTGTATTAAGAGTGATAGCCGTAGCGAACGCAGTGACGACACTCGGGAGATAATAAATATAAGTAAAGCTCCACTTAGCCAACGTCTTTTGTGTAAACATTCTGTTGTGTGTCCATAGTTGTTTACTAAAAGAAGACTTTGAATAATCAATTAATCTGCAAGTCAATGAGTGCAAACATGGTC
Organism: Acleris laterana; assembly: GCA_963966035.1. NCBI lineage: Eukaryota > Metazoa > Arthropoda > Insecta > Lepidoptera > Tortricidae > Acleris > Acleris laterana. The sequence continues at coordinate 14,054,434 of OZ014439.1, read as the reverse complement.
CTTCGCGTAATATACCCAGAGGGTACCGTTAAAAAGTTAAGACCTTTACATATAATTTTAAATGGTAACCTGAAAACAAAAGTTAAACAAACAATGCAACGGTAGGTACTTATCAGGGTCACGTGTTTTACGCTATCTCAATTTCAGTAATCCGCTGCTGCTGTTCCAAAGGTACAAACCGAACCTATTATTTATCTATTAAGGAAAATTATGATACTTAGTTGATTATGAAACTAAATTTATTATCACTGATGTTATGAAATACATATATACATAACGTAGAGGCAGCGTTATCGTCATGAAACACGAGTTATCATTTTATTTTAGTTTGAACTAACCAAATCCTTAATATGAGACTTCTTGATAATGACTGCTTGAAAAAATCAAGTAAAAAATTTAGCGTAGCACGCCATTGCGCGTTAAATAATCGCCGAATACCTATTATTCGTTATCATTTTGTTATCGCTAACGGCGAACAGACTCGTTACGATTTGCCCTTCAACTTGAATCTGTTCGTTACCCTTAAAGCCTTGCAAACAAACGAATAGTATGTTAAGTATAACGTATGAATATATGAATGTTTGCACTTTACTTTTTCTACCAACTCGTCATTTTATCATGCCACTAAACAGAAAGTGATTAATTGTAAAGGGATAAATAACTTTAATCTGTAAATGAATTTAAAATGCGGTATTTCCGGACCTGGCGCTCTCTAGAGACGAGCATACTCTTCTCTCAAAGGACGGTAACGCATCTGTGATAATTTTTCTGGTATTGAAGGCATCCAGGGGCGGCGGTAATTACTCTTCATCACGACCTGCTAGTTCATTGCCCTCGTCTAGCATAAAACAACTTATGGTGGTATTTATAAATATTCTGGCTCCCCGTCCGTCATAAAATATACGTAACTATAGTAAATTATAATCATCCTGGAGAATAAACCTACATGTTATTGAACATTGCACCATAATCATAGCAGTAGGTACTTTAGGAGATTGACAGACGAAGACGATAGAACATTCAGTACCTACCGAGCACTTAGATGGAAAGTTTGTAGAGCACGTAATCCCACTAATCTATTGTGGTTCTTATCTTATCTTACTAATATCATAAATGCGGAAGTTATGATGTTTGCTACTGAATCATACCAGAACGGCTAAACGGATCTAGATGAAATTTAGCACAGATTGTGGAAAAGCACGTAGGCAACTTTTTATCTCGGAAAAATGAAAAGTCCACGGGGGAACTCAAAAACGGTTGAGCAAATGAAAAATGTTTGGAACAAAATTTGTCGCAAATTTAATGATCTACAATTTTGTAATAGATGTTATATGTTCAGGAAATATGTTTTGGCTCTGTCATTTACTATTCGATCTTTTTTTCTGCGTTAAGACTTACCGGACAATGTAACTCAACCAACTATGCTGTTTAAAGAACGAGGGCAGTTTTACGATTACCTTTTATTTGATATTAATAAAAAGATCCTAGTGAAGATTACAGACGGCCAATCATATTTCCTGAACTATAACATCATTGTTGGAGCTATATAGAAACTTGGATAATCGCGAAAAGCCGATTATTATGATATTTGGCCTTGAACGACGTTAACTTACGACGCAGACACAAAATTTTATATGACTTTTGACACAACTTTTAGAACGCCGGCCGAAATGAAGGTTACGAGTTTCCAGTTTATTATCTCTCCGAGGTGATTCCCTTATTTGACTGGGCTATCAATCTTATTACCTTTGACATGTTACTGAACTATCAACGTTATGATATTACTTCACAGTAACGGCGGCCAAGTTAAAAACTATACGATAACATCTCAAAAGCAAATAGGCTTAGGTACCCTGAGTAGAATAGAGCTCAAGATCCAGATACTGATATGCGCGTGACAAACGAAGCTATTATAATATTTAATTTGTACTAAAAGTTTAAAAGATACCACTCATAGAGGTATATTATTGTAATATTATAAATTTGAAAATCTGTTTATTATCGCTTGGTTGTTTTTAAACCCAACAAAAGGAGAGCCAAAGGTGACATATAGGCTGCATTTTATCCTGATATGAAATAGTTGTACGCAGTCGATAGCTATCTTATATTAATATAAGTCATTGCAGTTGCAACATACAGTGCAGTATAATCTTGCTGTGTCTGTCGCTAATTTACTGGTTCGGTTATATCAAAATGAGAAGACATAGTGACATAGGTAACTCAGTTAATGATTGCCAACCTCTAACGATGACACTAACACGTGTAGTACTCGTAAATAACTTTTTTTAAATCATTAATGAGAAATTACTGCACCTACTATAAAAACTACTACTTACTACTATAAAAAGTAGTATGCAGATAAGAACAACCATGAAGTTTCCGAATATATCTAATGTTGACAGTAGTATGTGCAGCAGTAAAACAATGCTAAACTTATTTGATGCGTGTGAAGGAATAGTAATAACAGCCCTGTTTTACTGCTGTCAACATTATCAATATTCTGAAGGGAAGATTGAATTCTTATCTACCTAGCACTGTAGTAATGCATCGTTATCGCCCACTAGGTATATCAATAGTTGTAATTCTTGATATCTTATCTTATTTTCATGTCTTTTTCTCCCTCTATCTATCGTAAGATTTTTGGCATGTTTTCCTGCTGATCTACGCATGTTATTTGATGTTATATTTAATTTATTATTTATAGCTCTATATAATGCTAGGCTAAGAAATACCATTGTAATATGAAATATGTTTAAAAAATGACTGACTGCTGAGTTTCTTACGGCGTTTCTCCTTAGCAGTGGTCTCTTGGGAAGCGCTGGTAGATTCTTGTAAAAGTGCCCGTGCGACCTACTTACTGAATAAATGTCTTTTATATTTTATCTTTTTTAATAAGTAATGTTTTAAGAATGATCGAGGGTTTTGTATCTCGCGGGTTCTTCTCAGCAGTAGTCTCCTCTTGGGAAGTGCGTTATAGTACCCGTGCGGCCTACTTCCAGAATTATCATTTCTATGTTATTGTTACCAGGGTTTCGAGCACCTGCTGGACAGCCTCGGGCTGGGCGGGCGCGTGTTCTCCTCGCCCCACGACCTGGCCATCCACCGCGTCAACGGCTCCTTCAGGCAGCTGCACGACACCCAGCACCGGCACCGTCGGTCACCCACTCCAGGTAACTAAGCGTCAACTATAAGGTCTGTTTCCTGTAGATAACATATTTTATTACGTATACCTGAATAAATCTATACTAATATTATAAAGCTGAAGAGTTTATTTGTTTGTTTACTTGAACGCGCTAATCTCAGGAATTACTGGTCCGATTTGAAAACATATTTCAGTGTTAGATAGCCCATTTATCATGGAAGGCTATATATTATACTGACACAAACCGAAGCGAAGTGAGAGCGGGTCGCTAGTATAGGATAATTAAAATTATTAACCATTTATTATCTTTTTACGAATCATTTAAAGCAGTACGTTGCAACTCAGGTTACTAACTTCCCAGTGGCCCTAGACAAGATGGATTGCGAGATTCTTATCGTTATCGAAAATGTATAGAATTAACGTAACCTGCCCGAGACGGTCCTGTCAAGCGCTTATTAGGTCAATTCCATACAGTTTGAAAGTTTTCAAAAATCGCTTTCGATAGCGTTAAGCATCTTGTCCATAGGCCCTCAGAACATGATCGTAAAGCGAACATACAGGGTGCCCTGTAAGTATTAAGAGGCCGATATCACTGTTGTACATAGACGAAACTTGCTCTATTTAAACAGTTGGTAGCTAATGGGCCTAGTAAAAATATTACGGTTTTCGAAATAACCACGCCTTACTGAAATTTAGACATTGCGCAGCTTATTTCAGTTTATGATTTGTCCATAACTTGAAGATTAAACTCAATAATTTATAATTACTAGTATTGATTAGTTGCGCATTTTTTGACAAACTGCTATCATTTTGGCGTACATGACGTAAAGGTTAATACAATCTTGAACTTTACAAAAAACTTTACAGAACTTTGAACAAGGGTGAAGAATAAAAACTTTGTTTGTCCCAAAGTGGACATGTATATCTTAGGTCTTTATAGATAAATTTTAAAAAAATGCGTAAATTTCAAACTAAGGTGTAATTTCTTCTTGTGTTTTCGGCCATCGCGGAAAATGACCGTAGATGCGAATGATTCAAAACCGTCAATTACGTGTCATGAAAAAGCGTCCCTGTTGAACATGGCCATGAAATGTACAATTACAGAGTTGTTACTACTTTACTGTGCATGACAAATTAAAGTGCCACCGAGTCATAAATAATAGAATAACAGAAAAAAAATCGCTTAAACTGACTATAGTTATTATAGTTTGCAATTTTTTGGCTATTGTGAAAACCACTTTTTGACACTGTTATTGGTTAAGTATTATTCGGTAAGTATTCGGTACAAAAGGGAGTAAACTGAAAACCAGCGCTGAGCTGCAGTACCGCGAAACTGCAGCCAGCACCAGCTGAGTTTACTGCAGTTAATATTTTTGTAGGTTGTGAAAGGTGTCCTGAAAACTGTGTCCTATAAACTCCTGTAGCAATAAATATTCGTTTCATTAATTTCTAAATATCAAAGAAAAATATGTTAATAAACATATAATAATAGATAAGTTGGGTGTCCTTCGCGCTACTCAACCATTAACAAGCAGACAGCCTGTCGCTTGTTTACACATTTATCTTTACGCTATAATATACTTGTGTAAATATCTAACTAAAGGTTGCCTCTAAGCCTTTTGAAACCTTCACAAAGTTAATATTACTCCGGAAAACCCTCATGCGACCTTAGAATCTTACTACAATACGAGAAAAGGAGATACGTGCCAATTGATTAATTCCATTGTGTCTACTGCATTTATGTTTATCGAATTGTACTTCAGAAAACCCGGATAACACTGTAGACCCACTCACTAAGGGTTCCGTGCCTTCCGGTAGTTAAACGCACTTGGAACCAAGTTTTTTCTTGCTTGTCTTGCTTTCTATGATGTCAATGAAGGATGATCCTCGTGTCAACCATATTTCATAATTTAAAACAGTTACTGTACTTTACTTACTAGCAAGGCATGTTAAAAGATGTGATGCATTATTTCAATTACTCAACGTCGTCGTCGTCGCAATGTCTGTTTCGATGTATAGCATTCAAGAAAACTCAATGAAACAAGTGTCAAGCACAAGCGTGTTTTATGATCTTGCATAGGGATCGTCCATCCTACATTTTCAGAGCAGAGCAAAGAGGTAGTATTTTTAGCAGTTAACTAAAATACATTCATACGATAAACATAATTATAAAAATACTAACGGACAAAAATATACCTACATCAACTTACGAATTACAAATTGATGCCTTTAATGAGTCCGTCTAACACGGACAGACGTAGTACCTTATAGTTAGGTGGAGTGGAGGTACCTAGTAAATTCATAAAGATTTCCCTACTCTTTGATAATATTGAGAGCAATTTAAACCCAGGAAACGATCTTCGGTCAGTGACTCGCGAATAATATAATCAAGTCCGCTATTATACTACATTTTCTGTGTCAACCAGAATTCCCTTTTTTTTCAGCAGTCGCACTCGACTGCGCGCACGTCGCACACAAAACCTCACAATTTGCAGAAACCGTTTCGTATCAAGTACACGCCAAACGTTGGCTAAACGCGCTATGACTATGACCAAACGACAATAATGGGCACCTATCTACCTACTCGATTTTCGACGGCCTTTTCAAAGCCGTAACGAATTATCAGATTGCGTTTGTCATTGCATTTTTCAGGGTACCGTAAGATAAACGACCACGGTTCTATTCCAGGAAGTATTTCTTCCGGATAATTGTCACACGTATACGCGACCTTGCTTTGTGATATAACCTTCTAAATGACTTTCACAGAGAACCTATAAAAATTATTTCAACCTGCAATCGGGTACAGTCGACGTCATAAATATGTTTACATTTTTGAACCTTATTTCAATGGAATAAGGTGAAAAAATGTAAACATATCTTTCACGTCGACTGTACATGCATTTGATTTATTCAACTTGGGCTAAAAACATAGCCTGGTTTCATAGTTCTTAGTACTCTGGGTTCATCTTTCAACAAGGTAGATATAGATTTCGATTCCGATAGAAAGCGATATAAGTACTTACTTATTGGTGTCCGCGACAGCTTTCTCCTACCTTAAGTTTCCATTACATTGGCGCCTAAGTCCACAATCCACATCAGCGTTTCTTTTACTCTTGTAATCGGGAAGCAGAGCATGAAGTTATCCAAATCCGGCACCATGAAATTGATTCCTGATGACCGCGGGATTAAACATAAATACATCTCGTTGGTGACATTAACTTTTTGGATTAACTTGTATCGTAATGGTAAAAAAAATACTTTATAACATTATTTTGTTAGAGAAATAATGTCATAAAATTGTTTTTTTTCTTAAATTCGGTATTTAAGAAAAAAAACAAAGTAAGTATGCCAATATAAATTCGTTTTGAAGTTTATAATTCGAACTTTACGATATGAGAGTAGGTAGATACACGATTTTAAAAAACGATGTTTACCTTCTTGTTGTCGTTCCTTATTTATTATACGATTACTAAGCAATCATCAATATTACTTTCGTATGGGTACCTTGAACACGTTGGCGTGTTTCATTTTGATCTTGTAAAAATTATAACATGAACAATAATACCTGTAGCCACAATTTTCTTAGACTTAAAGCTTTTGATTTTGTTGATCACTCGATACTATTGCATAAGTTAGAGATATATATGGTATCAGGGGCAATACTTAGGATTCGATCCGTAGTTGTTTGACCGACCGTTTACAGTACACAGAAATACGTACATAATAGTATTTAAACTGAAAATTACAAGAACAGTAAGTAAATACATGGCGCTACCTCAGGGGCGTATTTAAGGTCTCTTACTCTTCCTATTGTACATAAATGAATTTAAATAAATGATGGTTTTGTGTTGTGATTTTGTATAATATTGTTATTAATTTGAATGACCTTAATTATTAAACTGAATGTAATAATAGTGAGTTTCTAATAGTCCTGTTATACTTTCTCTTTAATTGGCTCATATGCAAAATAAAGTCTGTTAGTGTAAAATCAATTAAAGTTTATAGACATAGGTCTGTATGAATCTATGTAAATACATCAAGCTCCATATTATTGTTAGAAAAATGTAAGTATTGTTTCTTTTACACATACGCAGCAGCGCTCTCACACTAAATTTAAAATTCCGTGTAAATATGGATGCATATTTTTTTTGAGTAAACCGTGTTCTATTATGTATAAATCAATGTTTTTGATATGAGTGAACAGTGAAGACGAGGTTGTTATAAATTAATAGAAGCGATATGGCAGGCTCGGCCGGCCAAAGATCTCGCGCGCGCATAAGATACAGTCTGTACCTGCAAATAAAATATAGAAAAATGAATTTAGGAAATTTAAGCGAAGGGTTATGATTTGTTTTAGTAATAATCAGCAATTGTGACATGATAAATAAAATTGATGAACCTTACAAAAGGACGAAGGGCAAGAATGTGCAACATCTCACACAGAAATGAAACATCTGAGTTTATAGATCTTGGCAATATAATGGTATTTTTACTATGACGACCGATGATCGCCCTATGTGTTGGGTTATCATATCATTCCGTATCGTATGGAATTTGTTTGAAATATACACATTCTTGCCTTGCCTGCTGTTCAAAACTTCATTTTTCATAAAATAATCTTCATCGAATTTTCGACGTGTTTAAGATTACGTCCTCAAAATAAACATGAAGACAATTAAGGATATAAATAGAAATAATATGAGAATGCTCAAAGTTCAAATGAACTTGATTATGGAGTAATAAAATAATGGTCAATTGATTTGTTTATGTGATTGAAACGAAAAGTTCCCATTATATATACCAAACCGAACCTCATTAACTTTCGGATGCATTGTTGTAAATAGTAGATAGGTAGGTGAGTAATTAAATCAGCCAGCAGTATGTAACAGCAGTGTTGAGACTCGGAGATACGTTGTTATGTTATGAATAAGAGAAATTCAGAAAAATGATGTCTGCCATCTGAGGCTCCAGAATAGAGGCTGCGTCGAAAGACAAACCTTGCTCTATCAGATAGAGCAAAGGTTTGTCTTTCGACAAGTTGATTAGGACCTCTAAATACATTGCAGGACATCTGTATTGTATTCTGCAAGTTTTGTTGGTAAAATCCCACATACTGGGCCTCTATTCTACACGGTAAAACAATGTTGCGATTGACATGTTATGGTATTGGTTTTAACTCGGCTGCTATTACCTACAGTCAAGTAAATAAGAGCAATCGTAACGTTGACAAAACGATCACGTGCCAAAGGCAATATGGTTTTACCGTGTAGAATAAAGGACCTATGTGGGATTTCACCAACAAAAACTTGCAGACTCATTTTATCAGGCTCAGCATATTAACTTTTTTACTTACAGGATGTCCTGCATTGTATTTAGAAGTTGTGTCTAAAGACAAACCTTCGCTTTATTTAAACAACCTAACCTTTATATCGTGTAAAATCGAAGCCTTTGTTCTTAGATTTGTAATTCCCTATGCTGACCTATTTGGATTGCTCACAATGTATGCATGCAAGCCTTTAATTTAAAATTCTTGTATAATTGTTAGTGTAAAAATGCGCTCACAAAAAAGTGCAATTCATGCAATGTTGAGAAAAAGACAAAATTAATCAAAAAGTTACTATTAAGAACCAATAACACTAAAAAGGGACAATTATGAACTTTTTTTTTTACGAATTTTGTTGTTCCGTACCAATATGGTAAAAAGGAACCAAGACGGTTTCTGTCCGTCTGTCTGTATGTCACAGCCATTTTTCTCTGAAACTATAGAAGCTATCATCTTGAAATTTGGCATAGTTGTATAACTTGCTTGCCCGCATCTGTTTCTAGTAAAAATAATATGAAAATATTTTTCTACATATTTGAAAATGGCGGGTTGAAAAATGAAAGTGATATACTGTAGCAAACGGGGTGTCATGCGAAAGGGCACAATCTGTACATTTCAAAACATTTTTTTATAATTTTTCGTGACGTACCTACTTTTTGATTTATAGCCAAAATTGTACAAAAAAGTACCGTTCCCCTATTATCTCCAAAGTCTGTCTTTGGTATTCTTACGTTTAACACTACTTCTTAGGTGGGACACCCTTTATAACATAGCTTAAAGGAATAAAGTGAACAATGATTTCCGTAGGTACCTACTGAAAAAATTAAAAATATTACGTTTTGTTAAATACATACCTACCTAACTGTGAATTTGTTTTTAATGCAAATCGTTCTTCTTCGATGTTAAGAAAATGCTTTGGTTTATTAAAAAAACATTGATAGTAATAAGAGCTCGCTAGTTAGTGATGTGCAATACCGGATTAGCCGTTAACCAAAGTAAGCCACCAAAATGTCAGATCAAAAATCAAAAAATGAACTTTGAAATTTGCTAAAAAATACTTGAGAATTTCTAATTTTGATGCTTTTAAGAAAAATGACAATGTTTGGCAAGCCTTATAAAATTGCAATCGTTTTGTGCACTTCTAAACGAAACGCGTAAGGTTTCACAATTGACATTTAATTTTAGTTTACCCTCGAAAATCATACAATTTCAAATCGATTTCGGACCGAACTGAAAGTTCTCAAAAAATCAAAAACTGAGCAAACTAGCAAGTTAGGTATTGGTTTTACTATAATTTTTCAACATTTTGTCCATTCTCATCAACGAGTGATCACTGAGACCAATTTAAAGTTACCTACCAATTTCTGTGAATAATCTATGAATGATACTACGATATGATTTTTAGATAATAAATACACAGAAATTATTAAAAGAGGAGAAAATTGACAACAAAATAGATATCAAGCAGGTTTTCGTTTTAAAATTTTATCTTTGATTCTGGCAAAATTATGTGTACCTACCGATCAAACATAGTAAACTTATATCCACAGGACCACAACACTTAATAATCCACGGAAATTCAATAGTTTCACTCAGATGTTGCCCGAGAAACTATAACTCCAGCGATGTGTCTGCAAAATTTCTAACGCACCCCACGCACGCACAATTTTATAAAATCATTCACGACGACGATTTATTTCTGCGTTCAATAATGTGGACACAGTGTTACGGATATTTCCAAGTTTGATGATGATCAATTGTTCAGCAGAGAGAGCTTTTACAAACATGAAAATACTAAAAAAACGACTGCGTTAATAAATTTAATGGAGAGCCGTTTGGAAAATAACCTAATGGGTATTCGATCCCGACCACGATTTCTCTGCGACGACTGCGCAGTTAGGGAATGTCGGTGGTATCGTAGCTTTAGCCATGAAATGGATTACACGCGTGATATTATAATGTAACATGAAGAACAGCTAAATGAATTACATGTACTTTTTGCGAAGAGCATTGAGCATTATTTTTCAAGATGATTTTATACGAACAGTATTATTATAATTTATAAATATCGGGATGGTTATAAGGATAAACAAACTTATATAAAGAAATTAATTCTTACATATATATGACTATATGTAGAAAAATCTCCCAAGACTTAGAAACAAATATACTTGTGTTATATTTGGCCTGACCGGGAATTGAATAGGGACCGCTAGTTTTGTAGGCAGTATCACTAGATCACTACACACACAGTACACTCACTACCGACTAGGCTAACTGACTCGTATTACTTATATCTTAAGTAAGGAGTTGTCTCTACCATGATGGAGAACCTGGGGGACCTACTTTTCACGAAGTGATTTTGATTTTATTTTTTTATTTTTTCTAATTTATGAGTGATCCCTACTCAATATTATTTTGTTTACCTACATCTTAGTCATAGAAACGTCAGACACCCACTCCATAAACAGTCGCATGTCCTTAGCCCTACATCCTAACTACGCATTAACCCGAAGGTAAACCTATTATACTGATGAGACCAAAATACTAGTCCCGCGCCGCTCACTACTATGTCCTGTCTCTCTGCCGCTCGTGTGAGTGAATGGTGCGTCTGTGTGTCATTCAAGCGGACGGATAGTGTCATTGTCATTTTATAGCCCGCGATTATCCTATTACGGGTGACGCTCTTGCCCGGTCGCGTAAATACTTGATCAAATGATCTTTGATAGGGTCACTTCCAGACATTGACTGCTTTGTGTTTTACTTTAACGTTATCGCAGTATTCTATAGAGTCCCGTATATGTAACGATACATCATTTCACCAACAAAAAATATCGATCAACAGTAGGTACCTTCATACATAATTGTTTTAATATTTCAGCGGAACCAATATTAAAGAAGTCATGCCTGTCTCCAAAGGACATATTACAAGTATACGGCATTGAAAGCGAGCCTGGCGTCATAACCATCAATCCGCAGACGTTCTTGGACATGTGTCCGGCGCTGGTGTACCAGCTGGACCAGCGTTCCTGCTACAAGACGGAGGTTCCGCCCGCCAAGCTGGACAGGAAATGGAGTAAGTTATTATCAAACGTGACTTGCGTTAAATTAATGATAGGTTTTGATAAACATTATAATGATACAACTTGGTTGGTAAAATAGTCTTATCAAAATCAAACACTTCTCGATTATTCACAAACAAGTGTGCTAACGAATGGTCAATTCTGTTCGGATTACAGCTTGGATATACGCTACTCTGAGCATATTGGTAATCAGTGCCACTGGACTCCTGGGCGTGGCGGTGGTGCCGCTACTGAAGTCCGCCATCTTCAGCCAGGTGCTGCACTTCCTGGTGGCCGTGGCCGTCGGCACCTTGTGCGGAGACGCCCTGCTTCACCTGCTGCCACATGCGCTGAAATCGCACGGGCCCCAATCGGAGCCGCAAGAAGAAACCGAAGTTATATTAAAATGTAGTGTGACTTTTCTCACTATTCTGTTCTTCTACACAGTTGAAGCTGTGATGCAAACTTTACATGGTGGGCACGCACACTCTCACGACGCTCTCGCTCCAACCGTCGTAGAAATGAAGACGGAATCGGTTAAGCAAATAGAGCCCATACCAATAGAATTAGGTGCCATGATGCCGGGGTCGCCGACGCCGCCGGCCGAGAGGCCAATGACTTCGACGGCTCTGATGGTGATCGTAGGCGACGGCCTGCACAACTTGACCGATGGGCTGGCCATCGGCGCCGCGTTTAGCGGAGACCCGGTCACAGGTTTCGCCACTGCACTGGCAGTCTTCTGCCATGAACTGCCTCACGAGCTGGGTGATTTTGCCGTGCTGCTGCGCTCGGGCATGAGCATCAAGCGCGCGCTGTACTACAACTTGCTCTCCTCCGTGCTCAGCTTCATGGGCATGGCGGGCGGCATATGGCTGGCGGAGGACCACGAGTCGGCGTCTCAGTGGATCTACGCCGCTACAGCGGGTACTTTCTTTTACATAGCTCTGGCGGATCTAGTGCCAGAAATTAACGAAAATAATCACGGGAAAAGTATGAACCTTTTCTTAGCGGTTCTTGGCTTTCTTACGGGAGGCATCATTATGTTACTCATCGCGCTCCACGAAGACTCTATACAATATCTATTTAGAAATGCAGAACAGTAAACTACGAGTAGATAACGTATAGTAATCTTATTGTAATGTGATATTTGTACTCACGGTTGTTCAAATTGTTCGTATTTAGTAATGTAAGGTTAGCTCAAACGGGTAAAATAGTACTTCACCAGATTTATACTAGTAAATCCGTCTTTTGTGAAAAACATTTGAATTGAATGTAATGCTTTTCATCATTGGTGAGCATAAAAAAGAATGCGTATATTACGCAAAGGTTTGCGAAACTAGTGTGATTGTTTGTAACTGTAATAAAGCTGCTAGTATATAAAAACAACAGATTTAATGGATTAATTTTAGGTAAGGATGTAAGACATTCTATCGTAAATAGGCATAATTTCAAAAAAATACTGGACTTTCCCTCGTGTAATTTTAAATATTTTTTAAATATTTTTTTATATTTTCTGATCAAAATTAACTAATTACCTATAAGAAAATCATACTATCAGATACTGACGCTCATTACACAAAACAAAGGCTGACATAAGCGCTTACAGTTTGGCCGTTCTAAGAGGGCTGATTTGACAGCTGTCATCTTAGTTCAAATTTCAAAATATAACCTCAAACTCATATTTTGTACTCAACTCAGATGACAGCTGTCAAATCGGCCCTCTTAGAACGGCTAAACTGTAGTGTATACAACAATGCGCCTGAAATCCGCACGGTCTAGTTTGGTGCAAAGCCTTAGGGCTTGTTTACGTAGACGCGTTGCTCGCGCCTCGGGATACAATTTCATATCGCGTGCGCACTTTAAAACCAACTTGCCAACTTTTATAGGTACTTACCTCATGTGTTTAGGGTTAAATCCACCTAATTTCTGTGTTGCACAATGGTCTGAATGAACAGATTTAATTTTCTATAGACCGGCCCTTAACACTGTACTTTATTGACATGACGTAGGTATAAGGTATTGCCCCTCTTCATAAATGCCAACGAAGCTCAGCTTACCTATGGCTTAGTAGTAGCCAGATTAAAAAAAATTAGTCTAAACCTAATATAGTGTTCTATAAATGAAATCTTTTGTTCAACCGGAAGCGTATCTCTGCTTATACCTACTCGAAATTTGCTGAATTATACCTATTTGATTTGAACGTAGTTACTTGGCCAATAAACGCAACTGCCATAGGCTTTTCCACATTTTTTCAATCGTCTTTGCGAAATAAAAATCAGCCAAACTTCGATCAATTTATAGGATATAATTTTCGAGTTCATTCTTGTAATTTGGTGATTAGTTTCGACTTGGCCCCGTAATCCATATTAGTATAAAATAAATATGCCCTTTAATGATGAATTCCTTCAAAAGCTTAACAGCAACGCGTAACTAAAACCCCTATTGTATAATTTCAGTTAAATCTGATTATTAAGAAAGCGTGATTAAAGTAGAGAAGGGTGAAATGAAACAGTACAGAATCATAATAGTTCGATTACCTTACGTTAATTATTACGCTCAAACTTAAACGAGCGGCATAAGCGTGACTAATTAAAACATAGTTTGTATTTACTGCCAATGGAATAACGAGGATAGTAACCGGTCAAGTCAATGAATGTCGTGAGATCTTAGACCGTCCAGTTCCGCTAAGTATCGCCATCTATGAACCTCATCTTCGTAAAGTCGAAGTATTTTTATGACTGGATGAACGATAGCGTTAGTTTACCTATTAGGATAGTTATGTAGATTAGGTGGCTATGAACTTTAATTACAAAGCATGCCTTATTTTAGTTATGTATATATTTATAGCAATTGAATTGTAGCTACAGAATTGTTTTATCTCACGAAAGCGGGTTTGCCATACATACATACACTCACGCCTTCTTTCAACCACTCGAGGAATTTGCCGTACCTACTTGTAGTTGTAATGTAACACGTACACTAACGGCGTCGCTTAGTGTCGACTAGGCAATGCAATTTAACCGGTTATTAGTAATTTTTGTATGAAAATAACCGGTTAAAACTGGTAATAAACGGTTATTTGCATTCTCTAGTGTCGACAGCTGCGCAGTGTGCACTCAAAGACAATATGCACGTGCGTCTACACACACAAGTATGGCATACCCGCTTTCGTAAGATAAAACAACTGTACCCTGGGGTCATTAACATTTTCGTCATCTCCTTCCCCGATTTATTGTCGAATGAAGAATCAAAGGATTTGGGCATCTGAACCTGAAGTTCGAATTTAGTACTTCCTAGTGACCATCCTAGAAATAACGTACCTGCGAACTTATTGGTTTTCAAAGTGGGCCTCTGCTCTAGGAAGACACGGATATGTAATGGAGGTTCGATTATTTTTTCGTGCAGCTGGTCAATAGACAGATCCATCTAGGTATTTAGCTGTAAAACAATTACAAGTATACATTTTAATTAAGTAAGGTAGGTAGGTAGGAATATGAATAATATTAAGGTATCGTATATTTGCCGTGCTGCTTGGAGCAATAACTTGTGGACAGGTTAGATATGTCTGTTTATGTATATGTTTGTAACGATTTAACTGCAGTGTAAATGTAAATTAAAGTTAAGGATGTGAATGTTGTTAACATAAGTGCTGATTAGTATCGTAAGGAACTTAATTTAAATAAAGATAGCTATATAAGCATGAGTCCTAGTAACTAGATAAGTAAATAGGTATTGAAAAAGAATGTTAATGTAGCAAAAATAAAGTTATCAAATATACCTACAGGAAATAGGAAATATGAATTGGCCGTCTGTAATCTTCACTAAGATCTATTTGTTAATATTAAACAAAAGGTAACCGTAAAACTGCCCTCGATGTTTAAACAGCACAGTGGGTTGTCAGGTTAAGGTTAATATTAAGGCTAGGTCCGGTAAGTCTTAACGCAGGAAAAAATAACGTGAAGTTATAACAGACGGCCAAATTATATTTCCTGAACTATCTGATGACACTTATTGAAAAAACCATCTTGTACCATGTTACTTAGTTTTGCTTATTTAGACAATAACTGTCTTACACCTAAATCGGAAGTTAAAAAAATAGATCACCATGGAGTTCATGTTTGAATAATCTATTAGATTAAACATTTTAAATACAACAGGGGCTCTGTTCTACCGGGTGGGTAAAGCCAAGGCAAAGCCATGTTGCCTGTGACATGTTACCGTTTTTTGTTTCTTACTCGGCCGCCATTACTGTCAAGTAAATAAGAGCTATCGTAACGTTGACAATACGATAACATGTCAAAGGCAATATAGTTTTTACCAGCATAAGCGGCCCTGATGACATCTATCACTGAGGATGCCATAATATTATCCTGTCACATTTGTAAGGCTAGACAAAATGCATTTAAGGAAAGTTAACGACTCCAAAATCTAATATCTAATATCAGGTAAAACCATATTGCTTCAGTCATGTCATGTTGTCGTGTTGTTTTTACGAGCGTCATTCCTGTCTTTAAATAAGAGCTATCTTAACATTGACAATACGAAATAATATCAAAAGCATATTGTTTTACCGAGTAGAATCAGAATGTGTACCTATACAGTATTCCCAATAGCTATCGGCTGGCTATCGCTATCACGCTTGCATTCGCAACAGACAGTACATTTGTCACTCGTGTGTTTTAGAAAAATGAAGAATCGAATTAAGAAAATGGTAGCACTGAAGCTTACTTTCGCCCTAAATGTAGGTAATAGGTTGATTTCTGCAGGTAGTGATTCTCTTATACAACTCACTGATGAACTCGACGTTGACGCGTCAGTTTTACCCATCCACTGAGAGAATAATTTTAACACCTTAGTTCTTTAACGTTCGTAAATTGCAACTTTTCTCTGCCTTAATGGTCCGGAGCTCCAGGCCATTATTTTTTCACTGTGTAACTGTTAATATAATGTTAATAATTATACTATTACATAATATACTTTTGTATTTGATACGGATTTCAGAAAAGGACTGTCTACCAGCTACTTCCCCAAGAATAAGTTTGTTTAAATGGTAAAAGTGTGACAACGAACAAAGTAATACAAAAAATAAAATTGATTGCCTTTTTTTGTCGATTTCAAAAAGGGAGAAGGTTCTCAGTTCCTCAGAATCCTTTTTAGGATTCGGTACCAAAATGGTGAAAAACTGGTCAAGTGAGAGTAGGACTCGCGCACCGAAGGTACCATACCGTCGCACATTAGGTATTATTATACATATGTATTCCAATTTGAAATCAATTTCGATTCGAATCAACTCGAGCTCAACTCACTATTGACCATTTTTTATACCAAATTTGACGCTCGTATGTTTTACCGTTTTTACCCTAAGACGAAAATAAAAATGTGTTGAAAAAAATGTTTCTTGTTTAGGGACAATCCTTACTATTTTATTTTCCTTCATTTTTTATGTGTTATTAATTCCGCCGACATAACACGCCACTTAAGTAGGTATGTATATCATTCAAGGGGACCAAAGGGTCGTGTAGCTCAGGATAGAACAGCTCGTTTGATATCTTTCACGGATTTTACAAAATTGTGGTCAATTTAAAATCAAATATACCCAAATCACAGGGAAATAGGCCAGACGATGATCAATATAGTATTACAGAAATTACCCCAGGTGTATATCCATTAAATCAAAACGTAAATGAACTTTAAAATGACAGTCATACTATAGGACATACCCAGCAGTCATCAGAATCATCCAATGATTTGAACAATGACAATATCGTTATTACCTACCTCGTCAGTTTTACGTGTTGTAGATGAACCTATTCCTGAATTATCTACTGTTATTGCCAACGATAACTGCGATCAGTTACCAGTTCATCAACTACGAAGAAAAACCGAGCCTCCTTTACAAATAGCCAGGGAAAGAAGAGCAGAAGAATTGTCTTGGTTCCACTTGTTTCCTTACGGCAGAAATGGTTTACAGGAAACTCGATCTCATCCTATTACACCATTGGACTACTGTCAAGCTAGAATAATGGGAGCTGATACACGTTTTCAAAGACATGAATATCTGCTGAGATCTATAGAGCAAAGCAAAATGTAGGGGTGGTTTTAAGGATGCGCCAGGGAGAAAGTCGACCTGAAAATTTGGTTGAAAATATTCACCTTGATATGCGCAATATGCGTGGATCGAATGCATACTGGGAAAGTGCATGTTCTAATCTTATTGCTATGGTGAAAAATATAGGCCCTCCTACATGGTTCCTTACCTTAAGCTGCAACGATCTTAATTGGTACAACACATATTAAAAGCGTTCTTACAATTAAGAGTATAATTTTTCAAGTTCTTAGAGGGTATGGAAACATTGAGAGAACAATGTTAACGATTATTTTAAGTTGGCTGTTATTGTCCACAAGTTGCAAGGAACCACAGTTGAAAGGGCTGTAGTATATTTGAGAAAAAAAAACTTCTTTACAAAAGGCCAAGCCACAGGGCCAAGCACCTACGTGGCTTTAAGCCGCATAAAAGTTTAAACGGTGTCGCTATATGCGACCGCGATCAAAGGAAGCTGTTTAATAATCCTCATGATAAATTAGCTTTGGCGGAATTGCACAGGCTGAGAAGTAGTAATGATTAAACATGGTCATTACCACTTTTACATTTTAAACAATTATACCTTTAAATCAAAGTTACTGTAGGTATAACATACTTAGGCACAAATCATTTTTTTTAAGGTTTTATATTTCATTTCATTATACAATTACAAGTGTACATTATTATTCTATTCAAAACCTTTCATTTGATATCCATATTGAGGGAGTTGTTAAAAAAAAAACACGCCATTTTGTGGCGGCGGCTATCGTGGACCGATTTTCATCAAACATAGCTAAGAACACTCCCGACTAATTCACCTTTCAAACGAAAAAAACAAAATCAAAATCGGTTCATCCGTTCCGGAGCTACGATGCCACAGACGTTACAGACACACACAGGACACGTCAAACTTTTATAACACCCCGTCGTTTTTGCGTCGGGGGTTAAATACCAATTCATACCCTTGTTTCATAAATAAAATTGATTTGATTTGAACGTTTCAATATATTTTAGGGACTAGATTAAGAGACTTTAATTTGAGCTATGGGTCAATGTTTGAGATTTACGTCTCGTTTTTCCCTCTAAATCGTTGATGTTTTTTACTATCTTCAAACAACAACGACGTAAATGTATAAACCCCTTAAATAATAATAGAAAAAAAACTATGCCATAAAATCAAACTATATTTTACTAAATAGAAGCTGAATGTATTCTAGCACTATTTTATCATATATAAAATATCTGAAAATACCTACCTAACAAAAAAAATTTTTTCCGTTTATCTCGAAAACTTGGAATTTGCATTTACGTCAGTGTTGTTGTTTTAGAGGTGCAAATGTTTAAGTAAGCACAATATATTTCTATCGCACTCTAATTTACAGTTGCGTTCAGCAGTGTTTGTGGCAAACACCAAGCATGTGGATGCGGCTTTAAATACGCTGTAATTTACGAATTTTGGCTGTTTGGAGTTAGATATCCTAGTCCAAATATGGTTCAGAAACTTATCCGAAAGCAGCTGTTTTTATTACGTGAAAGGCTTTGGGCAGAGTGGACATCTTTTGCCTGTACGCGAATTGGTGGTCCATCAGCAAGTCGATGCCTTCGAGGTGGCCCATTACGAGTATGTGAGACGATAGGATGGATTCAGCTATTTTAGAAACTATGGGAAATACCGTTATCTAGCATTATATCGCTGCTTCTAATTGGTTATGATTATGACACTCACGTGACATCGTCTGTGTAACCGTATAAGCCCTCATTCGCACGGACGTTTTAAGGCGTTCGCGGTCCAGCAAGCCTTGACTATGTCGGTATGTCTTACGTAATTTTTGACTAGATATATGAGTATACAATCAGCTCATTTGATATACCGACTATATAATTTGAAAGTACCTGGATGACCGAGTTTTGCACGGTATTGGAAAATGTGAGGGAATTCTACGTGAATCGGTTATGAAAACAACATCTTAAATCAGTAAGAAACTGCTGTCCTTTATTATCAGAAATGTACAATTAGTTTGACACAAATCTTTCTTGTTTTATTTGTAACTCGTACCATAGACCGACAATGACAGAGCGGTGCCCTAGACTGAGCGCAGGCCAGTACTCACACTCCTCTTCACGGCAATGTCGCGGTCGTCAGGAGAGTCCCAAGCTGCTCCGCAATTTCAACAGTCGCGGACCAGCTAAAGCTTTTGTCAGTAGATCAGCCTCCATGTCTTCAGTTCGCATATACTTGACCTCTATTACTCTTTCTCGTATACTGTTCCGAATGAAATGCATTTTAAGGTCAATATGTTTTGACTTTGAATTCACAATTTCGTTTTGGCTTAGTTTAAGGGCTGCTTGATTGTCATTTAACAATACAATGCGGTCGTGTCCGCCCCCTAGGTCTTTATAGAGACTCTTAAGGTGAATGGCTTCCTTGCGGCTTCGGTTAATGCGACATACTCTGCTTCAGCCGTCGATAGAGCAACGCTTTTCTGCTTTTTCGACATCCAGCTTATGGCCGTTCCAGCATATTTAAAACAGTAGCCTGAAAAAGACTTTCGATCGAGCTTACATGCGCCCCAGTCTGCATCTGCCATACCATATAAGTCTTGCCCAGTCCTTCTGAAAATAAGACCGACGTTCTTTGTTCCTTTCAGGTAACGTAGCACTCTTTTTGCGCACTTAAAATGTTCTTCTCCATAACAATCATTGAATTGTGAGAGATAGCTTATGGCGAACATTATGTCAGGGCGAGTTGCCACTGCAAGGTACATGAGTGTACCAATCAAGTTTTTGTATGGAAGTTCTTTTCCTTCATCTCTGTCGTTCTTTGCTAATATGAGACCTGGCTCTATGGGTGTAGACGTGGGTTTACAGTCCTCCATTTTGAATTTTTTTAGCGTTTCTTCTATGAACTTCTCTTGGTTTAGTTTGACTTCACCTCTTTTATACGTAACGTCAATCCCAATTAGCCGCTTCGGTGTCCCTAAGTCTTTTAACTCGAATTTTGTATTTAGTAGCTCTTTTACTTCTTCGAATTTTCTTGGACACGAATAGGCAATTAACAAATCATCGACATATATTATAATTATAATTTTAACTCCTCTTTTCTCTAGTAAGTATAGACATGGTTCAGCTTCTGATGCTTTAAAACCTATGTTCTTCAATTCTGTGTCGAGTTTCTTGTACCACTGCCTCCCTGCCTGTTTGAGTCCATATAAACTTTTGATAAGACGACAGACTTTCTCTTTGGGATTATTTTTTATAACTTTTAACATGCCCATTGTCTTATTGTACAAGGTCAGATCTTCTTGTTTACTTTCTTCGACCATTATTTCTGTCAGATAGTCTTCTAAATAGTTAGGGTATTTCATTACTATGTTTTCTTCTAATTCACCATTCAGGTATTTCTATAACCTCTGATGCGTCTTCGTAAGACTCTAGTTGGTCAACTAATGAAACTTCATCATCGTGATCGTTTAGATTTTGCAATGTGTTTTCATTTTGGTTTTCTGTTATTTCGATGTCTAGAGGTTGTACCTTTTTAACTTTTTTATTTTTAATACTTTGTTCTTTTTCAGGTATTTGCCATTGTTCATCGCTTTTGGAAACAAGTTCTTCATAGCTTTCACCTTGTTCGAAATACATTTTGTTTATAACTTTTATGTCCCTGCTCGTCACTACGTCATCATCTTCAGGTATGTATACTCTGTAAGCCTTTGAGGTCATTGAGTACCCCATGAATACACCTTCTTTGGTATTCTGGGTCAGCTTTCCTCGCTTGTTCTTTACTAAGACGAAGGTCTTCCTGCCATAAACGTGAAGATGACGTCCGCTGGGTGTTCGGCCTACCCATTTCTTGAACGGTATATCGCCATTTAGTGCTTTTGACGGGCACCGATTTATAAGGTAGTTTGCGGTCGCTACCGCTTCTGCCCAGAGCTTCTTGGGTGCATTGCCTTCTATCAACAAACATCTGTTTTTTTCCAACAAGGATCTGTTTTTCCTCTCGCTTATCCCATTTTGTTGAGGGGTATAAACTGTGGTCAGCCTTCTTTGGATGCCGTGCGATTTGAGGAAATCGTCAAAGTCCTTGTTACGGTATTCTGTACCATTGTCTGTCTGCAGGTATTTTATCCTTTTGTTATGGAAATTCTCTACTTCATTTTTATATTCTTTGAAAACGTTGAATACATCGCTCTATCTTTTGATAAAATAGACATAACAGTATCGAGTATAATCGTCTATAAATGTGACGTAGTATCTCGATCCAGCTAACGTTTCACACTCAAAAGGTCCACAAACGTCGCTGTGAATTATTTCAAGCTTATCCGTTGTGTAGAGATCATCATATCTTGTAAATGGTAGTCTTGACAGTTTCCCTTTGATGCAGGTCTCACATGTTTCTAACTCTTTTTGCGGGTGGTAGGACCTTGTGCAGGGTCCGTCCGGATCGCTACCACCATCTTATCCATTAGCCTACCGCCAAACAGCAGTGTTCGCATTGTTGTGTTCCGGTTTGGGGATAAGACAGCCGGTGAAATGACTAGCATAGAGGCATTCCATCTTAGTCCTCAGGGTTGGCAACGCATTTGCAGTCTTGTGATTGCATTGCAGTCTTGTGAATGCGAATGTCTATGGGTCACAGTTTCCACTTACCATCAGGTGGCCTGTGTGCTCGTTTGTATACTCTATGCCATAAAAAAAAAAAAAAAAAAAAAAACTCTACATCAGTCGGATTCAAGCCGTACATAAGGTCATCTTTAGCCATCTTCTTTAGATCCCTTTCATTTATATGGCCAAGTTTACGATGCCATTCCATGATGTCACTGTCTATTTTTGGTGTGTAGTGTGCGGTCTCTTTTGTTTCAAAAATAAGATAGTAGAGGCCATCTTTCCTTTGTGCTGTCAGTGTCACCTCTCCGTTCTTCTCTATGACGTAGGCTTTATTCTCTTCGAAAACCACCTTATGTCCTTTTTCCGTTATTTTGGCTACAGACAATAGGTTCACTGACACATCAGGAACGTACAAGGTGTCGTTGAAGTTGTAGATTTGTTTCTCTTTATTAACGGTTACTTTTCCTTTTCCATGAATTTTACTTATATATTTGTTTGATGCCAACTTTAGGCTACCATTTTCAGGGATCATGGTAGAAAACATTGACTTGTTACCACACATATGAGATGAGCAGCCGCTATCTAGACACCAGCTATCTTCATTGGCATCTGAATCTGCAGTACTCAGACAAACGTTGTAGTTTTTATATTTGTTTCCGCTGTCTTTCTCATTTTCATTTTTCCTTTTTGTCCAACATGTCTCGATAGTATGCCCTTTCTTTTTGCATCTCTTGCAGAATAATCTTTGCTTGCCATTTTTCTTGACGAGATATGCCTCTGAGCTTTCAGGCTGTTCGTTACCACTCCTAGCCTGGTATTCTTCCATTATTTTGATTTTTAGTTCTTCAGGACTAGGTAGTGTGTCTCGAGACTCGATAGCAATTCGAAAGTTTTCGAAAGTTGTTGGCAGACTATAGAGGAGCATTATGCTGAGCAATTCTGGTGGTATTTTTATGTCCATATCCGCGAGTTTATCAACTATATCCATAAAGTTATTGATATGGTCACGAATATCTTCATTTGTGGTCATTCGCTTTAGATCCAGCTGTTTTAATAAGGTCGCTTTTCTTGCAGGCCCAGTACTTTGGTAAGTAGCTTTTAACTTATCCCATACAGCTTTAGATGTCGTGCAGGCTTTAATTTGTTTTAATTCAGAAGGCGACAGTAAAAGTAAGATTTCAGCTCTTGCCTTTAAATCTTCTTTGTTGAACGCCAACTTCGCCGCCGCATCCGCACTCGGTTCTAATATCTTTGCGCCGCTTACGATATCCCAATAGTCGTTTTTAATCAGGACCGCTTGCGCTTGCAGGCACCAAGTATCATAATTTGACTTGGTCAACGGTTCTATATTGCGGTAACTCGAAATACATAGATGTCATGTTTCTTATTTACAATAACCACGCTCTGCTACCAATTTGTGAGGGAATTCTACGTGAATCGGTTATGAAAACAACATCTTAAATCAGTAAGAAACTGCTGTCCTTTATTATGTATGTATGTATGTATGTAAACTCTTTATTGTACAAACAGAAAATAACAAATCTAAAATAAACAGAAACAAAAAAGGTAAGTATGTACAAAGGCGAACTTATCCCTATAAGGGATCTCTTCCAGTTAACCTTTGAGCGATTGAGAGAAGAATAAAAACAATGGATGGCTAAACGTACAACGTATTAAAGATACAGAAGATTAAAATAATAATAGCAAATAAATATGTAGGTATAATAAATATATAAATTAAATAGGATAAATAAATAAATAAATACATTGTATGTATAAATATATATCATATCATATTATCAGAAATGTACAATTAGTTTGACACAAATCTTTCTTGTTATGTTTTATTTGTAACTCGTACCATAGACCGACAATGACAGAGCGGTGCCCTAGAGCCTAGACTGAGCGCAGGCCAGTACTCACAGAAAATCGTTGGAGCCGTTCCGCTATTCAGCGACAAGATTTTAGCATTTTATTCCGGCATCATTTTATTAAACATTTGGTCGTTCTTCAACCGCTTAAATCATACCTACACCACGCAACGCACGTAATATAATAAAGGGGTGCGTATCTACTCACATAACTTTTTAAGTCCTATTATCGGAAGTCCGAAAATGTTTCTCATACCATTTTACATCATAATGATCACTCTTCATACTCTTCATATTTTTTTTTAATACTAAAGATCGGAACTCATAATCATCTGAATTCATAACGCCAATATTCATGGAACAGTACACTTTTCAAAATTTCTTAAATATCTTACGTGTAGAAAAGGTTAGGTTAGGTTAGGTTAGATTTATAAAAATCCTCAAAAAGTAACAGTTTCTTAAAGAAATGCATTATGAGTTGCGATAATTATGACTTCAAAAGTATGAACAAAAAAGTATGAGGAAAAAAATTATGAAGAGGGATTATTATGAATACACATCGGTAGTAAAACTAAAAATAGGAATAAGAATTTTATGTGAGCCAATATGGACCCATAATAAAGCCTTAGATTAATGTTAATTCTATGTATACTATGTACTTATGTGGACAAGACTCGTAAAAAAACCTCGTCAGATCGGCAAACGGCGACACATCAAAAATTGGGCATTGCTCGATAAAATTGCGCTGCATGAAAAAATCGCTTGCGTGTGAACGAGTTAGGAAAAGTAAAAAATGTTCCATTTCAAGGCGTCAAAACTTTTATCATCGAATCGTCGTACCTAGAAATACGCACGTAATCATCTGTCTTCTGTCATCTGTCAAATCCATTCCGTCAATTTCCGTCATCTTGACATTCCTGACATTTGTCGTTGGATTGCGCTCACTGCGCGAATTTTATCATCTCGATGGAGCCATAACTTAGAAAAATTTAATTGAATTGAATTATTTAGTCTTAAGCCTTAACTTCCTAGGTCATTCTTAAAAACAAGAAAAAAACTAGTTAAAATGCTGAAAGGATTGGTAAGTATGTCAGGTGAACTATGTTAAATGCTCTGCGCCAGTGAAGTAACTTTCGTGTTTGCTGTATAAATCTAAGTCGAGAACATCCCTGCTTCTCAATCATAACACACATAAACATCTACAAATATGTTTGTTAGCTGATATAACTTTATACTGAATTCGATATCATTTTATTTTGTCAAGTACTCTTCTGTCCTGGCCACTTTCGTTATGTTAAAATGCTATTACTATTCGTGACGTAATGTAATATCGCATTTTGAAATTACAAACAAATTCTTACTTTAATTATTTGACTTGATGAGACTTTTGAACAGTTTTGTTTTACTTGTTTATGCAGTTAAATATATGTTGCTGTTGTTAAATGACACTATTCTTTATGCTGGTTGTTTGTTTCTTAAATTATGTTTGCAACATTGATGTAGCCTGTAATTGAAACTAAAGCTATTTATAATATTTTTCAAATCTATAGTAAATTTGTTTAATAAAATTGTATTATGCATTCATGCAACTGAAAATAAATAAATTATACTATTACTAGTTATATGCGAAACAGACTGTTAACAATGTTTGACCAAAACCTTGTTCTTTAATAAAATAATATGCCAATACAATTTGAATCATTTAATTTTCATGTCATTGTGTTTTATTTTACCACATAAAAAACACCTGTCTAGATTTTACCATACATAGTTCTAGCATGATGTTAGACCATTTATGATACCTTATTAAATAGTACATAGGTAAATTAAATGAAGATACCAAATTTATAAAAATATTAAATTTATTACATTTCCTTTATAAACCTTACCCATTATTAATAAAAAAAAGCAATTTCAATTAGCAGCATTACTAAATTGGCCCTATTAGATATGAAAAATATTATAGCTCTTTTATCTACACATGGGGTGGATAAAAGTAGTATATAGCTCTATTTTCAATAATTACTGGCTTTAATTCATTATCATTCTACTTAAAATCAATGGTCCTGTTGTTGTAGAAATTTCATATGCACTGCTAGGCTTCTTACTTCCTGCCAGGACTTTGAATCAATGTTTTCTCCTATTTTGTCAAGTTACACCTAGGTCTTTCTGTACCCCTCTTTCTTCCATAGGACAATTCACTCTTCACATGTTGTGAAATAGAAAATAAAATTTGTTGAATCATTGTCATAGAAAAGATCTGTTCGGACATGAGCCAAAACTTTACCAACTGTCTCTTGGCACTTTGGTTGCCACTGACCCGCTAGGCGGGTCCATTTTGTATGAAAATTAGAGCCCTTGGCAATGAAAGTGGTAAATTTGGTTGCTTAACTGCTGAAGGGCCTTTTGTTAAAAGTGTACTATTTTACAGGAGAGTAGAGGTTTTTCTATATCTATTGTGTTTATAATCAACAAATGCATACTTTATTCTTCCATTCCATCTAAAAATATAAGTTTTCGCTTGGTTATAATTTAAAGCGTAAAGTATACAAGGTGTTACAAAAATACCCGTAAAGCCGAAAGGGGGTTAAATGGTGCCTTATAACAAGTCCGTTTACAATATTTGAGAACCGTACGAGCACCGTATGACCTACCGGCAAAATAAATAAAACTATTATTGTTTTTATTGATGTGCAAACCCTATTTCAGTAAAATTAAAGAGTAAACTACGCAGAATGTTTATGTAAGTACATTTTTACCTAATTCTTGAAACCATCAAGAGACATACTAACAAAATGTACAGAATTCGATTAGATAGATATTACAAGTCGAGTTTTGGAAGATTTTAAAAGACCTAACCTAACGAAGAAACCTAAACTAACACTTACTTTTTCGTAATGAACGTCAAATTTACAGGAACGGCTCAAACTGAGCTCCGCTTTGTTCAATGCACAACCTCGCTCGGGATAAGGCTTTGAAACCATTAAAGTTGACAAAATTATTAAATTGGTAGGTAGGCCACTCTGTTAAAATAATCTATGCTAACTCCGGTTCCCTGACATGACAGCTTACTAGGGTTGACAATATTTTTGGCTTTGATGATTTATTATATTTTTTACGGGGTATTTTGTAACACGTTGTATAAGACACTCTAGCATATAAAAAACGTGCCTATATCGTGAGAAATATCTAAACTTATTGAATGAAAACAACAAAAATTACAGTTACTAAAGTATTTATCAAATTTATAATGTCAAATAAAATTAGATTGTCAGGCTTAACTCGAAAAACAGTCTCAAATTAAAAAATCCTTCTAAAAACAGTCCAAATTATCAAACAAATATGCGGCACAAAAATTACAACATAAAAATGGTCTTTTGGCAAACAAAGTTTCCGAGTTCATAATAATTACTAGCAAATCAAACATATTTAATTAAATATCACATAGAACAAAGTATCACATTTGTTTAACCCTTATTATATTAACACTTTTACTGCCAAGAGCTCTAATTTTCATATATTTAATTAGACTCGCTTAGCGGGTTGGTGGCAGTTAAAATGTTCTACACAAAATTTGCATGTATTGGTTGGTGGTGGTTGGTTGGTTCTATACATATAAAAGTAATATAAAAATACTCTTCTAAAGTAAAGTTATAAGTGTTATAACATTATTACCTACCCTTAAGTTAAGGATTTGTATAAAGTATTCATGTCATATGTCATAATATTTCGGAATAACGTCTGTTTTAATAAGTTTCGGTATACCGTTTCTGTGCCATTGAAATATCCAGTTTACATATATACATACATACATACCGTCACGCCTTCATCCCAGAGTGGGGTAGGCAGAGTTACAGAATTAGGTACCAACAACTCGAAGATGTTACATTTTCTCAGGAGGAAACTAGGCGTATTTTAGTTTACCGCCTTGTCTTTGTACCTGTATATGCCGTTTCAAACTCTTCTGCGTAAGACGTTTTACGAATAAATTTATTTTCATCCTTTTTGCCAGTAGGTACTTATCACTTATGTCACACCATCCAGTCTTTGTGTAGATATTATCGGTTGTCAGACACTTCAAGTCAAAGAAGCAGTCGTGCGTTAGTCGTTCACGGACTTCATAAGGCGTGCCCCTTTATGCGGTTTTGATTAAAGTAATTGCACTGTTCAGGCACGTAAACAGGAGATCATTTCAGCGCCCGCGAGATATTTTTCTGTATAGCGTGCACCGCGTCCTCCTTATTTTGGGTTCTATGTTATGTCCCTTTATCAAAAATTCAAGAATGTGTTATGTTTGTAAGATTCGAAAAGTTATTAATGGCATACTGGCACATGGCCAACATGAATTTATTTTTCTGCAGGCCGCAGCTATTGTCACTGTAAAAAATAACTTCGAAATCTTCAGTAGCTTTTTCATTCAAATCTTTTAAATATATACTTACATAAGAACGCACGACCACATATCGTTGACGCCCCGACTGCCTTCACCTTCATGCCAAACATACCAATTGGAATGGTTCGTACCAAGCTCAGTCATTGTAAAATAAAATAAGTTTAATTTTGAAACAATAAAAATTTGATACCTCTCCTTGCTCTGCTTCCATTCTGTAAATTTTAAATATAAGTTAAACCGGGAAATGGGTAAGGTCGCGGTGCGTTCGAACCGCCCCCGCTTTTATAAATTATCAGTTTTTTTAGTATAAAAATGTATTATAGGTACTTAGTTTTATTTAATAACTATCTTCGCGATTTCCAAGAGAATAATGTATTATAAATTACTGCACGTGGTATTTTAAATCTACATTTTACTACCTACCCACTACGGTTGAGCCGTGAAGGCGAAACAGACAGACACACTTACATTATATTAAAAAAATAAACTCATTGTGCGGCTAGCATTTACTCGGCATTATAGCTATAATCATATTATTTGTTGTACGCGATACGGCCGTAACGCGAAAAACAAATAATAATATGATTAATAACGAAAAATGCAGTTTCGATATAATAAACTATAGCAACACCCAACATCCCAAAATAATCACTTTAGCATTAAATAATACAAATCTCGTCGTAGCATATTTTTGTTTAAACCAGACGCATTACAAATATGTCATTTTATTTTTAAAAAGAACCTTATATGTAACCATATTTCATTTATAATTTATAAGCGATACATACAGCCACGCAACTCATAAATAAAACTAATAATCCTCCTAAAAAAGTTAAAAATAGAATATAGGAAAATCAATAAGTATTGATTAATAGACTTTTCGAGATGTAGTCACAGAGCGATCTGGTCGTATTGCGATCTAGGTACAAAGCGATGTAGTCAGATCGAGATGTAGTCGCAAACCGATCTGGTCGTATTTGCTACCTAGTCCTATCGAGATATGGACCTAAAGCGTCTATACCGTCCAAAAGAGTTCGGTCCCGTTGGCCTTACTTGCATTTAGCCTTGGCGAGCAGAGCACCTTAGTTGTATTTTGTCCGGGTAGCAAAATGCCTTGGTCTGTAAAACGCCCTCATTGCTATAAGGCATAGTATAGACCGAATGACTTGGCTGTAAAACGACTTAATGTCATAATGTTTCAATAGGTAAATGGTCTGAATAATCTTCATGGCCAATATAGAAGAATGTCTTTAAAGTATAAAGACCATGTAGTTAAATCGTAAAGTATAAAAAATGTCTAAATAGCAATTTGGTCCAGGTTGTATAATGACAATACATTATTTTATTATCCTCATTGATAATTAAGTAGATATTGACTTGACATCACACTGACAAGTAATTTCAATGCAACAGAATTTCTTGTGTGTGTTCACGAGTTCTCTGTAAAAATGATTTTCGACTTTACCCCTTGTCCGAATTCACCCCAAAGCTCCTTATACTCATTTTTCATACTACGTAGTCGTTTAGCAATTATGTTATGACGTTTCATCCACTTGCTAATTTTGTAACTAAGACATTAAAACAAACCATATATATATTAAGTATATTGATTACATAGTCCTTAATACAATCAAGACCTTATACAATATTGAGTCATTCTGCCTACTTGTGCATTTCACGACCTAGACGTTTTGCAAAGTTAGACTTCCTGAAACTAAGACAATTTTGTAACCATGGCATTATATAACCAAGTCATTTTGCATACTTGTTCAGTGTACTACTGAGCCGTTTTGCTCGCCAAGGCTAAATGCAAGTAAGGCCAACGGGACCGAACCCTCTTGCGGCAGAGCCCGCGGATAGCATCGCCGCGTCGCAACTTGCACGCAGCGTCGCACGCGTCAATAACGGTGGTTCCCGCCAAAACGCCCGCAGCGGGGCCCGCGGTGGACCCTTCTGACTATCTTGCGCGCTCCGCTACACGCTTGAGAGTCCGCCGGGCACCGCTACTCTCTACGCCCCGCATCTTCATAAACAACACCGTACATTGCCATATATTTGTGTTTGCTCGTGTGATGACGCGGTCCGCTGCACGCGCCGCCTCTCTGTAAAGGGAAAAAACGCCCAACGCGCCGCGCCGCGCCGCGCTACGCCAAGTCGCACGCCACGCGCGACGCTCCGCGTCTCCGTAAACAAACACTATAACGGCTCGTACGTGGATCACCCACTTAAAAAATAGATATTGTACCTATATGAATCGCAACTCATTTATTCACGAAACTTGTAGATTATGTTACAAAAAAGGGATTTGAAATTCGAATGTCACAGTGACATTAAGTGGGTCTTTATTTATTCCTTATTAAAAATGAAAATAATAAAAACACCCATAAAACAAAGATCTATAACACCATAAGATGTGGTCAGAAGCAGTATTTATGCCTTCATATTAAACCATGGGTATATGCGGGTTTATTTTAAGGAACAGCGTAAGTTCGCTCCATCTTTAACAAAAGTTGTTATTTGTAGCTGCAGTAGGTGCCTAGTGTTCAACTTGAGAGTAGTAGGTACTGTGGGTGTGTTTTACAGTGTGAAAACTGTGGTATATCACTATAAATAAATAATCTGTGTTTCAAAATTCGCTGAGCTAAGCAAAAGCAATACAATATTATTGTATAACTAGTTAGCACGTGCACTTTAGCCAGTGAATTCTTCCTAGAATTCTCTTAGGCATCTAGCTCTTTACAATGAAAAGTAACCTTCGCCAAGGATAGTGCAGTTCCGCGTAACTAACATAGCAAGTAAGGTCCAATAGCGTGTTATTAATAATTAATGTACACAGAAACACTTATACATACGATAAACTTATAACACCCGTCTGTTTGCGTCGGGGGTACGGTATAAACATTTTGAAAATAAAGAGGTGAAAGTTTGTAAGGGAATTTGATAATTTATGAAAAGGGAGGTTGATATTTTCAAATTGGTATCTAAAATTGATGTTTCGGTACTTACTGGAAATATATTATATCTTTATATCTTGACGGTGATGAAAACAGTATAGCACTTTTTAACGAAATTACTAACTCTTCACTCGAAAGCTAATAATTAATTAAAATACTTTTCCTTTTTTTACAGTTAATATTTGGAGGTGGGATCTATACAGGGGTGTACATAGCTCAAAACTATCAGGTAGGTTCTACTGTACTGTAAGACTATATTTTTGTTATAGATCGGAAATCGCAAAGGAGGCTATGCCAAAAACTTTAGTCCTCATTGGCCTTACTGATTTGTTCTTAGTAAATGGAGGATAATTCATAAGTTAAAGAAATCACGATTATTCATAGAATGATTCCTGGCACTATTGCTGTAGTTTCTTGCAATATTCAAAATTGTATGGCCTCTTTTGTGTCACATTTCTGTACTTTAAGTTGGCTGATGTTACAATTTATTAAACTGGAGAATTTTTTTCTTGGCACAGGAAGCTGTTAATGTTGTTTTTAAGAATGGACCTAGGGGATGTGACAAGGCATTGGATGATGATCTTGGTTGGTTTATCTTTTTTTCACTTTTTTTAATGTTTTCTTTTCTTATTTTAGATGCCAGGAACCATTCTGTTTCTTTTATGAGGACTTAGTTTTTAATATCTAGTTTTTCAATCAATTTTAATGTTTGGTATATTCTCAATCTAATCTTTGAATAGTTGTGCTTTTGAACTATTGGAATCCCATTATATCCATACAAATTACATGCGAAACTGATTAGGTTGGTGATAAAGATCTGGTCCCGGTTAGGTCCTATTTATTCCATGGGACTGACTTTGTTTAGAAGTTGGCTCAGATCCAGAAAATAAAATGTTCTATGCAAAATTCAAAAGGATTATACCCAAAATGATTAAGAAGCAAGTCTTCATAAATTTCCGTTTTTTTTTTAACTTGTCATGTTTTTGTTTTTCAGATAGAAAAGGTTGAAGACCCAATGACGCTATTTTCAAAAATATCAGCAGCTATTCAATCTACAATAGATGATATCAGTAAAAAGTCAAAATAACAACTAACTGAGGCGACAATGGACAGTTAAATCAAATGAACCTTGGGTAGTTGTAAATATGATTTATTTCATAAATATACAATTATAATTTAAAGAACTACAATAAACTTGCATAACTGACATGTTTGCTATTTTATTCACAGCAAAGACAACCCTCCACCAATATGTTCCACCCTTGTTTGTGGCTCCTCAAATGCCAGCCAGTCACTAGAATGTGTGGGCAGTAAGCCCATGCTTTGGCATTTATACAGAGCCAGAAGGATGTTCACTACATTCCCAACCATAAAGACGAGCTTCTGTCCAGCTGCCTGAGTGCCTTCTGCCATCTTAAAGTTGCTCTGAGTGAGGAACAGAGCCTTGACCGGCCGAACTATCAGCATGCCCACCATCATAATTGGAAATATTGATATGGAATTGCCAGCCATGTACATAATAAATAAGTTCATTGGCACCTGTTTCAAGGGACTCAAAGCAACATCCCACAGTTTTTTGATCAGTAGATGGTTGGAATCTGTGTCCTTTGAAGATTCCGTGTAATTAGCACTTGCCGATTGGCTATAACCTGGTGGAGATGGTAACTCCACTGATTGAGACTTATTCCTGAAACAATAAAACCATATTTATCAGGATGTCAAAACGAGACTTTGCATAGCACATAATATAACTTTCGCTATAAGGTCGCATTAAAATTAATATAGTATTACAAAGCGAGAGACGAAACAAATACCTACTCTCCTAAAAGTAACTCACTTGGGGTTGAAATCCAAAGCCCACTTGAACTTTTTGTTTGACTTAAGTTGCGACATTGTTTAAATTAACTCGGGTACACAGAAGACACAAAACTGTAACTTTGATTTTATTAAATGATAGACGGATCAATATCAGGGATTCAGTTCGTAAAATTTGACAAACAACACAGACCAACCCAGTGACAAATTATTGACTTGACATAAGTAGGACGGGACAGATAAGCTAATCCATACCATTCTTAGTGTTGGGATGAAACGGTTTTGGGTTTACGGCTCCCTAAAATTAAATAGTATCGATACCGTCTAATCGATTTAACAAAACTAGTATGTCCACACTAGTGACATAATAATGCATTAAAGGGGTGATAGACGGGTGAGGTTTAAAACCGCGTACTAAAAGGTCGCGAACTTACTCGTCTCGCGTCGGTGACGCACGTTGAAACTTGCTCACACTTCAAACGCAAAATGTAAGAGAAAGCTAATAAAAGAGGAAGCTTTGAGTTATTAGGGAATTATACTTATCATATCTCATTTTAAAAATCACTCATTTTAGGTCTTGACTAGAATTTCTGAACCAAAATAAACAATTAACACAAAACAAACTAGGTATGTCAAACACCTCACCCACAGACTGCCGAAAGATCGTGGCTCCCTACTCGCGACGGTGACAGATCTACGAGCCAAGACGGGCTACGAGCAAAATTCAAACATGTTGCATCGCTGACGAACTTACTCGGCGGTTTTTAAGTACGCGTAGGTACTTTTGATGATACACAGGCGAGTAACCTCGTCGTGAACTTACTCGCCCGTCTATCACCCCTTTTAGAGAAACAAGTCTATGGATATCACACGCGAAGACGATTGTTCGGTTAAAAGCTCGACCGCCTATCACCCCTATAATAAGTCCATAGTAAGTAATTGTCCAAGAGCTGAAGCGTTTTTGAGTAGGTTTTTCAGGCGGTTCTAACAAATTTGACCAAATCATCATTTGACAAACTACCTATATCATTTTACAAAGTTTCATTTCACAAAAACGTGTTTGTGCTTAAACCATTACATATTACAAAGGTTACATGGACTAATTAAATATGTTAGGGTAGACTTTTGACCTTAAAAATATAAAACAATGCGGCGGGAAGTACCTCTTTGCGAAATGAAATTTTGTAATATGATAAAAGTTTGTCAAATTTTGTGAACCATTTCAGGTACCGTGGAAATTTGTAAAGTTCTTCTTTAATAATATTTAAATTCACAGAGAGACTGACCTGAGGGCTTGTGGCCTAACGCACTCGCAATCGCAATCGTTTTCATTTTGACAGTCCAAAGGCGAGTCTGCTAAAATGAAAACGTTGCTTAAATACTAAAGGGCCTCAAATCAAAATGTGTTTGTGTTGCATTTAAATTCGGAATGCTATATACTTTAAGTTTTAAATCAAACTGTCTGTTTTTGTTTTGAGGCGCTTTAGCATTTAAGCAGCGATTATTGTTCAATGTTGAAGTCGATTGCGATTGCGAGCGCATAGGCCATAGCGACGTTGGCTGAAGGGTATTGAGGTTAAACGCTAAACCGAGCTATGATTTAAAAAAATCGTTGAAACATTTCAAACATTTAGAAACGTTAAACGGAATATCTAAGAAGTTCAAGAGCTGTCATTTTCTGCCGCACTCACAGAAGAATTCAATTAAATTTAATGCTTGTTTAGTGACGTGTTGTCTTATTCTATTGCTGTAGCAAAGAAAGTGACAGCAGCAACTTTAATCAAGCATTAAATTTAATTAACGTCTCTGAGTGCGGCAGTTAGACTAAAAAAATATTAAAAATATTTCAGGTAGGTACGTTGAAACTATCAGAGCAATGATAGCGGAGCCCACAATACCATTCAACCAGGTCTGCTTCTTTATATTTATTAAACTAGCGACCCGCCCTGGGTTCGCTTCGGTTTACGTGAGTATGATATATATAGCCTATAATATAGCCTTTAGCCTTCCTCGATAAATGGGCTATCTAACACTGAAAGAATTTTACAAATCGGACCTGAGATTAGCGCGTTCAAGAAAACAAAGAAACAAACGCACAAACTCATAACATTAGCATAGATATCATTAAATAAGTACTGTATAGTTACCCTATAATAATGTTGCGCATTCTTAGAACCTTGTTCTTGTGACTGCCATTGTTATGGTCATACTTGTCATTTGATGTTCAGTTTGAAGTTTATTTTATTATGACATTGCACTAAAGTGCTTAACATTTTCGTTGGGGTACTGTACAAATTTACACGGTGCCTCAACCACCTACTCAGAAATGCTTAACAGCTCTCTTACTATTATTGTCGACATTGGCGAACTACATCTTGTTAACAAGAAGTGAAAGCCATTAATTAGGAAAAC
Source organism: Acleris laterana (assembly GCA_963966035.1). Lineage (NCBI taxonomy): Eukaryota > Metazoa > Arthropoda > Insecta > Lepidoptera > Tortricidae > Acleris > Acleris laterana. Next base: position 14,018,772 of record OZ014439.1, on the reverse strand, counting down.
ATACTTATTTTGTACGGGAATGACCATGCCATTTCCTTCCAACCGAATGTTTAGGTAAGGGCTATAAAGGTCGCTCAATAAAAAAGTGCTATATTTTTTATGCTATTTATTTCAAATTAATTGCTTACTCTATAGTCATAATTTACAGGTAAAAAGTAGGTAATACAAAAATCAATAAAATAATCAGCGACCGTAAGGGATGCCTACTCGCAGTTCCCTCTGACTCGGCTAGGCCTGGTTCGGCTAGGATATGGAGGATTATGTAAGCGACACGTTAAAAAAAACTATAAATTAAAGTACATTTTAACTAACAACACTTAACAAACTTCCAAACAATATTATAGGCTGCGCGCGAGCTCCGAGGAATCTCAAGAAAAGATGTCAGGATTTAGTGCAGTGATTTAGTCAATATAATTAGGTAAATTATAGAGCCAACTAAGGCGATAAGATCAACTCTTCGTACTGGGAGTGGCGGGCTACGATGCGACGGGCGGGCGCGGCGCTTCCTGTCCTCTTCCCAATCCCCGATTCCTCAGCGCTCGCGTGCGGACAAAAACGACATTGCAAAATCGACAGTCAGTGGCGATGTTTATTTCTTTTGCGTTGTTAAAACATAATTACTAATAAACAATATCGACGGCGCGCCGCGCCGCAGCCCGAACGAATCTTTAATTTAATAGTTTTGTCACTAACTCAAGTGCATCGATTTTACTAACGAAAATCGTAACTAAGGTTGAATCGTTTTTCATCATGAATTATGAACTTTCAAACTGGGCCTTTATCTATAGGTACTATGGCCCAACTTGCTTCGATATCGTATTATTTGTAATCAATCACACTGTTAAATTTATGACAGCTCTTACTGTCAGATGGATAAAAACAGTCACAATCACAACGTGTTGTTCTCTACCTTAATCGCTATCAAATTATAAATTTTATAGTGGTTTTTTTTTTCGTATAGACAGTAAAGGCCTGGTGTTAATTATTATTTCCTTCTATTACAGTACATCAGTACATTAACACACATTGACTACATTGACCGCATTGTGGGTTAATTTCTAATTTCTTCAATATTAAGCCTTGTTCTCACAAATGACTTCATTAATAGGGGCTACCGAGACCGAATTGATGTCCACTTCTTTCAGAGTATCCCTGGTGGCCACATGTTCTCGGCAGAATACTGCTATACGGTCACATGCCTCGCGGAGAACGCCTTGCGGAACAGTCAGGACGATTCGCATGTAGTTGGGAAACTCGAAGCACTGTAAACCAATTAAACAATAATATAGCTCGCGAGAAACTCAATTGGGGGTCGTGTTTTAATCACATCATAAGTCATGAGGGACGTAGTTCCAGAGAGGGGGTTTATAAGTACACACTAATAACAGAAAACTAGTGATATATAGGGTGATGGAACCTGGACAAAGACCAACTTGATTCTTATTTTACAAAATATAACGGTTATTCATTTGTAATTGCAACAATAAATAAATCACCTCAAATCAAATTTAAATTACTAAGAATAAGGTGTCCATTATTGTTAGAGCTTCTCAGTTGAAAGTGTCCAACACTGGCGCCATCACCCTAGTGTTTTCAACCACAACTGGCCGCCATGGTAGCAAATTCACGTTGCAAGGTTGCGTTAATGTATTGAAAATGAGGTAGGTAGTGGGGCGGGACTTCGCAGATTTAAAATACTATAATAAATAATGCACAGCCCAATCCACTGAACCTAAGAGTGTAGTTATTCTATGAAACCTAAAAACCACATACTCAGATATACACGTTAAACTTATACTTTATTACTTTCAGCAAACGGACACAGGCCCCCGTGACGTGCTAGAGATGGGCTCTCAGGCCCTTAGACAATTGTGATCTTAAGACTACAGCGTTGCTTACTCAGAGGACTAAATAGGATGACGATAGTACTCACTTTTCCCGGTAAACAAAATACAGATTGCTCTGACACGAGATGCTCCACAAACTGCAACTCATTTTTAAATTGCGGGAACAAGGACATTTTAATCTGAATCATCATATACATAGCTCCCTGCGGCATCACAGGGCGCAGCCCTGGCGTGCGCCGTAGTGCTTCATACGCCAGTTTTGCTTGACTCTAAAATTACAAACAGGTTTTCATTAATAAAATCCTGAACATTCCTGATCCGTCAGTTAAATAAATTAAAAATATAAGAGTGTCCAGAACTGGTTAACTGTAAACTAGAAATCGGTTTGAATTTCTTCATTCCAAAGTCGCTCGCACGGAGTAGCACTGAGTGACGACCGGTGAGAGCGCGGAACCTTCCACTCACCTCTAGAAACATCAACACATCATCGAAAAAGCTTTGAGGTGTGTTTTGCAGTATGGCGGGCAATGCGCGCTGTACCAATGTATTGGGCCCCAGTATCCGAGTCGTCATGTTATTCAAACCAGTCCGAACTTCCTTCCCAAATACGTCCTGACGGTCATGTACTATAACCCAACCCATCCTCCAGCCGGGAACTAAGAATCTCTTTGTAAGGCCGCCGCAAGACAGCACAGGAACATCAGTTGACAGCGACGACATGGAATGGTATTCATTGCCAGAGAAAACCATATGCTCGTATATTTCGTCCGCGATTATTGGCACGCGATTCCTTGACGCTATAGCCAATATCTCAGTTAAGTGTTGTTTACTGTACACTGAACCACAAGGGTTTGACGGATTTATAACGACAATCGCAGATGTTTTATCATCTATTTGGCTCTCCAGATCTTCTAGATCGACTTGCCATTGTTGATCCGGCTGCAAATAAAAAATATACCTTTATTTCTTGTAAAATATACGCAGCAACTAAGAAGATCATACGTAAATGAGAAATATGCAAATCTAGTCTACAATCAAATGGAAACTTGTTATGCTTCTAGAAACTTGAATGCCGTCGCCTCATGTTTATCAACTTCCACGATTCACTAAACGAGGCTACTTTGCAAATCCTATTTATAACTTTGAACCACGTGTTCAATGTCCAAGCTACGCAAATATACGAAATATATAATTGACTAATTGTAAAACTAAATGTTGTTTTAATTACAGAAATGGTCTGAAATTATTCCCGACTGTACTTACTTTTGACTGATTTAGTAGTTACTCGTATTTTTAATAAAATAATACATTTTCTGACTGAAGTTCAATTGTTATTATCTATTAAAGTTTTGAATAATCAAGTGACTTTATTTGTAACGTAAAACGCTTAAGATTAGATTTTAAATATTGGGAGTGTTCACAAAATCTAAAACTTACCAACAAATTGTAGTACTTTATTTCGATTCCTAATCCTTCTGACAAGGTTCTGTAAATCAGGAATCCTGGTCGCGGCACCAAGATGTTCTGTCCGGCGTCAGCCAAGACCGTGACTGCCAACTCAATGGCGTGCGAGCAGCCGCTACAGAGGATGACATCTTCTGCTGTCACAGGGCCCTGATGGGCACAGTACTCGGCCACAGCCTCCTTCACGTCCTGGTGGCCTTTACTTGGGGCGTAGCCTCTGCTTGTGTGTAATTCAACGCTGTCGCGCACAGCCTGGAGAACTTGGTCGGGTGGATTAAGGTTCCCAAATGTGGTTGGGTCACCTAGAAAGTAAAAACAATCGTGAGAATAGGGCACATTTATCAACTAAATTAAAAGTTGTGTTCAGTGGAGCAAGATTAATGTTTGTGTTGCCGGGTAATAAGAGGATTCTAATTCAGGTTTTCGATACTTGGTTAATATTGTGAAATTCAAGTCCTGTTAACCTTGACTTGTTAATCTCCATATTTCAAGCACGTTATAAATCCACCGGTCACTCTTATAACTAAGTAAATTATTTGTAAGAACTGGTTTGAGAATGTCACTAAATGTATAAGCGTGTTATACCCGATCGGTTAACAATATTAGTCGTCTTCCGGGTCACCTCGTAAAGAAATTTAAGGCAAAACCCATACTTAATACAAACGAAAGGAAACTCTAGGTAATAAAGTAAATTAAAAACGGAATTGTAAAGACCATCAAGGGTAAATAAATGTATGAACTATAATTATTCAAGTAAACCGTGGGTATTTTGCAGAAATACAGAAAACTAGCCTTATTGTCTGCAGTTCGTTTATGTCCCATAAAAACAAAATAAGAACTTTTGTGCTTTACATGGGTATAATATCAGCGCGTTTATAAACTAGGGTTGAAGGAATAACAATGTGTTCATGGCGACACTGTCATCATTTTAGGCATGTCATTACCGTCTTCAACGGTTGGTAAGCAATTTTGGTCTCGCAGGGGTACACCACACTTTTACTACACACCCGACACTCAGTGACGACACTAAGAACCGTGTCTCAAGTATATGTACGTAATCCTACACTTTATTGAACAAACATACATACATAAACTCACGCCTTTATTCCCAGAGTGGGGTAGGCAGAGCTACAGAATTTCCAACAACTATACAAACTTTTTGATAATTCTGTAACCACATTTTGCACACTTTTTGAACAAACAAAAGAGATAATAATAATTATATGAACAAAAATACAAAGGTGAACTTTAAGGAATCTCTTTCAGTTAACCTTTGAGCGAAATGTCACCTTGCCTTTACAATACGATCCCTTCCACTTTGGTTCAGAGTCCGCAGTTCAGGGGGGTTACCATGATATACTAAAAGGGACAGAGCAATAGTATTTATACAGCTCTGTCCCTTTCTATCAACCTAAACGGAACTGTTTTAGTATGCCTGGTAACCCCCAGGCCAAGGGTTAACATAGTTATTAAGCATACCTACTAGCTGTTGTCCGCGCCTCTGTCAGAATATAAGTAGTTTATCGTATAGTCGTTCGTCGTATGTCCTTCTCCGGGGTTCAAGCTATGTCCGTACCAAATTTCATCGTAATCGGTTCTGCGGTTTAGCCGTGAAAGGGTAACAGATAGTCAGACAGACAAACTTACATTCGCATATTTGTAGCATTTAATTAAGGATGAATAAGGACTATTAAGGACGCACCGTTTGTCACTGGCTTTAAGCTTTTGATTTGTTTAACGGCTAATAGTGAATTTTCGATAAAACTCAATGACTCTACAAATAAATTCTCGTTTCAAATCAACCCTCACGGGCGTCGTCGTCGCGCATGTTCACCTACCTCGCCATGAGGGTACACTATTAAACTTCCAAAGTCAGCTCGCTGTACACACTCACCGATTGAAAGCGCAATCAATTGTTTATTGGGGTTGGGTTCAACTTGGAGGTTTTCGACGATCTCTCGTATCACGTTATGGGTATTGCGAGCCAACGTAGAAGCACGCACCTCCCATGCCTGACTCCCTCGTGACCGATGCGACATGGGCACACACCTTGCGGAATGTTAAACGCTGGTGACACTAGAGAACACAATCGAGAATAGTGGCCGCGGATCGATACACCTCACTTTTGTACGGAAACCAATCTGGTGTGTGGCGCTGGCGTGATCGGCCGCGGAACTGGTTTCAAAATGCAGATGAGATGACGACAGTGGAGCCAGTTGTAAACATTCCACCCTTACCTCTACAACCTGCTTGACTGTTACCCATAGCTCTATATAATTAGGTATATCTCGCTGACCGCTCACGCAGTGCGCAGTTATGGTCGTCGTGTAAACACAACAATGGTAACGGGTTGAAAGTCATGGGTACAGTCAAAAGAATTGATCTACTCAGCAATCGTGTCAACTATGTGTATAGACCTTATTATTAATGGTATTGCATGTAGATATTTTTGGCGTCTTTGGAACGTATAATATTTACGACTTTGAATGTACTAAAGAAAACCCTTATGCTAATATAAAAAGGAAAGATCTTTGTTACTGAAAAGAATAAACAAATAGCTGAACGTTCAAACAAAAAAAAACAGTCTACTTAATTGTGCTGAATTCGGATCTCAATTTTTTATGAAGGAAGCTTTGTTCTCATAAGTATTTAGAAAAGTAAGAAAATCATACCAACCCTACTTCTTTGAATTTAATTTAGCTTAATTATTTTTTTATCCGCTTCCATTAAGATTACATTGGAATAAATGGGTATGCTATATCACACAATGTGGCCTGAATGAATAGTGACGACGTTAGTAAAAAAGTCTAGACGCCTAGACAAGTAGGTCTTACCAAAATATTCCCTAGTTTCGTCGAAATTTCCATCTATTTCTTAGAGTAGAGTTAATTTAAGCATAACTCGGTATACTTATAACAAAATGAGTTTGAAGTAGAATCAAGGCTTGTGTAGGTACACTGAATTATCATTTTTAATAGAGGCCACAGGGGTACTGAAAAAACCACGGTTTTAAATCAGATGATAAATCATTAGAACGTAGAAACGGAACAAAAAATCATTTTAATCTATAGGTACATTTTAAATTAAACAGGTGTGACCGGGCTATTTATAGCGTTACATTAAAACTGCTTGGATAATGTCAACTTTTGCTACTCATTTTTTTTTTAGTTATGCCTTTGGACGTATCCAAACGACGTTTGCAGAGATAACTTACCCTATTTTTAATTTGTACCCGACTTCCGGAGAAGGGTGGTTATGTTTTTGACCAGTAGGTTATCTTATGCATGGTTCTTTGATTCTTCGTGTCTACTTTCCTTCTCCTAAATATAGGGTTAGTGATGTCTGCATTTGAAAAAAAAAGAGTAGCAAAAGTGAGAAAGTATGCACTTATATTTTTTGCATAATCCGCAGCCTCTGCTCAAGGGATTTCAAGAAACGAGGTAGGTATCTATCGTTAGATTCGTCTTAATGTCGCGAGTGTCTCAAGTAATACCTACCTATATAAAAATGTACTTTTATGGCAGATTTAAAAGTATATAACATAGGTATTTAACTTACAAAGACCACATTATGAAAGCGTTCAGGCTTTTTAAAGCTTGCTTTTTCTTAGAATTGTTTAAACAGAAACAAAAGTAAGTAATTTAACTTTCAAATAACAAAAAAATCAATCTACAAGAGTCATTATTGTATTACCTACGTATGGTACATTGCGATGAATGTTGTATCTTGTTCTATTAGATTACTAATTTTAATTAGATAACAACCTCAGTCACCGGCATCGAATTTGATTAAGAGGTAGAGGTATTACCATCATAAAACCATGTCATCGTAATCTAAACGCGAGCTTTTTGATCCGTTCCGGAAGCCTAAATCCGTAACCCATAGTAAAAATTGAGAGAGGTAGCTAAATATTATAATTAGTGAATTTTCACTAGTTAACTACTGATCAAAAACCCTCCCTAGCCGAACGATATTACTTTAAGTGGGAAGGTAATACAGGTGGTGCGGGTGATCGCTATTTTTCGTCTAATTACTTAATACACCGCAAATCAAATTCTTTGACGATACAAAACAACGTACAAAGACATGTAGGTATATCCATTATTACACCTTATTTTAATAGCATGAGGTCCAATAGTGTGAACATGACTTCGTTGTCGATTGTACGTTATGCACGTTTGAATAAATAATGGACGAGATAAATGCGTTTATAAAAATTACCTATTTACTACAATTAGAGTACAAATAGTACAATACAGTTTTTTTATGTACCTATGTCTATTTTGAATAGAACATTACAAAAAGAACCTAATGAGTAATGAGTTATATATTTAAAATTGTGTAAGTATGATTTGCTTTTTCAGTTTAAGGTTCTGTTTTGGTAATCGGGGCTTCTCTGTAAAAAAGGCATCAACTTACTAATGAAGTATAAAGAGATTTATCTATTTATCTATGGATGGATAAGGGTTCAACTTTGCTGCTTTACAAATGTGTGATTATTGTCTTAAAAATGAACAAGATACTTAAATAAAATCCATAAAGCATAACAAGCGTAATTTGTTTGTTTTGCAGAAACAAGCCAACTTGTTGTTTTTGTCACCTACCTACTAAACATGGAAAATGCACGCATTGAGTATTATCATTTCGCAGTAAGTATTGTCAACTGCGTAATCATTAATAACTGCGAGCATTCTTGTCATATAAATGACAAAAATGAGCAGATGATTTAAAAAAAAACATGAGACTGTTAAATAAAAAGCGGTCAAGTGCGAGTCGCGCACCAAGGGTTCCATATTTGAGACATTATGTATGGGTTGGAAAACGCAAAAGAAAATATACTTACCTACTTAGTTATTAGGTAGCTTTACTTTCTATGCAATAAGTTCCCTTTTAACTATGCTAAATTTTAATACAGATTTTTCAAGTTTTTTTACCAGAACTGTAAAATTTGACATGATTTTATTTTTTGCGTAAAATATAAATATGTTGAAATCAGGATTTTTTAGATTTGTGGGTCATTAACTTTGCAGATATGGGGAGGAACGGTATTTTTTTGTACATTATAAACAAAAAAGTAGGTAGGTACCTACGTCAAGGAGAATTAGGTACTTATAAAAAATAGTTTTGAAATCCGCTTGCTTTAATGAAAAAACTTTCATTTTTCAACCTCCCATTCTAAACCTCTTTTCAAATATTAAAGGCCTGTATCACATCGACAAGCAAATTTATGTCCGTTCGTGTCTGATCTTGTTTTTTTTAATTTGCTTCATCGTAAGAAATATTTTCTTTGCAAGGGAAACGTACAGACATAGTTTTTCATAATATCTTCAACATATTGAAAAATCGTAAGAATTGCAGTAGGTTTAAGGGGAGAGAAACGGTATTAGATTTTGTATGGACATTTTCAGCTCTCTTCTTCTTAAAACTGGAGCCTCTTCGAAATGGTTATAAAATGTTCATACATTTTAAAAACAGGATGGTCCGTCCCTTTCACTTGTCATTCGAGACTAAATTCGCAGAAAGGGATGGAGCTAGAGTAACTTTGAACTTTTCAAAGTATGTGCTTGTACTATTATTCTGTTGTAGGGCTTGGTGTATCCCAAATTGCGTTTGGATAGAACAATGATCTTTAACATTCTTATCGATTGTTAGAAATGGACATTTAGTTCAATTATTTTTTACCGATTTTCTATTTGTTTGTCGCTACCGGTATCAAAGCAACAGTGGCAGGCAGCAGGCATCACTATCATTTGTCAGTGTCAATGTCTTATTTTTCTATAATTATTATCAAACATAACCTAGGCCCCCTATCAAACATACGCCTAATTTGTGGTTAATCAGGGGAAATTAAGCACCGACATTAAAAGACATTGCGTTTCTATTTATTAAGCCTACAGCGATGTCTGTATTTAAAGGGCATATAAGTAGTTTATTAAAAAACTCCTTTAAAACGGCCCAACTCTTTAGAATTCGACCGCTGTCTACAAAATCAGCTACTGCCAATTTAGAAGCTCTTACTTATTGTTCTAATATTGTGAAGTATGTAACATGATATTTTACGATATAATGTTTTTTTAACTGAAATAAAATAGTTCAGTGTAGAACTCTTTCTGGTACTCTGGCTTTTTTTACAGATAGACAGCACGATTATGAAAATTTTCTCGCGACGCTACTCATGACCACGGCCATTAGATCACCGGCGCTGGTAGTCCGATCATTCAATGTTGAGATTGCGAGGGTCCAGGACCAAACATCTGACCCACAAACAGCTTTATTCCGACTCCAATTCTGGCAAGACACTTTGAGAGACATTTTTAAGAAAAACCAAATTCTTTACAACATCCCTGCTAACCCTGTTGCACAAGAATTATTTAAGGTAACAGGTTTATTCTAAATTTGATGAATTCAGTTATTTTTAACTAGCTGTTTGTGCTCGGTAAATTTCTTCTTTTATATAAACCTTATCCTGAAAATTATGAACACTAAAAATAACGAAATTGGTCAAGCCATTCTTAAGAGATAATGTATTCTGTTTACTCTATTCACTTGACATTGGCGAAATCACTGCGTAATACCGCAGTGGCCCACCATTAATAAAATAAGAAGAATTTATGATTTTTGTCCATGCGGCAATTGAGTTTTATTTATACAGATATCATACATTTTTAATAATATTACATATTGATGGTAAAAGTTAGATAATTTTATATTAAAATTGCATAACCTAATAAATTTTGCTGTAAAATATGTCTAGTTTAAAAAGATCTGTAACTTAATTCCTAATGCCTTTTTTATTTGTCTAGATTTGCAGCTTCTACAAAATACCTAAAAGATACCTAGAAAGACTAATAAGTTCAAGAAGCAATTTAGTTAGAACAAAATATTTTAAAACTTTAGAAGAAATGGAGAAATATGCAGAGGATACGGTATCGGTGATATACTACTCAATTTTAAATGTGGCTGGTGTTGCCAATGTGCATGCTGATCATGCAGCTTCACATCTAGGAAAAGCTCAAGGGCTTGCTAATATTTTAAGGTACTGCATTTATTTATTAAAACTTACTAATAATTAAGTTTATAATTTGAATGGAAACAGGGTCATGTTATTCAATAGCATATGTTTTGTGAGTAATCATTATTGAGTCAGTGGTCCCTGGGTGACATAGTCAATAGTCATACCATGTCTGTGGTAGATAAGTCACTATGGATGGATTATGCCAACATCAAAGTTGATACTGCTAATTGTGACATTATTATGTATAAATTATTTAGCGTTATGTAATTTTAAACTGTTATTTATAGATCTGTTCATGTTGCCAATCACCACAAAATTGTATACCTACCAATGGATCTGTTAATGAAGCATCAAGTCAGCCAGGAAACAGTGTTGAGAGGCGAGGATAACGAAAATATGAGAGGGGTTACATATGAAATTGCCAGTTGTGCAATGAATCACTTGCGAAAGGTACCTTGAATAGATTTCTGTTTTTTTTAGTTTTTCTGGATATTTTCATTGACATTTCATTTTCCAGGCGAGAAGCATAGAGGTCCCAAAGATAACAAATCAAATATTTCTACCAGCAGTTGCAGTTGATATTTACTTGAAAAATCTTCAGAAGTGTGATTTTGATGTGTTCCACAAGTCACTAAGCCGAGGAAATGCTACTCTGCCACTACGTTTCTATTTCAAAAGATTAGCGAACACATATTAATTGTTAAGTTTTCATTTAGTGTGTTAAGGTTGTATTTATTATTAAATTGTTTTTGTTAAGAGGATTGTGAAGCTGAAAATTTCCGTACAAAATGGAAGAATGTTTTTTTTATCCAAAATAACTAAAATTACAGCGAGCGAAAACCACGTACGGTTTATCTGTTGCTGTTCAGCGCTCGTTCACACCGTTTTTGTGTAGTATCACTTAGTATTGCTAAGTAGATTAAGATGATAAGAACATGTTTGTAGGATGCTTTTGCACTTATGTGCGTCATTAAATATGCTCTGACACCCTTTTTTTTTAAGTTTTACGGTCTCGATCTATTTCTAAGGCTCAGCAAATTTGACATTACATCATTGACTAACACCATTTTAAAGTTATCGTACGCATTTATAATTTTACAGTATTTAAATAGCTTAGCTACATAATTCCGGTGGTGCTCTACCCATAGTCTTTTTTCGAATTTTAGGGTTCCTTGCCCCAAGGGAGCCCAACGGTGCCTATTAATATGCCTGCACTGTCTGTCCATCCCTCGTGAAATAACAGCTTAAGACGAGATGCCTCCACTCAATGCTAGTAATTTTACCGGTTGTCATACCCACGCCGAAACATAACGATGCGAACACTGCAGCTTGGCGGTAGGTTAAAGGCTAAGAGATGGTGGTAGGGAGCCTTCTGGACGGACGAAAATATAAGTCAGTAAGTCAGGGTGATAACGCTTATAAAGAAATAGGAATTATTCGAACTCTGAGACTCCAGTGCCAACTCTCAAGGTGAACTTCTGTGGGCCGTTTCCTCGTGGTCCTACTATTTTTGTCCTACTGACTTTCGATGGAGCCCCGCCCAAGGGCGGAGCTCCTGCTTCTAAGTGGTTTTGCCCTTCGGGCATCTGAAGATACCTAACGAACCTAACCTACCTACTTTTACAACCCCAATTAAGGGGCAGACTCGTGGTCACACCAGATTGTCACACCACTGCAATTCGCTTTTTTCGGAAATTCGACAGAAATCATTCTTATTCCGCAAAAGTAGGTAGGTTAGGTTCGTTAGGTATCTTTAGATGCCCGAAGGGCAAATCGCTCAGAAATAGGAGCCCTGCCTCAGGCAGGGCTCCGTCGAATAGTAGTGGTGTGACGACCTGGTGTGACCACGAGTCTGCACCCGGCACACGCTCATTCCGAAATACCAGATTCTCAATATACTGGAATCCCAAAACGTAACATTCTAATATGAACGTTATCGCAGGCTTTATATTGACCACATATTCGGGTTCAAATCTGATTGAGTTTACGCGAAACATTACTTTCTCTGAAATTAATTCCAAATAGGTATGTAAATAAACTTAGATATGTACCTATTGTGCCTATTATTTTCCAATCTCGGGTGCGCCCTGTAAAGCGGGTATTATTGTTTACAATGTTTACCTAATTAGACTAGGCCCGAAACTGGAAAACGCGTCTCTAAACAAAGGAAGCGGCAAATAATGTAACAGTTCGGGTGACAACGTTATCAGAGGGCATAGATCCTGCAAAATCCAGATCTGCCTGTCGGCAATTTGAACCGGAAGTATGCTAAACCGGAAAAGGTGCAGCTCGTACAATATTTTTCATCGTACATTTTGGGGTTTGTAAATCGTTTTCCCGGTACCCTAAAAAAGGTCCGATTGCTATGGTTTATTGATATGTTGTAAAGGACAATACAGTATGTAGGTAAACTTACTAAAACCATTTATTTGAACCCGAGCATGGCTAGGCGATAGATAACGTTGGGGTATATAAATTATTGAAATCTTAACACTTTTTCAAATTTAAATAAAGAATGCACTGAACGCAAGTTCAATAATCCCCTTGTTCCATCTAGTTATACACTTAGTTCTACATGTATGACTAATAAGAATAAAAAATCCGCTTAGTTCTACATCCATGTATGACTTCTTTAAACACGTAAAATGGTACTTTTTTGTTGTCTAGTCATACACCTACACGATGTGTACAAAACGAGTTGTTTAAAATGAGGTAGGTTTAGGTTATGTTAGTTTTGCAGCAGGCCCGGAGGGCCAAACCACCCAGAAATAGGAGCTCCGCGTTAGCGGAGCTCCGTCGACACTCTTATTTCAAATCAATCAGACAGTGCCGACGGAGCTCCGCTTACGCGGAGCTCCTATTTCTGGGTGGTTAGGCCCTCTGGGCCTGCTACAAAACTAACATAACCTAAACCTACCTCATTTTCATATTTACATGTATACATTTTCATAAGAGTAAGAATTCCGAAAAAGTGGGAATTTAAGGAAATTACATTTATTTACATCGTGTAGGCATATGACTAGACAGAACAAAAAAGTACCATTTTACGTGTTCAAAGAATTCATACATGGATGTAGAACTAAGCGGATTTTTTTTTCTTATTAGTCATACATGTAGAACTAAGTGTATGACTAGATGGAACAAGCGCAATAATCCCTTGTTACGATGAAAACATTACATACGGGTCTTATAATGGGCACTGAACAACGATGTAAACATTAGTACACATGGGTGATACTTTTAGGGTTAACCGACTTTGAAAAAGGTGAGATGTTATAATTTTTATGCAATGATAAAATTAAAAATATTCGACACACACTAGCAAAAAATGTGGTAAAACACTTAACTCAACTAACCTTGCAACTGGTTGAAAGAGATGGTTTTAGTAAGTTTACATACTGTATAGTCGTGGTAACCCTGATCCCTCCAGCTCTTGTCGTTCTCCGCCATCTGGGATAGCTGTCACTCTTTATAACGTAACTAGCTGTACAATGCATAGTTTACGATTGTATAAAGGACATACAGACAAACATTCATTTTTATATATAGATAAAGATATGGAATGCTCACGAGTGGCTTAGCTCGTTTACCTCGTAAAAATTGTGACTTTCAAACACTCGCATCTTAGAAAATGGAGTTCAAATTCAAACATGGGAATCCGTTGTTCGCATGCACGAGCACATCGTAGTCAGGCACTGGGATGAACAATTGAAAGACGATTCAATTGATTTGTGGACGGGTTCGGGTGGATTGGTTTTGAATATTTGAAGTCTCCACCGGTCGGGCATGATGAGCATTGTCCTATATGTTCACCTGGAAGATTTTTAAACAAATATTCAGTACCACAAAAGCAATTGATTTCATACTAGCACTCCATAGATGATCCCATTTGGATTTTATCCTTGCTCTCGTGCAGCTCGTGGAAAACCTATTATTATTGCTTATTTTACGATCTACATATTGCCAAACTACAGTTTGCGCTAAAATGCACGAAAAGTTAAATATGGAAGGAAAACTGCAAAAGGTGAAAATTTTCGACGGTGTAGCTCTCTCCACAGATGATAGTTTACGTGTCTTGTTCCTAGAGGTCGTGGAAAAAATGCTTCAAGCCAAAAGTTAAAGCAAATTTTATGATCTACAATATCGCCGAACTATAGGTAGTTTGAGCTAAAATGGACTAAAACGTAAATATGGAAGGAAAACTAGAAAAAAGTAGCAATTTTTAACACTCCCCATATGACGATTCCATATCTTCGTCCCTAGGGATTGTGGAACGCGTAGAATAAATCTTTGAACTCATAAGTTTTAGCAAATTTTGAACTCTACAATATTGAATGTTTTTGTCTTTTGAGAATTCAAGTTGAATGTACTTATTTAATCATCACTTATTGTTAATGCACAAAATTAGAACAAATTTCTACAAAAGGTGAACTTAATGCCTAGTGGCATTCTCTTCTAGTTTAGAGTTGTATTTAAGATTTCAGACATTCGTGAAATTCCTTTTTAGTCAGGATAAATTATAACCTGTTTTTTTTTCGAACGAAAACGTACTTTTGGTTAGATTCCGTTTTCGCAGAACAAAATGAGGGCTGTTTTTTTACAGACCACTTCGCTTGCGAGCTGAGTTGCCCATTTTGTTTATTTTTCTTAGATGACTCGACCCATACTTATCGGATAACTCGATCCGCTTTGAAATTAGGAGTGTTGACGACTATTTCTGGGTTGTTTGACCATCCGGGCCTGCTGCAAAACTAACAACCTAAACCTACCTACGTATACATATACGCGGGCTATTAACGAAACGTCTGGAAATGAAAGCAGTCCGTAGAATTAGAATACCTACCCAATTCGTCGAAAGTAAAATTAGTTGATTGTCATGACCACAGAACAGTCAGTAGCAATACTTAATTCATCGAAGGTAAAATTAGTTGATTTTAATTATCAAGTGTCATATCAACATGCCATTTTAAGATCGAGACGTTTTGCTAACGGGCCATTTGACAATCATGTCTATTTAGTAATTTAGACATTTTGAGATACAAACGTGTCGCTACCGGGCCATTTCATTTAGTGTTTATGTATATTAAGACTGCACCGAGCAAACGTCGAGCGTTCAGTGGCGCCCTCATTACTATTATTGAGTTATCTAATGAACTAAAGAATTTCCTCGCAATCAGACGTTTAAAACATACCGTCCAATTTCAAGAAAATAGGTACTTTAGTTTTTTAGAAAACACTATAAAAGTAATGAGGGCGCCACTGTGCATCCGGCGTACACTCGGCGCAGTCTTAAGTAATAAAGACATTACGCTATACTACACCCGTATTTATAGTCAAGAAAAGTAATTACTTGAGTAAAAGTAATAATGACTTAAGCAACGATTTTTATATGACTTTTGACACTACTAATACTCAAGTAATTACTTTTCTTCACTTTAAATACGGGTGCTAGAGTATTTTTAATTGTAACATTCTAAGATCCAGACGTTTAGCTAAAGATACATTTAGCATTCATGTCTATTTAGCAGCCGACATTATAGAATACAGACGTTTGAGCTATATTGTCATTTGGCGAAAAGGGAATTACCCATATAAAATACATCTCAACATTATCTAAGTTCAGATTTTGAATATACACATGATCTGGAATTTGTTAAATAAGACAACAATATTTTTTAACAAAATTTATTTATAGAAATAATTGCACTATTTATGCTCAAGCTTCTTTTTCATGCAAATAAATACTTACAACTGTTAGAGATTCAAGCAACGTTTTGGCAACCTGAGTACCTATAAGTACATTATAAATAAATTAGCTACAAATCAAATAACACTAGCGCATAACTTACATTACTATAAGAAATATAATTCACGACCTTGAAATTCACCACTCAAAATATTGCATCTTTATTAGTAATTAGTTAAAGTTGGCTTAAAATCTAATTTATCATGTACTTTCTTGCTTAAAAGAAGTAAGGGACACTTTAATGTGAAGGAATAATATATCAGTCAAAGTTAGGGTAATTCCAAATTTCCACAGTAAACATAACTTTGGTAGATAAATGGTCATTATATCTTTGGTGAGACAAATCCAGTGACAATATAAAACCGTTAAATGACCTAAGTACACTATTCTATTGCCAAAACAACTACATATTATAAAATTTTAGATCTACAATAAATAATTATTCTACCATACTAATAATCTGCTGCCAAAAATATTACTGTAAAGTACCTATACTTATATAATTATTGGAACTTAAGTATTTCATGAGCAAACAATTTAATTGAGAATATAACTATTTTTCGGATTCTATGACCTATATAAAATGATCAATAATTCCCATTGATATAAACACAATGAGCATGAAAAATTAGGTTTTGTATTAAAATTATGTCATAGGAAAAAATCCATATTTCAACTGCGTGTCCCTCATAACGTTTAGGTTTAATACCCAACGTTTGTCCTAACACATCGTTTGTTCGAATTTCATTTGCCCTACTGGTTTTCAGATGAGTCAGGCAACTTTTTAAGTTTTCCAATTTTATCTGTGGTTCGGTTAGATTACGGTTGTATTATAATAACACTAAAAAGTATTAAAATTTAAGCTTAAGTATAAACAAAACATCGGACAAATGATGCATTAGGAAATGACGATTAGGGATTCCACAGGGGAACCATTTCAATTGCATAATCACATAAACCATAGAACTTCCCTCAACATGTACGAGTAACATTTGAATTTATTTCTGGACTTTATCGTTAAGTAGTTGGTGGTGGTGGCAGGTTGACTTCAGATTAATTTTGATATGAGAAAATATCTCCCGAAAGTATTTAAACAGTAACATTTATTTTTTGCAAAGCATTTTAAACTAGGATTCAGTTTAGTTTAGCATTAAAACTCCATTTCAATATTCCATTTTGGTATAAAGTTTTCAAAAATCTCATTCTGCACTCACCTTACCCATTAATAATTTCTCTTACAAACAAATATCATAATATTGTAACATGCAATTAATTAAGATAATGGAATGTTTTGATTGCAATAAAACACAGCCAATTAGGAATGATTAAGCTTATCTAATTGGAATGTAAAAAGTTAAAAAAGCTAACAATTTAGTCACTAGACACTTTTACCTTAAGTCTAGGAAATATAAGCTTGTTTAAGTACACTAGTTCAATCACAGTGAACTTGTTCAATATAAAGCTACCAATATCAATACATACAGATATTTCAATAGTTATTCTGAAGGGGTCAAATCCTTCTCAGGCTCTCCTTCAAACAGTATTTGCTGGAGGAGATCATGTATAGGCTCAAAAGCCTTGCGGCAAGCTGCATTTGTAGGGATGAGGTAGTCATGCATGTCATGATGGCTTATTGTACCATCGTTTTGAATTAATCCCTTGTCAATAGCGACCATTTCCACTCTATTCAAATTGGCGACTTTTTCTCGTAAAAGTTCATTAATCTTAGCATTTTTAACCCTTAATGTATTAGGATATTGACCTCGTGGAAGTAAACTCTGTAAAGAAAGAAATAATATTTTTTAAATCTTACAAGAATCTAAAGATTTACGAAAGAGATATACAGAACGAAAGTGAGTGAAATGGTCGGAAGGGGCCGCCCTAAGCCTAGTTTTCGAATCAAATCAGTGAAATACTGGAAAAGGGCCGAATCTTAATTACCCGACAACTGACATGAGTGCATGACTTCATGTATGAATGTGGAAGAAATGAAAGAGATTGGTCAGAATCATAGCAAGTAGAAAGAAGTGGTCTCCGCTTACCCATCTGGGAAATAAGTGTGATTTAACAGGTTGATGGACAAAACGCCTGTAGGTGTTAAACTTTGAAAAAGTGATATAACACCTCCACCTCACAACATTCATATTTTTCAACCGCCTAAAGATGTAGTGTCACAGCATGTTATGGTAACGGTATTAAGATATGACAGAACGCCGTACGACGTAAGACGCCTATGCACATGCTGACGTATATAATATATACTATGTTAGTACTGTCCAATGGACAGTGTCCATCAACATGTTAATGTATCTGGTTTGTACAAAAAAATATGCTTTGTTGTAAAGTTATAGAAAATGATGGAAATTGCTTACAATATTATAAATGCAAGTTCATATGGTAATCTTTTAAGTGCAGAAAATCAAACAGTTCCAAGTACGGAACAACTTTCGCAAGTACAGAGTCACAGCCAAACGGTAGTTGTTAATAATGCTTTAATTAATCAAAAAAAATATGTTTTAAATGAGTAAATAGCTAAAAGTAATACCTATACCAGTTAATAGGGATACATCTTGTGTACTTACAGGTAGGACTATGTAAGCACTTGAGTGTTTATCCCTGATAGACCTGATAATTTCTAAAATTCCTTCACACACTTGGTCTGGTGTGTTTTCTGTATTGTTTGTTCCAACATGCACAACTATTACCTGCAATCAAAACAGACAATTATTTTGTCACTCCTAAATTTCGATACATTATCTATCGATTTTAAAATACATTATTTACTTACTTTCGGATCTACGTGGTCGAGTTCTCCATTCTTAATACGCCACAACACATTTTGTGTCTGATCATTATGAATGCTAAAGTTAAGGCAATGAAGAGGTGCAAACCACTGGTTCCATACGTCCGTGTGCTCAAGAGCTTGTAATATGGAGTCACCTATGAAAATTACATCACCATCTTTACCCTTGGCATCAGATAAGAATCTGTTATGCTGAAATAAACAAAATATAATTTAAACGGTGTAGTACCTACCAAATCATATTATGAGGAATAACTAACAATGTACCAATAATAAGCATACCAGTACGTTACGTAGTTATGAAATTAAATTAATTTGCAGTTAAGTTTAATTTTTAGTTTTGTAACGTTAAATTAGTTACAGACTTACAATGCTAGTCCATCTTCCGTCACCGTCGGTGTCTTGCTGAGGTGCCGGTACTGAACAAGGATTCATATTTGTAAAGCGAAATGCTATTTAAATTACAGATATGTCTATATACATAAATCTTTCCGATTTCTACTGTCTAAAACCCAAATAGGTATGCGAATTAAAATTAGCGAAACCAGCCGAAAACGACAACGAAAAAAAAGGCAACCACAGACAGAATATGATACAGAAACGGTACAGATAATTAATATATACGATACGGCTCACAGCACTGACCAAGACCATAGAGTTACTTTTTATGCACTGACCAAGTGGAGAACTATAAGGGTATATACGCACCGTGCGGTTTCCCAACAAAATGTAAGTTTTACATTGTTGTTTCTGTTTAGTAGTTTTGCATCGATTTATACTAATAGGGCTTGTACTTTATTATGCAATAGGCCAATGGTTTCTGATTTCCGCAAGTAAATCTATTTATGTCGTCGGCAGAGTCTTTCAATATTGTTTTATTCTAATGTGGCATACAATTATAATGAACATTACCTAAATGCTTTTTAAAAGTATTTGGACTCTTCGATAGCATGTAAAAAAACATACGACTGGAAACTGGAGCATCACAAATATTTTTACCTGTAGAACAAACTTATAGCGCAGAATTATTAAAAAAAGAAATATAATGTATAAGGCTCGGTAACAATATGTTCTTCACTTTTCGACTCTATTTCAACGCCTTTAAGGTCCAAAAGTGACGTACCTTTTCTTACCGTGACTATTACAAGGCATGTCCAAGCACCGACGTGAGTGCATACCTTTACATTCTGGGGCCCTACTTTGAAAATTGAAGTTCGAAGTTACGTCAACTCTATCCCTGCCAATTTATTGTCTTTGTTCATTTATATTTAGTATTTAATTCACTGTGTAATAATTTTAATATACAGTATGTAAACTTACTAAAACCATTTATTTGAACCCGAGCATGTCTAGGCGATAGATAAGGTAGGGGTATATAAATTATTGAAATCTTAACACTTTTTCAAATTTAAATAACGAATGCACTGAACGCAAGTTCAATAATCTGTTACGATAAAAACATTACATACGGGTTTTATAATGGGCACTGAACAACGATGTAAACATTACACATGGGATGATACTTTTAGGGTTAACCGACTTTGAAAAAGGAGAGATGTTATAATTTTTATGCAATGATAAAATTAAAAATATGCGACACACACTAGCAAAAAATGTGGTAAAACACTTAACTCAACTAGCCTAGCAACTGGTTGAAAGAGATGGTTTTAGTAAGTTTACATACTGTATTATAATAAATATATTGTGCAAGGTTACATCTAGGGCCAATCTAGCACAGATTATAGGATATGTCTAAAGACAATCTAGGGCCGGCCTTAACTTAGTGGTACGACGGGTAGGATCGTTACACTTTAGCCTACGTTCGCACGGGCGGTTTTTTTAAAATATTATAAATACAACATACTAGACTACCTATCGTTATCTCGTATCGTAAGTACATAATTTTACCAGAGAATTATTGAATTTAGGCAATTCTATGAACTTCTTCTTTGAAGACTTCTTAGATAATTATTTAGATTTGTCAAAGTCAAATCTTTCATATGATAAGTAATACTTGTCAGTTTCTTCTTTCATTTTAATTAAATGTGCGAACTCGAGTGTTGAAAGTTTTCGTGTCGAAATTAAGTTAATATCCTATATTTGAAGCAAATCGGGAATATTGAACATATTCTTTTAATATGTTAATGCATAAATGTAGTTGAAGTAACCAAATTAAATTTAAGAAATAGGCCGCCGACAATTTTTAAAGTTTAGTAATGGAACAATCGGTTTCATTAGAAGAAATTGAAGTGAGACACAGAAAGGAAAAGAAAGAGTTACAAGCCCAGATTCAAGGCTTGAAAAAAGCTTCGAAGAATGACAAGACAAAGAAAAAAGAACTAACAGCAGAGATTGCTAGGTTAGAATCAGAGCTTGAATTTCGTCACAAAGAAGAACTAGACTGTTTAGAAAAAGAACAGATTGAACCTAATGATGCTGAAGTAGTCTCTGAGAGTAGTGTTCCTAAAGTGAAAGTGACTAAAGCCCAAAAACGTAGAGATAAAAAGTTTCTTCAAGAAAAGGAAAGAGCTGAACATATTAAATTGCAAGAAAAAGAAAATTTGCATGGTCCCCGAAATTTAGAAATTCAGTCTATTAATGCTAAATTAAAGAAGAGAAACTTGAAGATTTATCCAATTCCCTCTGATGGCGATTGTTTGTATCAGGCTGTGGCTCACCAGTTAGCTATTACTAGATCTAAACCCGAGGCTGTGGATATACTGCGCAAGAATGTGGCAGACTTCATGAAACTAAATAAAGATGACTTTCTTCCTTTTATGACCAATCCAGAAACATGTGATATGCTTACTGAGGCTGAATTCAATGAATATTGTAACTCAATTGTTCATACTAAGGTGTGGGGAGGTCAACTGGAAATAAGAGCAATGTCCAATTATTTGAAATGCCCCATTATAGTTATCCAGGCTACAGGACCTGAATGCATAGAGCAGGGTACAGAGTTTGAAGGACCCCCTCTGGTTATAACATATCATAGGCACATGTATAACTTAGGGGAACATTACAACTCCACACAAATCAGCAACAATAGTGAAGAAGATAAAGTTGATTTGAATTGAGCATTGTGTTTACACCATTTTGTTTTGAGACAAGTTTATTGAAATATCACTGGATTTTTACAAAGTGTTGAATAATTTATATGTAAATAAATACCTTGAGAAATAACATGATTACAATTTTTTTTCAGAATTTATTCAAAACAAAAGTTACTATATAAAGCACATAGACAAGAAAACATTAGTAATAAGTCAATAAATATTCTGCTTCACTTTGAAGTTATGCTCCATTCTGGGTAGAAGATTCAACTTTGCTTTCCTCTTCTGTGTTGTGTTTGTTAGGGTCGTCAGGCTTCATTGCCGGGAACAGCAGCACCTCCTATGGGATATAGAAGAACCCATGTTGATGATTATAAACAAACATACTAAAACCCACTCTCATAGCTTTATAATATTATTGTAATATTATATTAGCAGAGATGATAATTATATAACACTAGCGACCCGCCCTCGCTTCGCTTCGGTTTATGTGAGTTTTCTGTAATACCGGCACATAAAACAGAATTTAATATACATAAAAACCTTCCTCTTGAATCACTCTATCTATTTAAAAAAAACCGCATCAAAATCCGTTGCGTAGTTTTAAAGATCTAAGCATACATAGGGACAGACAGCGGGAAGCGACTTTGTTTTATACTATGTAGTGATAGTGATATCAAAAATTGAAATATTTGATTTACATTTAGTACCAATTTCCCCAAACAATGTTAACCACTTAACAGACGATTAGAGCGTTAAAAGCTGTCAAAATGTATGAATTAACATTGATTAAATTTAACATTATTTGGTGAAATTGGTACTTAATAAGACAATAAATAACTAACTTTACTGCTACAATAACTAACTTTAGAAGAAGATTAGTTGAGTTGGTAATCACCATAAAACTTAAAAACATTTTGGTTTACCTTTATATTATTTGAATTAGTTAGGAACATGGTGAGTCTGTCAATTCCTAAGCCCCATCCACCAGTGGGAGGCAGGCCATATTCCAATGCAGTGCAAAATGCTTCATCGGCTGGTGGTGCTTCATCATCCCCAGCTGCACGGTCTTTGGCTTGTTGTTCGAAACGCTCCCTCTGTATGGCCGGGTCATTCAATTCAGTGTATGCATTGCATATTTCCTTCTTCATAACAAAGAGTTCAAACCTGAAGATAAATGTAGGTCATGTCATGTTATATATATCATACAAAAAACAATCTATCAGCTTGAAAATCATACTAATATTTTAATTTGAAAGTAGCTCTTTGTTTGTTATTCCTCTTACACAGCAAAACTTTACAGCCTACTCCATAATTTGGTATGTAAAAAAATATATTGTATGGCAGTGTTGGGTATAATTAGTTACTTTAATAATTAAATTATGATGTATTTGCAATTGCTAGTACTTTGTACAGATGTAGTGAATAAAAATATGACTGAATTGCATGTAATTTGTTATTACAGTTGGCAATAACATGCCTGAATAAATATCTCGATGTTGAGCCGATACCCTGAAGTTATGAATATCTTTAGGAAATTTAACAAACCAATGCCCTCTCTTTAGGTCAAATAAAAGATACAAAATCACACAAATTATCTGATGAAGTGTTTGAGATGAGAGCTGTTTTAAAAACTAGTTTGAAGCAAAAATGCTTTAATTTTGACCTGATTTTTTAAATACATATACATAATTCTAAGAATATATAAATCTATAGTTTCACTAAATACAAGTAATTGGTAATTCTAAAAAGTAATTAGTTGCAAATTTCAATTAATCAAAGTAATTGTTATTTTAATCACAACTTAACAGTTGTGATTTAAATTACATTTTGTAACTATAAATGTTAATTGAAATAACTTTTTGTAATTGACAACAGGAACATGGTGGCTTATCTCATAATTTACAATGGAAAAGAAACCTTTCTGTCAGTCCGGGGATGTCCCTGTGGTATTTGGACAGTGGGCTCATGATTTGTGGATGATCCAGAATAAATGTTGGGTTAATGCATTTCTCTTCAAGAAACTCTCCAACCAGTTTATCAAGAAGTCTTGCTGTAGTTCTTGGTGGTGGGCACTCAACCTGTAAAGTTGGTGTTTTATTAAAATTTAATCTAAAAAACCTTTTTTATTTTTATTAATTATGAATACCTTGCAAGTTACAACTTAAAATGGTATTCAGATATTAAAAAGCCTACAGCAGCAGTTTTCCAAACTTTTCGAGCGACAGAACCTTCACAGAATAATCAACCTCATTAAAATGGTATGAAAGTATATCTTATAAGTATCAAGTGTCTCAAAAGGCTTCTGTCACCTAAAAAGATGCTTCTGCAGCCCTTGATGAATTTTAACAGAGCCGAAGGGCTTTGAAGAGCACACTTTGAGAATGGCTAAACTACAGGTATACTAATATATAGCACTGTAAGTTGTCTTATGTAATGATCTAATGGTTATCTATCATACGAGGGTTGATTGGAAAGTTCGCAACCTGACCATTAAAAAAAACAAAATTAAAAAAAAAACAGCCGCCATTTTGAACTGTCATTATTCAGTTTTCATCCCGTGAAATTTTAACTGGAAGACAAAATTTAATATAAATTTTACGTCTGATTTAAAAATACGTGTAAACAGATTTTTGATAATGGACAATTTGGAGCAACGTGCTGTAATTAAATATCTTCATAAAAAAGGATTGACTCCGAAACAAATTTATGAAGATATGCAGTGTACATTGGGGCAATCCTGTCCATCATATACGATGGTAAAAAAGTGGGCAGCTGAATTCAAGCGGGTCGAATCAGTATCGCAGATGACCCTCGTCCCGGAAGGCCAACCACTGCGACCAATCCACATAATGTGGAAATTATATGCGACATGATAATGAAAGACCGACGGTTAAAAGTAAGAGAAATAGCTGACATCGTGGGCATCTCCTATGAAAGAACCCAAAACATTATAGTCAACGAATTAGGTTTTTCGAAGGTGTCGGCGAGATGGGTTCCAAAGCTCCTTTCAGTGGAACAAAAAATCAGTCATCTAACAATTTCACGCGACTGTCTAGACCTGTATGAAGCTGACCCTCAAGACTTTTTGGACAGATATGTTACTATGGATGAGACATGGGTCCACCACTACACGCCCGAGACTAAACAGCAATCGAAGCAGTGGGTTCGTGCTGGATCTTCGCCTCCCAAAAAGGCAAAGGCCATTTTGTCGGCGAATAAAGTAATGGCATCAGTCTTCTGGGACGCAAAGGGAGTAATAATGGTTGACTATCTCCAGAAAGGTACCACTATAAACTCGGACTATTATTGCGAACTTTTACGGTGATTACGAGAGGAACTGAAAACCGGATTGTTGACAAAAAAAGGTCTCTTTCACCAGGACAACGCACGTGTGCACACGTCACTAAAATCGATGGCAGAAATTCACAATTGTGGGTTTGAATTATTGCCCCACCCGCCTTATTCGCCGGATTTGGCACCGTCGGACTTCCATCTATTTCCAAACTTAAAAAAACACATGGGCGGTAAGAAATTTTTGACCAACGACGAGGTCCAAGCTGAAGTGGACACCTATTTTGAAGACCTGGAGGAAAGTTTCTTCAAAAGTGGTGTATTGGCTTTGGAATCCAGATGGAACAAGTGCAAAGACCTCGATGGGGACTACGTAGAGAAATAAAAATATTTAAAAAAAACCTTGGATTTCATTTCATACTTAGGCCGCGAACTTTCCAATCACCCCTCGTATCATTACTTATCAAATTAAATACCTCATGCTTTTGACACAGTTCACTGAGTAGAGTGTTGGCTTCAACTGTTTCCAACTTATCAGCAGCTGGTAACTTCACTTTAAGGATACTTTCCAAAGAGGAAATCATGGGCACTCTAGCAAACGGTGGAGTGAAGTCAATTTCCACCTCTTCACCTTCTGGCCCATCAGGTTGGTATTTAACCTGCAATGTTTACAAAAGTATTCCGTTACTTTTTTAAATATTTAGTTCAAAAAAAAAAAACGATACCCTAGTGCACAATCGTACTAAATGTTTTTTTTTTGCCACTAAAGTTACGAACTTATTATTTGTGCACAAACATATTAATTACAATAACTTTTCAAATGTAATTAATACAATTGTGAACTAAGGTATCGATTTGATGCTTGGTCATAAAAATAATTTCTCATTAGAAGTTTTGGCTGTCACATTCAAAATTTATGCTACTCACATCAAATGTTTCTAAATATGTAAAGTTAAAAACCTTAAGTCTCTTTTGAAGTATCTATATATTTTGCATAATATACAGGGTAGTTATATGCAAAAGAAATAAAGTCTCATTAGTATTTCTTAAAGAACTATTTATGTAGCCCTTTAATTTAAAATTACAATAACTAATTAGATTAAGTTGGCCCCAAACATTGAAAATAACCTGCTGCTTTTCCAGTTTTAACTTAACTAAAGGCAAACAAGTTTACAAACCTTGTAAGTTCCATGTATGCTTTTTACCATTCCAGAAAGCATAGTTTCAGTCATACTAATCAAATCATTGTAATCAGCATAAGCTATATAAAATTCGCATGTGGTAAATTCAGGATTATGCGTCATGTCAATGCCTTCATTACGGAATTGTCTCCCTATTTCATAGACTCGATCGAGGCCACCAACAACCAGCATCTTGTGGTACAACTCTGGAGCTATCCTCATGAACAAGTCCATGTTCAGATCATTGTGATGTGTGATGAAAGGCTTTGCCACTGCACCACCAGCGATCATGTTCATCATTGGGGTCTCAATCTCCAGGAAGCCCATGTTGTCAAGGAACCGTCGGACATATGCAATAATCTTAGCCCTTGTGTAAAATGTTTGTCTAACCTGTTTTTTGTTTATGAAAAAAAAAAGGATCCAAAAATTAAATGTGAATGTACTGTCATGAAATTTGTGGGTCTAATTTTAACTGACCCAGAATCAAGCATTTGTTAAACAAAATTAGAAACACATTGTTTGTATACTTCTGCTTAGACAAACGGGCGGTTTTCAAAAAAAAAATATCAGTATGTAGTTAAGGATTGAAATTAATGATTGTAACTATAGTCAAGAGAGTAACAAAAATTAACACTATAAGATCAATGGTGAAATCTCAGACAAAATTCATGTAGCAAGTGCAACCATTTACTATTGAGTAACGATTTAATCTGCTCCATTTATTGAACTTGAGATACCGCATGAGGGTGTGTTTTAATGGTTAACTGATTTTCATGACCCATCTGACTAATGTTAATGTTTCTTAATTTTAGCCCATAACTTGGTACACTTTTTTGAAAACCACCTAAAAGTATTAATTTGCGATTCCAAGTAAATGTAGTAATAGAGCGG
Source organism: Acleris laterana (assembly GCA_963966035.1). NCBI lineage: Eukaryota > Metazoa > Arthropoda > Insecta > Lepidoptera > Tortricidae > Acleris > Acleris laterana. The sequence continues at coordinate 13,991,478 of OZ014439.1, read as the reverse complement.
CCTAGCTTTATCAACTTCTCACAAATCATAATTTTCAACAGTGTGGTTGCCAGCCATTAATCAAATCTAAAAGTAAGTATAGTTGTAAAAAGCCATGTCAAGTTACCTTATCATTTAAAATAAGATCCAAGTATCTCTTCCTAAATCTAGTTTCTTTGTCCTTAAGGCCAAAGTGTAAATGAGGCAGCATATGCAGGCAAGGAGACAGCAGCTTGACAGATTGCGGTACAATAGACAGTTCTCCCTTCTTTGTCTTACCAGGGTGACCCACACATCCAATGATGTCACCCCTTCTTAACTTGTCGGTGTCTGTGATGAACTTCTCTTCAGATTCATACAGTTTCGCATTGGCCATTACCTTAAATATACACAGCAATTACATATTCTGCATCTGTCATAGAAACGCATGTACTTATTATGGAAACGTTACCTGAATTTTAACTCCTTCAGCCCTTAGATCATAAAATATCAATTTGGCTCCTGATTCTCTGATAGAATGAACTCTGCCTGCTACACTTACAGTTACATTGTCAAGAACCTGACCATCGTTCAAGTGGTTGTACTTATTGATAAACTCTTCTAACGATGTCGTAACATTGAATTTATGCGGGTAAGGGTGCTGGTCTTTCGGCCCTTCTTTGAGAGCGGCGACGGCCGCGCTCCGTAACTTATAATACTCATTGGGACTTATTTCTTCTTCCGAGGCCTTGGACGCCTTCTTTTCGCTAACGGCGATAGGCTGCTGTGCTACCTTTTCGGCCTTCTCTTTTAATTTCTGGTCGGCTTTTAAACGACGTTTCAATTCACTGAAATTTTCATTAGAATAAAATTTGAAAACTCAACAAAACATACAACAATGAATGAGTTGCTAACCGTTTGCTCACTGCAGTCGTCAAATTTCTGAATCGATTGACTGAAAATGTATTCCTCAGAGCCAATACCCCAGGCAAAGCTAAGAGAGGCTTCGTGGCGAACATGACGGTTTTCCTTTGAAATGCCACACAATACTCACTTCTTAGACAATTTTTCACCTGCCGATTCAGCCATCGCTTCTAATAATACTTGACTTAGGTTAATTTGCCGGCTTAATTAGCCCAATATAGGTAACAAGCTTAAAATATTGTAGACTTATTTAACCTAAAAGAAGTATTCGAGTGTACGAGTCACAGATTATAGGATATGTCTAAAGTACGAGTGCTGGCGCTGTGAGCTGACATGTCATCGCATGCTTTAAAAAAAAAGAAACACTTGATTTTTTTTTTTTTTTTTTTTTTTTGGATTTTATGGCCTGGTTACAAGACCTTTAGGCCAAGAAACACTTGACAGTTTGGGCTGATGTTACCAGGTGTAAAACTATGCTATTCGAGATAATTTTCATAATTCTGTCATTGAAAGTTAAACCGTGGTTAAACTAAGGGTTGAAACTTCCTTGTAATTCATAATGATTGTTATCTTATTACCTACAAAATATTTCGCATTTGCCAAATCGTTTTAATGCTTAAGATTAAAATGTTTTTTCCACTTTGCGTTTCTTTTTATTTAAAAAGTCCATGACATTCATTTTACTGGCAATATTTGTATTGACATCACAGCTGTTCGTTCGTTTCGCCTGTGGTCTAGGGGAAATTGTAATAATTTAATCTGAAAGTGAGTTACACTTTGGTCTTCGCTTGTATATACGAACACTGTCAAGTTATTAGTGCGACAAAAGACCTAAAAAGCTATCTCTTGTGCATCTATGCAAACTACGTTAACTTATTTCATGTTTGTCAAATCTCATTTTATTTCTATGCTATCTCGTGAATAATAGTGTTAGTATGAAATAATGTGGTGATATTAAGTTTCTACGTCTTACATCGAGTATTTGATTGCAGGTACAATCTTATGTAGACAGAATTGCTTAGATCATCTGTCTAAATCATCAGAATACTATGCCTCTTTTTGGTAAGTCACAGAAGAGCCCAGCGGAGCTTGTGCGATCTTTGAAAGATGCCGTGACTGCGTTGGAAAGAGGCGACAAGAAAGCAGAAAAGGCTCAGGAGGATGTGAGCAAAAATCTGGTATGTGTTGTGATTGACTAAGATCAAGTAGTACATATTTATCTGCATAGATTGCTGTCTGGTACTAAGGTGTTTGTTTGTGTTAGGTGTTGATAAAGAACATGCTGTATGGCACATCCGACGCGGAACCACAGACTGACATCATAGTGGCACAGCTGGCTCAGGAGCTGTACAACACAAACTTGCTTCTGCTTCTTATTCAGGTGAAATAAAATTCATACTTTGTAAGAAAACTGATAAAAATCACAAATTTATAAAAGAATTGCCAATTTTATTGTTTATGTTAACAAACTATTTATGTGTTTGGTTGTAATATCATATCAGTGTTAAATATTGGTGATGTACTGATAATTACTTATCATGATTTATTATCAACCATTTAATTGGTTTGCTATTGCCTAGATTTGAAACCTAAATTATGTGTTAAGTCTAAATGAAAGCATTATTTTAGTTTTACAGTATGAAGTAGAAGTTGCTATCCCCTGAGCTTACTGTCAACCTAACATTTGTTACTTTTTAACCTATGAGTGACAACTACATTTAACTTCAGCTATGCTATAAGTACAAGTTGATTACGCATCATTATTAACTTGACCCTGTTGATAGTTTTGAGATTAACACGTTCGCCCGTGGTGACACAACATGTGTCCGAAAAATTCTTACTTCTATGCCAAAGACACAACATGTGTCCATAAAAATAAAACTTACTCCTGTGCCGGTGACACAACATATGTGTCCATTAAAATATAAATATCTTACTCCTATGCTGGTGTGTTCTCGTCAATTTCGGCCGGCATAGCGCAATTGATCAGTGAAACGGCACCGGGGGTGAACGTGTGGGCAAAACTTGTACTTAGACAAGGCTGTTCATAAATGAGGGTGAAATTATGTTTTGCTGTTATATTTCTTGAAAAGGTCTTGCAAAAACTTAAATGTATTTTTTCCCCCTGAAATACCATTGCCGCTGCTTTCATAAAGAGACTTGATGAATGAATATTACAATGCTAATATGCTAAAAAATCACTAATAATAATTATGTTTTGATTTTAGAACCTGAACCGCATAGATTTTGAAGGAAAGAAGGATGTTGCACAGGTTTTTAACAATGTGCTCAGGCGTCAAATTGGAACTCGGTCCCCAACTGTTGAGTACATCTGCACAAAACCTGAGATTCTATTCACTTTAATGTCTGGGTATGTAAATACGTTTGTTAAAGAATTTAAATAATTCTGGGAAAGCACAGAAAAATGTCCATTGTCTAGATAGGTCACCAGAAAAGCACAAGCATAGAAGCGGAAAATCTAGCATGAGAGGAAAGAAACCTTTAGTTGGTAAATTTGGTCCAATTGAATAGATAGATGAGACAGCTGGTGTTAGGGTAGTAGAAATTGTAGAATAGTCATTTTATTTATTTTAGCAAGCAACTGTCATATTCTAAAATTTACATACAGCAATATGAGGCAATTTAGGAAACACTTAACATTTATTTAATTTGACTTGAACTATGTGTAACCTTTTTTTTATTATTGCAATGTTTTGTAATATTTTTTATAGGTACCTGAAATAAATGCTGTCTATTATCTATGTAAATCACGTTTATAAATCCTTATATTTTGGAAAATGTAATAATGTTACATTTTTCACTATAATTATAGTGAATGTTACATTGTGATGTGATGTGTTTTTATAGTTTTCTGTTAACATATTGTGCTGTAACATAGCTAAATTGCAAATTTAGATTCACTGTTGATATTTTAAATTGCAGGTATGAACATCAAGAGATAGCGTCGAACTGCGGCACCATGCTGCGGGAATGCGCCAGATACGAGGCTTTGGCTAAGATAATGTTGTATTCAGACGATTTTTACAATTTCTTCCGTTATGTAGAAGTTTCCACTTTTGATATTGCCTCAGATGCCTTTTCTACTTTTAAGGTTTGTATTTATTTAAATTTCTATCACCTTCATCCTATTATGTTCCACATAGCATAATGGATACTTTGGCCTAGAGTTTTTCATATTAAATCACACATTAATCTAGTCCCAGACTAAGCTCTAGGCTGCTATGTATGTACTATGGGTGCTAGACAACGATATGTATACATACTTGAATAGAGAAATAAATACTTAAGTACCAGGTATATAAAAAAACATTTCATACTTGTACTGACCATACTTATATTAGGTCTTTACCTATGAAATTGGCGTTTGTTTTATATGGAGAATTTTATTAAAACGGTGGTTTTTTATATGTTTAATTTTGCGGATTATTTAGTAACGTCAAATGCAAACCAAACAAAATTCTGTCAGGAATATTGGACACTTCTAAGCTATATTATACACATCATAATTACTTAAAAATAGTTATCTTCATAAAACTCTGCGTAATTGAAAAACTTGAGCTCGCAGCACATGAAAAGAGTTGAGTTCACACTTTAATTTTAAACATTAAGTAAGAAGTTGTACCATATTATTTGTATCTAAAACCTGTGTAACATAGGGAATTAATGAAATTTAAAAAGAATTTGGAAGTTAAAATTGAAATGAATAAATTCTGTACAAATTAGACGCGTTAAAAAACGCCAATTTCATAGGTAAGGACCCAATTTACCATGGATCACAGTAGGTATTTTTGTATTTTCACTTTTTTTGTGTGTTGATCAACTATGGTTTGTCATGTATACTTGCAGGAACTGCTTACCCGCCACAAAATGTTGTGCGCTGAGTTTTTAGAAGCGAACTACGACAAGGTGTTCAGCCACTACCAACGGCTGCTGAACTCGGAGAACTACGTGACGCGGCGGCAGAGCCTGAAGCTGTTGGGCGAGCTGCTGCTGGACCGGCACAACTTCTCCATCATGACGCGCTACATCACAAACCCCGACAACCTCAAGCTCATGATGAACATGCTCAAGGAGAAGTCGCGCAATATACAGTTTGAGGCTTTCCATGTTTTTAAGGTATGTGCATACATGTCGCCCTGCTTTTTAGATCACTAAATTGATGAAACGAAATGCGAAAAGTTTTTGTACGAAATACTAAACGATGATGTCACAGTTAGCTATTGCCAAAAGGCACACCCTGAAAATCTATACAGGCATAGCTGGAACTGGGAAGCACGTGCCTATTGACTTATTTGATAACAAATGAGACCAGAGGCACATTAATACCTTAGGGTTTCATACCAAGTCCTATAAAAAGCTTTGCTCTCCTTCTATGCATGTGTCCGTCAGTCTGTCTCTCCAATATGGCTCCGATATCTCTTTATCCGATATGGCTTTCTCAGGCTGGAATTTGAAATAGTGGTAGTCTTTAGTGGTCCGCACAAGGCCTCATCATTAATTCTTATTTTTATTAAGGCTGCGAAATTAAAGTCGGATATGCAACTCTAGCGAAAATTACACTTTTCGACTTCAATATTTCCTACAAGTCTCCCCCGGTTTTGACATTTTGATATGAAAGAAAAAAAATAATCTAATTTGAAGCATTTACTGAATAAATAAAATGAACCTCACCTTCTTACTGTGCAAAAATGGCAGAGTTATTTAGAAATACTTTTTTTATTATCTGGTATCTGGCATAATAGATGAATACGTCATTTAAACGTAATGTAAACAAACAATTTCAATACAATATATTTATTACTAGCGACCCGCCCTCGCTTCGCTTCGGTTTATGTGAGTATGATATATAGCCTTCCTCGATAAATGTGCTATCTAACACTGAAAGAATTTTTCAAATCAGACCAGTAGTTCCTGAGATTAGCACGTTCAAGCAAACAAACAAACAAACTCTTCTTTTATAATATTATTATAGATATAGATTTCAGAGTATGATAAGCATTCGGGCATTGCTTATTACCTAAAGTTAAATTAATACAGTACTTTCTGCATGTCCCTTGTTTCTAGAGTCTCTCTCTCTTCGTTCCCTCATGTCATGACTAAGGATCGTGGTCATCAGTTGGTGATCTACACTTGCGGCGTATGATCTACCTTCAGCGACTCCTGTCCATTGCGTCTCTGACAACCTAGCAAAACTTGGAGGAAGATGAATCCTATCCTTTCGTTGATGAGTCCATCTGGTAGGAGCTCGTGCTCGTTAGCCCTACGTGTTCCCAACTACGATCAACTTTTTCAGGCACTCATCTCCCGTTCTCATTATATGGCCGAAGTAAGATAAAATTCATTGGTGCACACAGTGGACAAACGGGTCTTAATTTTGAGTTGAGAGAGGATGATCGTTGGTGCGCATGGCAATCCAGGGTATTCTCAGCATGTGCCTCCAGCACCACATTTCCAACGCATTAATATATCAGCACCAGCAGCCATCAACCTGATCATGATGTTGTTTGTTATTCCTCTTCTTCCGTTTGTTGTTCAGCCGGGTCATAGCGTTCTTCGTTATACCGATGCGTCTTTTGATCTTAGGTGCACAGCTGCCTTCTATGTTAAGTTGCACGCCCAGATATATGTAGTGGTCAACTGTGTTCACACCCGGTATGATGTTTATGGTATTGGCCGGGTGTCCAGCACGATTGGCACGTTCGGCAGTGGCCGAACACTGATTCCGTCCAATCCCTAGGTTATTTTCCTGTTCTCCATATATCGTTGCATATGTCCAGAAGAATCGAAATTCCTTTGTGGCGCAGATTCTTCAGCAACTCTGCTGGAATACCATCCTTGCCCGGGGACTTTCCACCCTTTAGCGAATTAATCGCATGCTTGACTTCCGAGCGTAGGATCTGGGGCTCCAATCGGGTGTCCATTCAACGGCTCGACTGGTTGGTTCACCAATGGCAATAATGTTTCCATCGCTCCAGTATTTGAGTTGTATCAATCAAAAGGTGTTGGTTTTCGTATTCAATAACATGGGGTTTGATGCTTCGTGATTCCGTGAGTTCTTTTACTTTATTAAACAGCTGTTTGGTTTCGTGTCTTAAGGAACTCTGCTACGGCTCAAGGCAAATGGTATTAAGGTGTGCATCATAGTCTTGACGACACCTTTTTTGCACCTCCCGACTTAATTCCGCATACCGTTCTCGATCTCTTTCTGAGCTCGTTCCGATCTCGTTCAACACACGACGTTCCAAGATGATCTTGCTGGTGCCTGGCGTGATGTAGTCCTTCATGCCTGGTTTTCTACGGACATGTTCACTGGCTGTCTGAATAATCATCGTCTTCGAATGATCCCATTTGGTATCGGTGTCTGTTATATCCGCTTCTCATTGTCAGTATTGAAGCTGTTAAGGTCCACTTTTCTCAAGTTGGGGGCGGTTTTGACTTGTGTATTTTCTTCAGACGGACCCAGAGAGTGGCAACTAGAAGCTGATGGTCGTTGCCGCAGTCAACTCCTGGGAGGGTAGTGGCATTAGTTCCTGATGATAGTCTCCACCGCGTGCCTATGAAGATAAAATCAATTTGGTTTCTATGTCTGTCTCCCGGAGAAACCCAGTTGTATAGTTGGCGAATGTGATGACGGAAAAGGATATTCGGAAGGATAATGTTTTCCTCGCTACAGAATTGTAGTAGGCGATCAACTCGTTGATTATGATTTACTAATAACTTGCTTAGGAGAAAACCCTTAAAATAACAGCCTTGTAATTGCCGCAAAATCAAGAGTTACCCGTGTCACAACAAAAATACATATAGTCAAGGGTAAAAGTAAATATTCTCACGAAGTTGCATAAATATGTGTAAATTAACTTGAATTCCATAGTAATATGTTTGAGTCTTTGTCGTGCAACAAGGTAAAATTTTCGTTTCCAACTCTTTTATTTGTCCAAAAATAAAGCAATTCTAACTTATGATTCGGACCAATAAAACAAATAGGGGACGAGAATTCGACCTCAAATTATTACCATATTACATTTAAAACAATAACGTTCACTGAACACGTTACAAATTAAGTTTGTCATTTAATTCCAGGTGTTCGTAGCCAATCCTAATAAACCAAAACCTATATTGGACATCCTGCTCCGGAATCAAGACAAGCTGGTAGACTTCCTGACCAAGTTCCACACAGACCGCTCCGAGGACGAGCAGTTCAACGACGAAAAGGCTTACCTTATAAAGCAAATCAAAGAGCTGAAGCCGTCCGAACACTAACATTCATGCATTTCTCCACCACCTTCCTCGACACGACATAGTTACAGATGCTATATATTTAACCGCTTCCAGGCGCGGGCGCGCGGCGCTGCGAGACTAGCTCAGATAAAGACATTGGAATTCGAAACGGAATTTACATTCGGTCTGTGATGATGAGTCAAGGAAGAAACTATATTTGTGCTACGAGCAAATTAACATTTTTAATAAAGATTTGTAGGGTTTAATGTTATTTTAATGGTTTGACTTATGTCTTTTGTAAGTTGTTTAAACCATTTTTAGCTTTATGACGTGTTAGTGACATTGCCAGAATTACAGTCGATTGCAATAGTTTGTCACATAAGAGCGCTCCCGACGGGCGCTGTGCCGAAACAATAATGATTCTTATGGATATAAAATAGGCAGGTACTAGCTACTTACCAAATTTGTATTTTGCAGCGTTTAGGAGTGATTTGATATGCAGACAGAAACAAAAATATCTAGTATTAAATGTTTTGTATGTGTTATAACGCCGGTAGGGCCACCGTTAATTAGTAGGAACCCAAGATCTATGGTATAGGACAAGATTTGTATGTGACATTTTTGAGAATAGTTTGTTTTTTAAGTTTCTTTTGTATTCTAGATCAGAAGTATAAATTGTTGAACATGAAGTATATTTTATATATGTATTGTGAGTATAGGATGTATAATTGATCTATACTTATAACATTTCTTTGATGTCAGAAACATTATTTATATTTCATAAATGCTTAGTAGTCATTTGGATGTTTTAATAAGACACGTTAAATTTTCAGATCTTTTTAGTATTTCGTTTACAAGTTGTGAGAGATGTACTCAGCCATTCCGGTGCGATAGCCGTCGTATAGAACGTCTCTTCAACAGCGTCGTATTTTCCTTTTCTACCGACTTGGTTGTTTCTTTGTCCGCATCTGTCTCCATTTACCTGCAGCGCCTCTGGTAGACCGTACCACAATCTTATTACGTTTTGCCAAAGCCTGTGCTTTCATACCAAATGGCTGAATACATTTTCTAAAAGTTGCATAAACAGTCCTAATTTTGACATACCTAATGTAAAATGATTTTATTTTGTCAGCATCATTAATGCAGTTACATTCTATCAAAACTGAATAAATTAAGATATTTATATCACTTTTATATACATTATTTTCATCATTTCCATTAGGTTCCCATCGGGTTAAAAATGTGGTATTAGCGAAGTAAATGTAAATAGTACTCGGAACGTTCATGGCGCAAGAGCAGCAGTTTGGATAAAGTTAAGGCGCAAGGGGCTCGTGCAGTGAGAGTTACATTGGCAACAATACACAATTTATTACAAGCTTTTATTTTACTTGAGGTTTTAATCCAGTTCCCGTTAAAACAATAGTCAGAAATTTGCAGTAGATATATATGTGTAACCTCCATGACAAGGCATTATTTAGTGACTTCCCCACGGCGCAGCTAGTACAACTCCGCAGTTTCTTTTTTGCCCGTTGTCCTACGGCATAGTTCTACTGCCCAATGATTTCTATTTCAAAATCAAATTTAACAGAGTCGACGGAGTCCGCTCTCGTGGAGCTTCTATTTCTAATAGTGCAGTCATTGAAGCATTATTGCTCCGAATTTTGTTACTGTGAACCGAATTGCATACAATTTTGGAATTAGGTTCATCTTACCCTTAACTTCAAAAGTGAAAATGATTTGAACTCCGCAACCACCCTGGGGGTGGTTGCCATCCCTTCTCGGGGGAGAATTTCTTTTTTTTCAAAATCGGATATCGATAGAAGGCCTAATTTTAAGCAAAAAATCATCTATAAAGTTTTTCGAAAAATCCAATACTTTTCAAGCTATTGGCAATTGAAAATTCGCAATTTTTTCACGTTTTTCATCGGTTTTTTGCAAATATCTCCAAAAACATACGTTTTATCGAAAATTTTATAAAGAACAAAATTGTAGCAGGTAAAAAAATGAACAATTTGGTTTTTTATAAAGTATTCTAAGTGCAATATTAAGCTAGATATTAAAGATCAAAGCCGTTTTTTATTTTATCTGAAATTTAATCGATGTGGTCAATGCCATCTAGCGGAGAGCAGATGCATTTTATGCATTCTAATAAAAAAGGGTTTTGTAGTGCTTGAAATAAGCTTTAAAATGAGCACTATTAAAAGTCTTTTGCACGTAAAATGAGTGAGCTGTATTGCAAATAAGAGGAGCATCTAATGTTTTTTCTTTTAAATCAATGGGTTTCATAAGTGCCAATTCCACCAAAATTAAAATTAATCGTATTCCGCCTAGAATTAACTTTATTATGAAGAGTTTTTGATAGATTGTATCAGTTTGGCTGCTTCAGGACACATATTTTTCAAAAAAGTCACGATTAAAAAAATATATAAAAATTCTAATTCTTAAAACACCCACCTTTTTTTCATAATATCTCAAAAATGACGACAGATACGTATAAAACTGTAGAGATGAAAAATTTTGGTATTTTTCTGATAAACAATTTGGTTTTTTTGTTTTTTCTGTCAAACAAAAAATGACGGAGATATGATTGTTTAAAGAGCGCGTGGCAGCGCAATCACAGCCTCTCTTAAGCCCTTTAACCCTTCACCGTTTTAGAAAAAGGTTTTTTACTATATATTGCAATAAAGGATGTTGTAGCTCTCTTAATTACCTTTACAATGGTTTTTTATAAATTGTGATAGCATGAAAATTGAAGGAGTTATGGTCCAAAAACTTATCATATTTTTTTCTACTTAGTAACTGAAAATTTCGGAGTGTGAATATTTGGAATAATGTGAAAGTACGCAGTATAATAGAGACCCAAAACTATTGTAATGTGTATATATATACATAATATGGCTCATATATTTTGGAAACGTAGGCATGAATACATACCAACGTTCTTATATGGGTATTCAATAAATGGCAATTTTTTATTATAAATTAAATTATTTTTAAATATGTAATCATATATATTTACTGTTTTAATTTAGGGGTAGTTTTAAGGGTAGAAAAGCTTAAGAATATGATAATCATTTTCGAGAGTGTGGAATAATATTCAAATCCTTTCGTCAGTGCTCCTGCAATACCGCGTAACTAACAAATTAAATAAGTTGCAAAGTACACCTTAGCACTTAAGTCAGTAAGGTACATTTTGCAACTACATGATTTTTTTGGTTGTACGTTATTTTACAGACTGAAGTTGTTTAGAATTTCATTTCATATAAATTTTTTCTCGTATTATCATTTCATAGAATAATCAATATGTAGAATAATTACTTTGAAGACTTTTAAATCATCGTTTTTTATTTTAAATAAAATTCAATGTTTCTTTTTTCATATCATAGAATAGCAAATTAAATATTCTTTGTTCTCATATTATTTATTTAAAATATAACTTAATCACAATAAAATCATTTTATAGAGTAGGGTGCAGTTTGTGAAGGTGTGTGAAATGAAACGTTTGAAAAAAAGCATACGATTTAATTTGCAGTCAAATGGTATCGCATAGTTTATTCAAGGGATATAAAAAAAATAACCTCGAAGGCTAAGGCGGGAGCTTGCTTCGCTTCGCTCCCGCCATAGCCTTCTAACCTAACCTATTCAAGTCGGTTCTGCCCAGAGAGGTCTTGCTCGCTCGCTTCGCTCGCTCGCTCACTCATATTTATATCATAATATAGTATTTATCTTATAACCCAACCTTCTAAAAAATGCACTGACCAAACAATATTCGTTGAAAAATAATTATATTGTTTGATAAGTATGTGTAATGAAAAAATAAAATTACAAAATTCATTGAATTGATTTTCTGTCGAATTTGTTTCTTTCAAGTAAATAGTTAAAAAAAATATATATACGAAGCAAAAATACAAGGACCAAATAGTATATGAAACATTTTCTGTGAAACAAAATTCTGTAATTTTTCAGTCTGTAAAACAAGGGGACACCGATTTTTTTACTTCCGCGGTATTGCAAGAGCACCGACGCTTTTCATTTTATCAACAAAAAAAACTAACAATTTTTTATCAAGGGGTACTTTTCAAGGGTTGAAAGGGGGTTAAAAATTTGATAATTATTATAGAGAATATAAAATATTACTTACCTACTCTATACTTACATCTTTTTATGTCATACCAAAGTATTTTTTTGTGATTTTTTCAATTTAGGGGCTGTTTGCAAGGGTTGTAAGATTTTCAAGGGGTTGAAAATGATTTTAATATGAGGTAATTGTGTTAGAAAACACTTTACAATTTCACCACTTACTATTAGACATGTTTTCTAGCGATAAAATGGCTCAATGTCAATTTTTCCATTAAGGGGTTGTTTACACCCCTTAAAAATAATAGGCGGAGTTCAGATCATTTTCACTTTAGAAGTTAAGGGTAAGATGAGCCTTATTCCAAAATTTCATGCATATCGGTGCACAGTAAAAAAATTCGGAGGTAAGACCGTATTTTTCGCTTCAATGACTGCACTATAAGTGCTTCGCCGCTTTGGGCCAGCTGAAGAACTAACACATAACCTAAACCTACTTACCTCGTATTTATGATGTGATTGATGTGTTGGTGTGACGACGGATCGGGTAAAATTATCGGATAAATCAAATTAAAAATACTCGCACTAGTGTGGCAATTCGGTGTGATACGGATAAGTCTGGACTCCCCGCGGTAGACCACAGGGTCCAACAGTTTTTTTGGTTTTTTTTTATCATACGACGCTGGAAAGACGTAGGCGTTATACTTAATCTGAAATCCCTGTGCGGTGAAGAAGATGCGCGTACAACGTTTGGGCAGTAGGTACCTATCGGGATATGAGGAGGATAGGATGGGGTGTCGTAAATACACGACGGTGGGAGATTGTAATAGTTGCCACATGGTTGCCGCTTGCGAATACTGTACCTAGTTCCAGCCGTCATCAAATCAAACTCTTTATTGCCCAATACATATATGTATAATTTTATTACGGAACGAGTAGTTAGATCAGTTTCCCTAATGCGGTAATTGCTCGAATTTTTCCCCATTTGAGACTTTCCTCCTTCGCAGTTTTCCCCATTTATAATTTTTATCAATCGCATTTAGGTATTATACTTATTGTACCTACGGTAGCTTTTTCCGATTTACACGGTCCCCGCTTCAATAAACAGTTTCTGGACAGAGTTTCTGTGTTCTTTGGCGCTTCAGGCTTGCTGCAAAACTAACATAACCCTAAAACTACCTACCTATTCAGACCTAATTACAATAGGAAAATTTGCGACTGGGAAAAAATCAAAATGGAAAATACCTACGCGACCAGGAAAAAATAAGATAGGTAAAATAGTGAATGGGGAGAAATGCAACTGAAAATTTTGCTAAAGTAAGGCCAACGAGGCGAGATAAAGAATGTAAACAAGCGTTAATAAATCGTGTCACTTCGAATGCAATCCAAACAGGAATGAACTTCACAAAATGGCTGCCATAACGTGGACAACTTCTGTACTGACGGCTTTCCTGTACCACGTACCTATCATGCTACGATATAGATACGTCCTCGACCGACAGAAGATATTATTGCGTACGAGAAATAAGGATAGATATAATTAATCCCTGGTTATCACAATATAACTCTGTAACGGTCAGTTTGTTTACATTCTTGATCTCGTCTCATTGGCCGTAGTTTACACGGATATATCCGGTTTGGATTACGCGTACCGTACCGTTAGAAAACTTGCTTTGTTCGTTGAGTTTCCTTTTGCGAACGTTAAGGACTGCCGAAATCATCACTACATAGTATAAAACAAAGTCGCTTCCCGCTGTCTGTCCATATGTATGCTTAGATCTTTAAAACTACGCAACGGAATTTGATGCGGTTTTTTTTAATACCTACATAGAGTGATTCAAGAGGAAGGTTTTTATGTAAAATAAATTCTGTTTTATAAAAATTAAAATAAGGGATCGTAAGAACGCCATGTAACAGTGCGCTATGGCTGTTAAAATCCTTCGGTGCTGTACTTCTCTCTTACGTTCTTAGTGCAAGTTTATTTTCTTGTTGACTACGGAACCGTAAAAGCAAACTCTCTTTTATTTTAGAAAACAGGTTTTAATTTACGGCGATTTATAGTTTTTTGAAAATTTGTCCGGTTTAATCAGGAATAGAACCGGTCAAATATGGCAAATAACCAAAAAACTAACGGGTTATAGTTAGAGATCAAATGATCTCTAAATAAAATACACCTATAAAACTATAAAAATGTACCTAGTATTTAAAAATAAAAGTTAGTCTGCTCTTCCGGGGTTTCGGTAAACTTCGGTATGCCTGCAGCAAAACAAGGAATCGGTAAGATTTGACCAATTAACACGCAGAATTCATGCCCAACGTGTTCTACTGCATCCTTACCGACCCCTGCGGGAGCGCTAATTCTCCTTTTTGTAGAATTAGCTACTTCCAATATTGAAGGTAGTTCTTATCTCTCGATAAGTAACATTTATTGTGATAAATAAAACAATGAAACAGCAGTTCGTTACATTTATAATGATTTTATTAGACACAAGCATAATGTAACCCACTGTACAGCATGTATGATAGTAGCTCAATATTTCATATCACGAACTTTCGAAGGAGGATACATATTTACAAGCATATCTAGAACAAGCCGAGTGCAGTAATCCAACTAACTGCCATTATAATTTGCAATGTTGCGATCTTTACCAGGGATGTGACAAAAAAGAAGCTTATTGGGTTCTTTGGAACTGATAATGGCATTACAATTACAGTGCACACGTGTCATATAACACGAGTCGATATTTTTAAAATACAATATTAGATAGGACTACTGACAGTTTTCTCAATCAACTCAAGAGAGATTTTACTTTGGTTATCTTCCCTTGTTCATAGTTATTTATAACTAAGAGACATTTTGAGCTCACGATTCAAAAACCCGTCTCACATGTCTTGATTGCCACCAATGGAATAAGATTATTATTTAAAATAAGATTATTATAGCAATGTTATTCAGATGGAAAGAGATTGAAAAGTCTTAAGCGATGAAACCTCACAGTACCCTTATCAGTAGCGCAATTTTGGTGTTCAGAAGGAGTCACAAATTTCATAAATACATTGGTTACTGATAATGGGACCGTTACCGTGAACGTCAATAATATGTACACATTAATACTAAATACTCCTTATTAATTTAGAAACAACAAAGGAAAGCGATACAACATGCCTAATAATAGTAGACATTTTAAATTACTAAAGTGCGGTTACTAATAATATAATCTACAAATGTTTCTTAGTATCATCCTTACTATTTTCTATGTCCTGAATGAAAAAAGTTGTTGAATGAAAAAATAGAAGAAACAATAAACAAATCACAGTTGACTTATGACCAGAAAAATCCAATGGAATTTAATAAGTAAATCAGTCTTTTATCAAAATATTTTTTCAACATGTCTTTAGCTTAATTTGCTTTTGATTCACCGATAACGATAAACAACAGGAGAAAATAATTCAATATCACAATACCACACTAAAGTTAATAATTTAGAAAGAAAGGAATTCATAACGAATTTGCTGGGATACAAAATCTTTTTCCACGCAAAAATATCAATAAATAGAATATTTTTGAGCTGTGTGTCTTGATTATAATCCCACTTTATAGATCCAGAGCCAACCGTCAGTAATCTTGCTTGATCGAACACCGGCAGATCACAATTGCAGTAGTGGGAAGAAGGACGAATGTGACTACAAAAATATGGGTCTTTTTAATCATACTTATTGAGTTGATCGATGTTGAGTGGATTTTTTTACACAGTGCCTCATGTTATTCATATTCATACAATTTAAAGGAACCCCCATACAAGAATGGTACTACAGCACCCTTCGTGTGCACCACCCTTGACCGGTTTTTTTTCATGAGTACACCAGCCTATCAGGTTCCGCCTGGGCAGATTAACTTTTTTAAGGGTTACTATTCATTCTTGTTCCTACTTAAATGGGATCTGCTGGTACCCGAGCAGGTAATGTTACCGACGGTGCGCTCTAGGTCTATAAGCTGATATAAAATATTGGGAATTTTGATTTGTTTTTTTTAGGGATCAGACGTCAGGTACTTATCTGATTTAATTTTAGTAGTCAATAATTTAGATCAGAAAGAACCTTACGAGTTTTATATAGGCCATTTATGACAGTATATAGAGTAAATATAAATAAATTAAGTTAACACATTTACAAAAACTTATATTTTATATGATGTTTATTTAATCGGATATTGACCAAAAAATACAAAAAAGAGTTCTTCAAAAAAATTTGGAAACTGCTCGAAATTTATTGGCAACACACACAAAAAAATAAAATAAAAGGATAAATCTAGTTAAGAGATGTGTCAAAATGTATGGAAGTATTGGACATAAATTAGGTTTAGCAGCTTAAATCCGATGTGTACCGTCCAACTCCGTTAATTTATTTTACAGCAAAAATTTATAAATAACGGTATCAGAAAAACAATTTAACGACAAAGTTTTAATTAGCAATATAAATTACAACCTATCCACTTTATATTCCAGTCCAGTATTTGTATTTTTTTCTATGACATGTTTATGTCCGTAGTCCGTAAATTTTACGACAAAACGAATTTGAAAGTAAGTAGCCAATATTCCAGGTAGTGTTACTTGAAAGAGATAAGAATATTAATTATTAATAGGTCAGTTCACAGCTACCATAATTAGGTAACGAACAAAACTTATGTCAACACTCAACCTGTATTAATTTTACACAAACTTTCATTAACTCATTCAATCCATTTGTGGCACGTTAACTCGCTCGATAAGATACGATTAGATTGAAGAGTCATCCATCATTTGTCTAAAACACAACATAAACGTAAGCTAGAATTTCATAAAAAAAATAAACTTACTTGAAGAGCAATTTTTTCTTCTCATCACATACTTTCAAGTTTATACGTTGACTTTTTCTTCCTACGATTTCATAAAACAATTTACCTCCTTTTCTCTTCTATTCTAATTGCGGACCGATATGCATACTTTATGTTATCTTATCACATAATTTGCATTTAAAAAACGGAAATGTATACAGACAAAATAGTTCTCAACAAAATATTTCTAATTAATATAATTAAATGTCTTATGGGCGTTTCTTTAAAAATTTGTACCTAGTTAAGGACTAAAACTAAGAAACGTTAAATTTTGCGCTGAGTTACGAAAATTAACTATACTGTTATATCGCTCATTGAATACAAAACGGACACATTCCAAAATAATTTGCTCTTCCATTAAAAATTGTATTCCAACCGCTTCTAATTTTAAAATGCAACACTGACTCATTTTGGATTGTGTCCGTTTTGTTTTCAATCAACGATATGTATAAGACAAATGGTGGTATCTAAGACAAAACCCCTTTAGCAAGTGCAAGCATATTACTATCGATAAGAATTGAATCAACTTCATTTACTGAATTTGGGATACTGCTAATTGGCGTTAGTATATGAAAGTACCACTAATTTTCGTAACTCAGCGGACAAGTTAACGTTTCTTAATTTTAGTCCTTAACTAGGTACAAACTTTTCATTTCAACGTTTATATGTAAAACAAACAGATAAGTTACAACATAGTTTAGAACTGGAGTAGTTTTCAACGTATTCGATCACAACATGGTAGAGTCAAAACGCATTAAAAATTACTGAAGCCATCATCAAGCGGGGCACGTTAAACAATTATTAAAAGTCTGCATTACATAATATGCATTAGTCTTAACGCAAATATTTTAGTCAATATAATGTCCATCGAAACTTATTTCAGATTTAATTCGGACTTAAAAATTTGCTTAGAGATCACTCGTGTTCTTTACTTACTAGAAAGGTGAACCGGTTGGGCGGTTGTCTTAGCTCATGATGATGAGCTGGCCGGTGTTGTTGGCGTACACGAGCCCCTGGCCGGGCTGCGGCGCCCAGCGCAGGCAGTTCAGGCTGGTGAAGCCCTGCTCCCAGTTCTGTTCCAACTCCTTGATGGGCGACAGCCCCGTGCGGCTCGCACTGTCTGCAGGATCAAACAAATACATCTCATCTCTAGTTCTATTTCAAGCTGCTGCGTGGTATCCTATCGCAAGTCCGAAGTTTTGTTTCTCAACTGTTTCATTTATCCGAAAATTCATAAGTTGAAAATACTTTTTATAATGATACTTAATAATAGTCTACATGGTTTGTTTGTATCACTGACGAATCTGTTTTTTTTTTAATGATGGTGATACGGCGCGATTTGCGGTGACTCACCCCGCGGCTCCAGCTAGTAGAGTAGCGCGAACACGTTGATCTACGCGTGCGGCAGCGTGGTGAAGCGGCGCGAACCGAGGCCCATGGCCAGGTGGCTCGCCGTGTGTAGTGACTCACCCCGCGGCTCCAGCCGGTAGAGCAGCGCGAACACGTTGTTCCGCGCGTGCGGCAGCGTGGTGAAGCGGCGCGAACCGAGGCCCACGGCCAGGTGGCGCGCAGTGGGTGACAACGCAACTGACACGGCGCTCTGTTCCAACACCGCCGTGTGCAGGCACTGCCCTAGACGCGCCCATTCCAACGAGTATACGCCTGAACACACAATAGTATTTTTTTGCAAATTCTATTAAGTTAAGCAAGCTATTCCTCTGATGACTTGATCTCGAGTGATTCGAAAAGAGCTCCAGTGTGAATAACCTTTAAAATGTGATATTATTTGTAACGAAACAAAATGGCAAATTATTAAACCTGTAACAGATATTAGATAGTCGCTAAGCCGCTAACCCAGTATTAATCAACCTTTTTTTCTGGGCCACATAAGCGCTACTACTGCATCATGTGGGCCGCAATCGAATCGAGCACCGGGATGTGGGTTATTTTGCCACTTGGCTCTTTTTGATTCCTTAAAGCCGGCGCGCACTTGACTGGGTGCAGTGCAGAGCATCATCGTGCAGTTTTCTAAGCGATTGTGATTCGGCGTCCATGAGAGAATGCGCGAGAATCAAGCAGCTTCGATGCTCTCGTAGTTATGTTAATTTTAGTTATGCGTTGGTACTGTGCTCTTTGCTAGGATTCGGGCCACATAGAAAAGGTTGGTGGGCCGCAAGCGGCCTTTGGGCCGCGGGTTGAGTATACGAGCGTTAGCCGAAATATCAACCTAAAATGTTATTTGTCGCTTATATGTAGAACAAAGTCAAACAACTTAAATTGTATCTGTGGTCACCGTTTAGACCAAAGATTAAACCTCAATGGTCAGGCCTACCTCATAATTTTTACCTATACCAATCAATAACAAATTTCAAAGTTAATTGCCATGTTTATTTATTTATTTATAATTCTTTGCACAAAATATAAACTTCACCAGTCAACCAGTAGGCAAGTGTTCATCAACATCAACTCACCCAGCCAGTGGTTAGTGTTCCTCAGACGAGGAACCGGCAGTAGCGCTACGAGCAGCCGCCCATCTTTCGATATGTCTATGCTGGCGTCATTGTGGATTCTGCACCTTTGCACAACGACGTTCTTGCCACCTGAACAACACACATACAGTTAGTTTAGTTTAGTTTAGTTAGTTAAGATTGGCATAGTATACTCGTCCTAAGGCTGTTAATTTTCTGAATTTTCGGCTAGTAGGTTCAATTGCCCCGCAAGCAAGTTGTGTTACTACTCCTAGATACTAACAGCAAAACAGTTCACTGAATACTAGTGAACCTTATTGTAAAGTAGCAAGATTCAGATTAGTTCATACACGGACATTTAGGTATGAAGATAGCTAGCAGGTACAGTCACGAGTTTAAATTTGGTTTCCTAAAAGTTACAAATGACTTGACGTCTATAATGACATTGACAACTTTTTTTTTTTTTTTTTTTTTTTTTTTTTTTCTTGAAATGGGTCCCAAATTAACGCTAGTGACCGTACACTTGCCATTTTAGGCAATGGTAACAGGCTTATTCTATATATTGACTTTCACATGTTTTTGTGTTGTCAACGTCAAGATAGCTCTTATGTACTTGACCGCATGTCAAAGGCAATTAGGTTTTACCCAGTATAATAGAGGCCCAGAATTGTGTCGGTCAGTTCGATCTCTCCGCCTTGGTAACTAACTTTCAGTATACCACAGTATGTCGTAGGTCATTTAGTAGGTCGAGGTACATGCGACAGGGATTTAAATGTTAATGCACCCGTCGCACAGTTAGAGTAACAGTATAGAGCGCTCAAAGCCTTTTATCTAAATAGTTTATTTTTTTGTAACAGACAAGAGCTTCATTTGAAAATTACTTTTCTGCATCGAGCAGTCCGACCCAAAATATCATACAAACTTCCTAAAGTAAGATGCAAACGTTCAGTTTGTAAGATTCTCATGCTTTCCCTGCGGACTAAAAGGAATGCCGATATTCTAGGCATTTCATCTGCATTCTGCACAACGACCGACGATTAGCGAGCAAGATGACGCGATCCAGACGAACGCTGCACAAAGTCCTAAGAAGAAATGCTATTAAAAATTGTACTCGAAGGTTTTAGCCAGGTTAGGAAATGGCATACTGTCGGCAATATCGGGCGTGTCGCCGGTGGTGAAGTCCCAGGCCTGCACGCGGTGCGAGGGCGCGGGCAGCGCCTCGGAGATGATGCCGGCGTCCAGCAGCCCCGCCATGCCGCTCAGCCGCCGCACGCCCGCGCCCGGCGCGCCGCCGCCCGGCCCGTCGCCGGCGTTCTCCTCCTCCACCGCCATCGCGTTCTAAACACAAACACACAGCTCACACTCACTATTATCTTCTAAACATGTACTGAATACAAATAAAGAAAATCATTTTTTGATAACAGCTCCAACAACATAATCAGCACACTATAACGAGTATTATAACTAACTAGGGACACCTGCGACTTTCTACGCTTAGAATTAGTTCCCTCCTACTCCCCCTATCTCTTCCTGTTGGGGGTTGAATTTCTAAAAATCCAAACTGAGGGTTCACTTACATCATGCGAGAAAGGAACCCCTTTACCAATTTTCAAGTTTCTGGGTACAATAGTTTCGGTTGTGCCTGTGAATATGTCAGTGAGTCAGGTTTCCCTTTTATATATAAATTTAGCGAGCAAAAGAATTAAATCATATATTTGAGGGTTAACTTCTGTTTAACTCGATATTTTTATTTTCATCAATACCACTAATGATTTTTTTTTTTTTAATTATTTAAATTATTCTTTAACATCTCTCCTGGTCGGAGTGAGGATTTCTATGTCTAACTACCATTTTTTACTTGTTACTAGACCGTGGAAGAATTCTTCACCTATTACGAAACAATTCTGACTTTATTCAACTCGATTTTAAATAATGCTAAGAATTAAATGATATTCATCATTATTGAATGACACGAATAAACATAAAGTAAATTCGTGGCAATACCATTCTTACACTTTGTTAACTCTCCTCTAATTCAAAATGAAGAGAGAGTAGAAGGTTTAACTCAGTATCAGTTGCACCTTCGAACTATAGGCGCAATCACTAGCGCTCGTGCAGGCTACATATTTTGGAATGTAAATGATCACTTTCATCCCTTGGTTAGCAATCCATTATTACTTCTCGAGTTATATTATTCATGTTCAGTGTCTTTTTTCGAATTGGTTTTTATAGATTGGTACATACAGCTTATGTTTGGCCGACTTTGATATATCGAACTTTAATGTATAGTAATGTCGTAAACGAAATAGAGTGTGAAGATTACCTGGGCCAGTATTATCGGTTGCAAATACTCGTGGATCCGCGGCAGCCGCTGCGGGCTGGGGCTCGGGGCCTCGGCGCTGGCGCTGAGGTCGCCGGCCTGCAGGAGCGGCACGGACGCGCTGCTGAGCACGGGGTGGTGCGCGCCGGCGTCCTCGGGCGCCACCGGCTCGGAGCGCGCCGGCAGGACGTGTGGCCGGTACGTCGCAAAAGGCCTCCTGTTACCCAACTCTGAACCATTCTGCAGAGGAGACCTGATTCCTGGCTGATTATCCGCATTGTTCGACTGCAATGCGAACATTTCCCGCACTGAAGAAGGGGAGTATAAGCGAATCGTCTGCAAACGTCTAAAGCGATTTCTAGCCGCAGTTCTCAACCTCAGCGCCTGCATATGAGCCAACCGAATGAGGTGAACCCTCTGTTCAAACTCGGTCATCACCTCGGATCGTGGCGACTCTTGACCGGGACTCGCTGCAGGGGGAGCGTTGGACGGCCCGGCGACTGGTTCGTCGTTTGGCGGTCTGTTTTTTGGAGTGACCATACCGGCGGGAATTACTCTGCTTGGCAAGAAGCGCAAAGATGGGATCCTATGGCTAGAGATCGGGGGAAAGATTCTTTTCTTCGTTATTGGATGTGCACTTGGATTGGTCCTATGAAGTGCTTTCAATCTTCTGCTTTCCATGTATAAATCTCGTCTATTTCTGGCAGTTGCAGAGTTATTTCTATTCGCAGCCGCTATTTGGACAGCGAGCCGGTTACTCCATCTTTGTGCTGCTGCAGAAAGTGATGGTGGCGAATAATCTTGGGTACGATTTTCTTCTTTTGCCACACACTGTGAAGTGCGTGGTAATGCAGTTTCTGCAGCTGGAACTTCATCACTTACGTTTTGAATATCTGTTTGAGTCCGATTTGCTTCCGAATTCATTTCACCTGGCAGCGTCATATTGCTAGGCGACATCACTTCGTCCGGCCCGTCAACGTTAACTGGTCCAGAGTGATCAACGTTTTGAATACGAACTACGTTTAGCGAATCAACGCGCTGCCCTGTGGGTCCAGGATTACTTCCTGACCTCGGGTTGTTTCTATTCGTCATTAACATAAGGCAAGTCAAAGCTAAGGCTTTCTTCAGGGTACGCAACATGTTTATTATAAGCTGGCTCAGGCCACGTTCTTCAAGGCACATCATCATCATGTTGAACATAACCGACAATACTTGCATTGCTCGCATTCGAATTTCGTGCCTAGTGGCGCTTATTTCAATGCTTCGAGCGAAATCTCTGCGAGACCTATTGTGGAGATACCGATGAACGAGCCGGTTCGTATTCGGGTTCCGCGTGCGCCTGCGCGTCTCATCATCTGGCCGCCATCTATAACACGCCTGCAGGCGCCTCCTTATGGCTTGGGTAACGCGCATGCTCGAAACCCTACCTGTAGTAGGGCGACGGGCGCCAGTTTGGCGTGTATCAACATTACTTTCTGTTGGAGTGTTGTGTTCACCCTGTGTAACATTGCTCGCTTCAGGATTTGTTGGAGCATCGCGTCTTTCAAACTGATTTCTACTTTCATCATGCCTCTGGGTAGGTCTAGCAGTTCTCGAGGAAGAGCGCGATATATTGTCAGACATTTCAGACAAAAACATACATCGTTCAAGTAGAGATCTCGTGTAATAACTAGGCAAATCTTGTCTTCCTGTTTCCCTATGAAGTATTAGTATACGTCTGCGTAAGTTTTCCCACATTGTTCGTAGTTCTCGCATAGTAGTCCGGCTGCCACGTAGCCAAATATTAGTAAGAAGAATGGTATGTTTTTGTAAAGCATTAACGCCGGACCTTACTTTTCTGTACGCTTCGTCAGGGGGAACAACGCATCCTCTCGTCCAGAAGTTATCCCTGCTTGTAGACGGCCGGTTGGCGTTGAAGTCGGTAGAACTGCTTTCACCTCTATTTTCTGGCTGCGACGCTTCTCTAGTGGTAGAACTGCTTTGACCCCTATTTTCTGGCGGCGACGCTTCTCTAGTGGTAGAACTGCTTTGACCCCTATTTTCTGACTGCGACGCTTCTCTAGTGGTAGAACTGCTTTGACCCCTATTTTCTGGCTGCGACGCTTCTCTAGTGGTAGAACTGCTTTGACCCCTGTTTTCTGGCTGCGACGCTTCTCTAGTGGTAGAACTGCTTTGACCCCTGTTTTCTGGCTGCGACGCTTCAATAGTGGTAGAACTGCTTTGACCCCTGTTTTCAGGCTGCGACGCTTCTCTAGTGGTAGAACGGCTTTGACCCCTATTTTCTGGCTGCGACGCTTCTCTAGCGGGCACAGAATTATTCTCAGCAGGGGTACTCGCTTGGGTTCGTACACGAAATCTACTATTGGTGGAAGACACATTGATTCCCCCATTGTCCTGTGCAGGAGTTTCATTTCGAGAGTCTGCGTCTAATTCGAATGTCATCCTACTAGCCACCAGAGCAGCCACTCTTTCATTGGAAGCCGTATCTGCAGAGCGTGCAGAATTTCTAGAATTGTCTTCTCGATACGTGGAGTTTCTTGTCCTAAAAATATTTACTTCCAAGGACTGATCGCTATCCGAGTCAGAACTAGAAGATATAAAATCTCGGCGAAGGCTGAACAGGCGCACCCGCGGCCGCGTGCGCGCCCGGTTCGTGCCTTCGCTGTCGTCGGAGTGAGCGCGCGACGCGGCTCCTCGTCGCGGCATACTGCGCTCCACGCTCGCTAGCGTAGATAGCGACATGCTGGTTATTAGGTTTAATAATCTAGTTCCAGAGTCTCTAAGAATGTCACGAATTAAGTCCAGACTCTCGTTGATCGCTTGCGCGTCTACAGGCGCCGTAACGGGGCTCATTTGCGTCGATGAATTGGTCATTGTAGGTCTTTGGGCAGTGTTTCCTCCGGATGTGGAGGGCCCGCTTTCGAAGGGTGGAGTAGCCGGCCGCAGGGTGGTGACGCGCCAGGTCGTAGTGGACGATGCGTCCGAAGATGTGGACGCACTTTCACTTTGTACTGCATTCGACATATGAGCAACGAGCGAAGAGTTACGCCTACGCTGCGCGAAACTCTGGAACGATGACGTAAATATGCTAGTGCGAGATGAGTTGGCATTAGAAGACGATGATTGCGGTCCATCCGTGAAGGTTACTCGGTTAGTCCGTGACGCACCCCCCCTTGAAGAAAAAGGATTTGGCAGTAGACGGGTCGTGCGTTCATTTTGGTCTATCGTTCTAAATGATCTTCCTGATCGGTCAATTAGAGGCTGGAAGGCTGACGTTCGCGATCCAAAAATAGAAAAGTCTTGTTGGGGTGGATCTTGGCGGCTTTGATTTCTGGAAATAAGAATTTATTCATTGCAGAAATGTGATTCTAAACATTAAAAACTAATAGCTATATACTAGTTTGAGTTACCTTGGGTTGCTATCAAATGACAGGACATCAAGATTAAGAAGGCGGCTACTATTGCTTTCGCCGTCCCCGATTTCGGCACTATCCTGCCGGCCGGATGTACTCGCGGCAGGTTGAGCTGTGTTAATTCATAAGCCTTCATTTAGTATTTGATATACAACAGCTAGACCGAAGGCTAACACGCCATCAGTATAATTTTGGCGATAGGTTTTACAAGCTATCACTGCTATCAGATCAGAGATATTAAATATTAACATATTCAGCGGCAGTCACGCGTCTGGTGATTCAAGATGAAAAAAAAAAACTAGGTTAGGCGGCAGTGAATATGTTTGATTTCTTTCGGTAATATACCGCCTGATCGCCGTCTGATTTTTCAATCTCCATATAACACTATCTGTCAGGTAAATTGTAGCTCTGTCCTTATCTTTCTTATCACAAAGAAAATGACAGAGCTACATTAACCTAACACTAAGTGTTATCTGGAGATTGAAAAATCTGCCCTTAACTAAAATACGAACAGTATTAAATATTAACTGTAGGTACATTATTTTCCGCATTAACATTTTTTCTTAGGTGTAATGATAAGAGTGGCTCTGTAGAAGTGAGAACCGCATTAACATAAAAGAAAGGGTTACCGTCGTCGTTGGCGGCAGAGGTGGAGGGACGAGCGTTGCGCGTCCAGGCTGTGGGCGAGAGGTCTGTTTCCATGGGGTCGGTGCCCCGGTCAATCTAACAGCCAGATTTATTATTCAGCGTGATTTAAAAACACATCTCTGCAGAGTCCGTAGAATTGTTTACATCATAGGGCCGTATTCATAAACACATCTTGACTGAGAGGCCCGTCATAAGATACGTCAAAGTAAACGTCAAACCATAAAACACTGACATATTTGACGCATCTCTAGACGAGCATTAGAGTTGAGATTAGATTATTAATACGGCCCTTAGTCTTTATTGTTATTTATACGATTTCTAACATATTTTTTACAATTCTACAAACTCAGAAATAAGTATATTACTTACTTTAAATAATTCATGTATGTATAGCTTGACAAGAAATATACGGCTCCTGGGACAGTGTCGCTAAAAGCAGCTTATAAATGGGAAACTGTAGTCCCTCACTATCATTGGCATCATATTAATTTATTGGCATTATCAGGCTAAGACTCATACAAAATCGCGAAACACGCACCTTTGTGTACTGAGAAACCGTGACCATTATAAAAAAATCTGTTAATAATATAATATACCGGTTTACCTCTGATTACTTTATTAGGTTCTGGGCCCATAGCCTAATAAATTAATCAGAAATAAACAGGTATATTAATAAAAGAAATGTATTTATTGTAATAACACATTCAAACAGAATGATGACACAGAGTAGACTGAGACACGGCACAGATAGCATTAAAGGCGTAAATTTCTAAATTATATTTTTGACCAATTCAATACCACAAACATTCCAAAACATGGCCATTATCCAGGACTCGTATATTTCTTTTTAGGTTATACATTGTTACTATAATAATTCAGTAGGTATTTATGTAATTTAATTAAAAAGGAACCCAATAAAAAATTACTTACCGTATTTGGCGGCGGCGGTGTATTGGTAAGTCTGTGGCGCACCATAAATAACCTCTGATAATTCCTAACAAGGCTGTCGTATCTTTGCACTAAGTTCTGGTATGAGTTAACAATCATGTCTTGTGCAGTGCCCGGGCTTTCCTGAGGCCGGCCGCCACCAGGGCCGTCGCTGGGATCGAGCCTGCTTCTAGAACCTGGCACAACAGTCGGCCCCATAACCACGTTTTGCGGCAGCATAGAGTTGCCAGTCACCCCCGCCGGCCACAACGATATCCCAGTTATGAGCTTGTAACCCAGTGCGTCAAAAGCTACATACCTGAAACACAACAAGCCAAACCTCGTTTAAGCTCTACACATTTTGTACATATCATTACGTCGAAACCATAGCCCATTTAAAACTCAAACTCGTAATATTTACTTGATTAATACGCACGGCAACGCAACTAACAAAGGAAGCCAAATAGTACTCAGCTCAGCATGTGCTGCAGCCAGAGCCACATTGCTGTGCTTAATAATAAAAAAACGTAGCATTAATGGGCCTGTTATGGGTCTGTCGGCCTGAAATAAAGGATTCTATTCTATTCTATTCTATTGTATAAAGCGGGTTCGGTAGTAAGCAGCGTTACCGGTTTACATTCCCGGTATAGGTAAATTCTTCTGAATTTTGGATGTGTTCTATGGGTCCACTACATAATCTCGAATATTATTTCTAAATTATTACTATTCCGAATTTTAGTTTCACGAAGCATCACAATCACGATTTTTTTAAATTCCGAATAATCACATTTCCGACTTATTAAAATCTCTAAAAATATTTTTAGGGATTTTAATAAGTCGGAAATGAAAAACGAAATTTGTAATTCTGAATATTCCTATTCTGAATCCCGAATATTCATTATTCCGAAATTTTAGCAGCCCGTATTCTACTCTCAAGATTTTTTATTTAAAATAAGCGCCTGATAAAATATTGTATTGAATTGTTCTATAATGTTCAAAATGCATAAATTGCATAATGCTCAAAAACTGTAAGAAATGTCCGACAAAGTCGACGGAGCTCCGCGCGGAGCTCCGGGCGAGACTAGCTTTCGATCTGTATATCTCTTTCGTCAATCTTCTTTCATCCATCATTTCCAAATGACCGAACCATCGAAGCATGCCCTTTTCAATCTTAAGTCACTATACATCATAGAATTATTATATATTCGAAATTATAATTTTTAAATAAATTTCGGAATTGTCAATATTTGTAAATATAACATCTATTCGAAATAACAACGTGATTTTAATACTCTAATATAAAATTCGACATTTCGATAATTCGGCCCAATAATTTTTCGGTATTGTAAAACTTTAATAAAATTCGGTATTTTTAAATTCGAGATCTTAGGATGTTCCGAAACAATCCCATATTGCAAAACCTGACAGAATAAAATTTCTAACAGTCTGTTTAAAATCCAATCATGACTTCAAATGATAAAATGCAACAGAAATAAATAAATCATAATAGGTATTTCACTGATTTACAAACTGGGTACGAAACTACGAATTAAAAATGAAACAGGCTTTAATCACAACACATTATAAACGTCACTAGTTTAGATCTGCGAACACATTACATAACATATACATTAAATCGCGCCTGTTTCCCAGAGGGGTAGGCAGAGACCACTTTCTTTCTTCTTAAAACACAGATTGGAGAAACTAATATTCTTGTTAGAATAAAAGACAAATGAAATATATTACCTTACTTTCTCATTGACATTGTTTGTTGATACCCTGGTAAAGGGGGCAGGCTGACTCCAGTCCCAGAAGTAGAGTTCATTTGATGTGGCTATCACGAGCAGCTGCTCCCGAGGGTGAAAAGCAATGGAAGCTATCACTGTCTCATTGCGAACATTCCACACTTCACTACCTCCCTGTACAAAAAATACACCTTACAAATTCAACTGAAAATATTAATGTGAAAATGTTTATACATAAGGAGGAAGTTCTGACCTTAGATTAGACCGTATTTTTATCCTAAAGAATGAAGTTAAATACATAATAATGTAAGATGAGTGGTACTTGGACCAAGTTGCAGGCAAATGCAATTATGTAACAAACTCTACGTCAATTAATTACCTACACATGGCAATAACAAATTGTGACTAAGTGATAAGGTTCCCTTTTCATACAATGTAAGAGGAAATATACATAATACATTTAGGTTTGTTTAAATGTATCAAAGACAATTACAGTACTCTCAGCTTCTTGACAGACTTAGCCTGACTATCCCTGTAACTTATGGTGGCCATTTAAATTGCTTAGAAATATGAAGATTGCTAATAACTTTTAAGGAACTGGTTTAATGTATGTGAGTCATTTGTTGGTACAAATAAAGCGATGGGACAAAGAAAAACAATAAAAGCGGTCTCAAAAATATCTTAACAAAAGTTTTCTGTGTAAAACTTAGAGGTGTATGAATCACAATGACATCACGCAAAAAAGGCGCATTTGTTAAGTCGTCGAGTTGCGGAAATTAGCCCGCTACAACCTATCACAATGACATTTTATGCAAAGCTGTCTACAGAAAACTAATTCCTGAATACTGGTTCAACTAGTACTTACACTGGAGATATCCCAGACTCTGACTTGTCCACCAAGACAGCCAGAACCAATAAGTTGTGGGTGGGAAGGGTGGAAAGCAATGCACCAAGGTGTGCGTGGATGGCCCTTTAGAATCTTCACATGTTTACCGGTAGCCAGTTCAGATACATACACATTGTGATTTCCATGTGTAGATGCCACTTTAGTGCTAAAAAATGTTTGGAAAGTGTTTTGTTAATTGCTAAACTGCAATGCGCAATTGAAATTAGGGTTAGGACCAAAGAGTTGGGCAAGCTAAATCACACAATTGAAATTTTCTAAGAAAGTTTCTGTTGTGCGACCAATATTAGAGAATTTTTTCACGCTTAACTATCTGCTAATTGTGTTGGATTTTGGTCCTCACCCATTAACAGACCCACTTACCCATCAGGGCTGAAAACCATAAGAAAAGTTGATCTTGGGTAACCAGGCAAATCACAAGACTGAAAAAATTAAACAATAATATTAAAGCAAAAATGATTAAATGAGCATCAAAAGATATTAGTCAGCAAATAATAAATTATTGATAATGATTGTCATACTCTTATATTAAGAGGTTTCTGCACAAGGATATCTTCAGCAGTGTTTTCAAGCACTGTCTTGTTGGACGGGCCTTGTAGAGGATCAATGCCCTGCTCCCTAAAGTGCCAACTACGGGTGACATTGCCCACGCTCTGAACTTCTTCAATTGGTTCATTCTTGCATCCGAGCCATTCATTGTCAATAATTGGGTCCATTGTTCTAAAATAAATTTAGTATACAAATGATAATAACCAAAATTAGGTATATTGATAAACCTAAGTGCCATTAATAAAACACTAATAAGAAATATGTATGTATATTATTACAATAACATTAAATATACCTGCTTTATAATGATTGAATGGTACTTAAGAGTGTGCAGTTCATCTGTAACACAAAAATATTTTTATTTATTTTCAACTTCAACGATATGATTTTGAAACACCATACATGCAAGGTAGGTATAATAGATCAATAGGTATTTACACCCAATCTCTCTGCCCCATTCAGTCTATGTCTTATGTAACTTGTACAAATAACAGTTGATATTACATATTTTAAGCTGACTGATTTGTACGGTTACGTGAAGGTTTATCTTAATAGCATAGAGATCCCTATTAAGCGCTTCCGACAACCGGGCGAGCCATATTGGAATGTAAAATGTCAACAGGTTATTCTTTCTTACAATTAGAAGGAATAATTCTTATTTTCATTAAATAATTGATATAATGATCAAGCCGAACATCGATCTGGTAATAGCGGCTGCAGTTTTATAGTTATACAACCTGCTCGTACTATAAAATAATTGAATAGACACAGTGATTCTTACTTGGATCATGATGCGGTCTCAAAATGCTGTAATAACACTAAACATTAGGTTTGTTAAAACTAATTGATTTACAGTTGTTATCTGGAAGTTTACACAAATAACCACAAATTCTACGACTTAAAAATCCATAACAGCAACAATCCGAATGCACACAGCTGCGAACTGTCAAAACGCAGAGTTCGAAAACCTTTGCCGCTGTAAACGACGCTAAATGACAAAAAGGGAAATGGTTTTTAAACCATCATATAAGATACCTGGAGTTTACTTGAAGAATGAAATAAAAGTTCCGTATAAGATTTTTGCACCTAAATGTAGATTTTTAATTATCAGGTTAGTATTTTTAGTGTTTTTATTTAGTTGGTTAACTTGCATGTAGAGTATTTTTAATCTGTTCGAACAAAGCACTGAGGGGTGCACTGAGGCGACTGATTGAGGCCCTACTTTGAAAATTGAAGAAGAATTAATCTGTGATCGAAGTTTGAAGTTACGTTAGCTTCATCCGAGGCTCTATTTTGAAAATCGAGGTTTGAAATTACGTTTGCTTCATCCCTGTCACTCGTCATTCGAGACTATATCGAGAGAGGAATGGAGCTAACGTATTTTCGAACTTCGATTTTCAAAATAGAGCACTCTACACTCGCGGTCAAATAATTCGGGTCAGAGTGCGTTTTTCATACAAACGAGGCTATTTCGAAGCCTTGGTTCCTCGCCAGGGGATGCTTGTAGTGAAATCTGATGATGGATACCCCGAGCATCAATATAGGACTTCCAGAGTGCCTAGGACACCCAACTGATTGAATCTGCGGCTAACGCCGGAATTGTGCATCTTCAGAAAAACATCTAAAATGACAATAAAATGTAAGGAAATCCAAATGCTGACCCAAACTCTCTCGCTGTGGTGTCAACTGATTGTGCTATCAGTTAGGTATCTTAAGAACTTTTGACCTCCTCTATTGAACCTTGGAGTATCCACCATTAAACCTCACTCAAAACAACCCCTGGCTAGGGACCAAGGCTTCGAAATAGCCTCGTTTGTATGAAAAACGCACTCTGACCCGAATTATTTGACCGCGAGTGTAGAGTGATTCAAGAGGAAGATTTTTATGTAGGTATAATAAATTCTGTTTGACGTACGGGTGTTACAGAAAACTCACCTAAACCGAAGCGAAGCGCGGGCGGGTCGCTATAATTGATAATTTTAAATGTGTGTAAGTATTTTAAATAGTAGTTGTATTGTGTCACCGTTATCACATTATGTAGGTATTTCATGTTCCCGCTTTATTTCGCAGGTACCTATAGGTTGACATGGCATGATCCCTGTGATGTTAGGTATTATTAAAGCCGTGTTGTGTGATTTTGGACACTACTACTACTTGGAAACGAGGCCATAAAAATGATTAATTGTTAAAATGACTAAATTCGTCCTAACCTGTGATAATAACGGTAGGTAATCAAGCGAACGAAATTTCACGCAAAAGGCATCAATAATAATATAGGTACCTGTACTTAAATTATTTAACATTAGAATAATAGCTGTGACATTCGCAAACATTTCCCTTAATAACGTAATAACTAATAACACTGAAAGATCTTATTGAAAATATTAGACCAGGGTCGATAATTTTTAAAACCAAAAAAAATAATAGTAGGATGAAACCCATTAGAAAAGGAGGGGAATATTATAAAAATAAAAGGAAAAATAATTTACGGGCGATCTGAGGTCGGGAAGGGGATGGGGGTGAGTTTTTAAGGGTAAAAAACGGTTTTTCTCGATTTTCGGCAAAACTAAAAGTCCTATCGAAAAAAGTCAAATGGCAAAGTTGTAGGTAATAAAAAGATCTAAAACTTTTGTATGTACACTTTTTTCACATAACCTCAAAATTTATGTGAAAAATCCAAAAAACCAAGTTTTTGGTTTTTTATTTTTATCTTTGACAAAAATTCTTTTTTTTTAACGTAATTTGGTGAAAACTTACCTTTTTATGTCCCAAATACGCTGTAATTTATTTGATTAAAAATATTTATTTTTTCACCTTATTTTGAATTAATATCGAAAAAACACCCTAATTTTCAATCGAAAATTCACCCGTCAAAATATCAGCTTTTTTCAAAAAGTTGGTATGTTTTCTGTTCGTTGAAATCTCTACTTTCCGATGGTGAAAAAAAATATATATATGTTACTACAGTAAATCTTCTCAGAAAATGCAATCATCCATACCTACTGATAATCTGAAAAGACAAAATCGAATTAATAATGCCTTCACTATTTTATCGTGAATAAACTCCCATGAAAAAAAAAATATTAAAGAAGTAAATGTCAAAATGTATAAAAAATATATTATTATTATAAATCTATTAAAAATGTATAAAATATATATCGAAATCGGCCAAAAGTTTGTTATTAAAAATATATCGAATACTGGTTAGGCTAACGGTTGTAACAGCTGCTACGAAATATATAGTATATAATAGTAGGTATGTATGTAGTAAGACCCAGACCCGCCTAGCCCCTTCCCCACTTCTCCACGAAATACCTTTTGATGGGCTACAATTTTTCGTAGGTCACTCAGGTACATCTACTCAGGTATATATAATTTATCTTAAAATAGTTATAAATAGGCATCTACGCATATAATATATTTATTATTATATATATATACACGGTATTTCGTGGAGAAGTGGGGAAGGGGCTAGGCGGGTCTGGGTCTTACTACATACATACCTACTATTATATTATTATATAGCGTAGCAGCTGTTACAACCGTTAGCCTAACCAGTATTCGATATATTTTTAATAACAAACTTTTGGCCGATTTCCATATATATTTTATACATTTTTAATAGATTTATAATAATAATATATTTTATACCATTCCCCCTATTAAAGGCTTATTTTATTCACTCAAAACAGTGAATAAAAAGCACTTTTACTCACTATTTTGGTGTTTGAATTTAGAACATAAAATACACGATACAAACTCCTCGAGATTTGATTGGTCGTCATTAACCACAAAGAGTTTAGCATTAAAAAAGTTTTGTGTTATTTGCTGTCATTAGTAGGTAAATTGGCGCCATAGGCTGTATGGATCGATGTCTTTTGCCTTTCTCTCTGTGAAAAATACAAGGAAAAATAAATTGGCGCCATTTTGAATACTGAAAGTTGTACGAACATAAAATTTAGTGTTTCTTAATAAATAAAACATTTGTTCCAATTTTAATGTGCATTTTAATTAATTTTACCTTCCATTTTTCGTCATTAAATATCTATTTTCGCTTAAATCTTTCTTTTTCTCGTAGTCATGGTATAAAGTTTAGTATGCAACTCTTGAATAAAACGGATTTATATCGAGGGCCATGTATCACTCGCGTCGCTCAGGATTCTAACACTTGAATCACTCGCTACGCTCGTGATTCAATCATCCTGAATCACTCCCTGCGGTCGTGATTCAGTCGTTAGTATCCTTCACTTGCTCGAGAGTCATCTATGGCCCTCGCATTAAATCCGTCTTTTATTCACTAGTTGCATAATATACTATTTTATACATTTTGACATTTACTTCTTTAATATTTTTTTTTTCATGGGAGTTTATTCACGATAAAATAGTGAAGGCATTATTAATTCGATTTTGTCTTTTCAGATTATCAGTATGGATGATTGCATTTTCTGAGAAGATTTACTATAGTAACATATATTTTTTTTTTCACTATCGGAAAGTAGAGATTTCAACGAACAGAAAACATACCAACTTTTTGAAAAAAGCTGATATTTTGACGGGTGAATTTTCGATTGAAAATTAGGGTGTTTTTTCGATATTAATTCAAAATAAGGTGAAAAAATAAATATTTTTAATCAAATAAATTACAGCGTATTTGGGACATAAAAAGGTAAGTTTTCACCAAATTTCGTTAAAAAAAAAGAATTTTTGTCAAAGATAAAAATAAAAAACCAAAAACTTGGTTTTTTGGATTTTTCACATAAATTTTGAGGTTATGTGAAAAAAGTGTACATACAAAAGTTTTAGATCTTTTTATTACCTACAACTTTGCCATTTGACTTTTTTCGATAGGACTTTTAGTTTTGCCGGAAATCGAGA
This sequence comes from Acleris laterana, assembly GCA_963966035.1. Classification (NCBI taxonomy): domain Eukaryota; kingdom Metazoa; phylum Arthropoda; class Insecta; order Lepidoptera; family Tortricidae; genus Acleris; species Acleris laterana. The sequence continues at coordinate 13,956,561 of OZ014439.1, read as the reverse complement.
AAAACCGTTTTTTACCCTTTAAAACTCACCCCCATCCCCTTCCCGACCTCAGATCGCCCGTAAATTATTTTTCCTTTCATTTTTATAATATTTCCCTCCTTTTCCAATGGGTTTCATCCTACTATTATTTTTTTTCACTTTTTATTATTTTTAAAGGCTTCTACCCTGGTCTATATTCTAATTCTTGTAATTAAATTCTAATAGAAAATACAATCAATATGTCGGAGATCGGGTTCCCTGCCTTTTGGCATCAAAATACTTCTGATTCTGTGGGCATTTCTAGGTAGAGGTAGGAGATAGGTACCTAGATATAATAAAACAGTGAGACGCAGGGAGGTATTTAAGCTATTTACTACTACGTCATCAAACTATTTAGTCAGTAAGGGCCACTTGCACGCAGAATTTAACCCTGGGTTAAGGCACTAACTCGAGTTAGTAGACGTCAGATTCATACGAGAACTGTCATTTTAACTCGGGTTAGTGCCTTAACCCAGGGTTAAATTCTGCGTGCAAGTGGCCCTAATCACTTAACTACTGGTAGCATAAATGTAACTACCATAGAAAGGTCTCTGGGTAATTATAACATCACCTAATTAATTCTCGATATGTCACAGAACAGAATATGCGTCTGCGCGCGGCCGGCGGGTTCCGAACTAAATGTGAGACGCCTTCTCGCCTTAATTCCTTTATCCCTTCGCACCGCACGCTACCGCAGCCAGTATCCAAGCTGACGCAGCACATAGCGCCGCTTGCGTTCTGGGTAGTGATTCTCTCAACAACGACGGTCGGACGGACGAGCGAGTGAATGTCCAAGCGGCGAGTTTAAGTAGTCCCGTCAGTGCGAATTAAACATATTTTAGCGCGTGCATTTTCAATTTAGCAGCATGGTTTCTGCCAATGGATCGAAAGTATAAGGCTGCTTAATTTAAAAGGCACGCGCTAAAATGTGTTTTATTTGCTCTGACGGGACTACTTAAACTCGCCGCTGCGATTTCGCTCGTTCGTCCGACCGTCCGTGGTTTTTGAGAGAATAACACCCCTGCTGAGTTTGTGTTGCCAGTTTTACACCGATTTCCGACACCTACATATCCAGCAATAACAGCAGTAAGCTATCATTTTTAGAACAATGTACCTTAAGAGGAAAAATGAAATGTTGCAGACTAGGACGGAGGACCATAGTGGTATGCCATTACGATACGTACGGTCCACGTGTACCTATGTTATATTTAAGTAGATTGTGTCGTGGCTATCACGTGTTTTCCCAGGTCGCTGTGGGATGATCGTTGTAAATCTTGTGATAGCTTGATTCGAACGAGATCAAACGATCTCGGTTTTACATATTTTTTGCGCGTCGTTACTCTAAATATGTTTTACGGTATTTTAAATTGTTGTTACCGTAAAACGGGGCTATTTGGTAATCACGGGGCTATTTGGAACTAAGTACTTAATCATAAGCTTTTAGTTGGTATATTTTTTGTCATTGCTATGATAGAACTGTAAAATTTGTTGTCGGGCTAAGTTTTTAGTTCTATTATTGCCATGACAAAAGATATATCAACTAAAAGCTTATACTTACTTAGTTCCAAATAGCCTCGTGATTCCCAAATAGCCCCGTTTTACGGTACTTATATTGGTATCGATGAACTAAGTATTAATATAAGTTGCATGTCTTACATTCGGTATGTCTAAGTCGTTAGCCTGAGTAAAAGATGTAAGACTAGAAGGTATTTGACAATTTCTACCAAGCGAAGATTCACCGTAGAAAAATCGAAGTTTAGCAGGTAGTAAGAGTAAGTTACTGCTCTATTATAAACGGTAAAGTAAATCATTTACTACGAGCGGAACAGTCTAGAAAGTTTTCGACCAGTTGGTCGGTGGTTCCCACTTTTAGGGGCAGAGGTTGATAATACATTTTGGGGGTCACACGCAAGGTTTTAATTTAATTTTAGTCACTGCACGGTGTCTGGCACTTGACTATAATGTCGGCCAAGAACATGGCGAATAATCAGTATAGGGTTCCGAAAGTCGAAAAAAACTATCCCAAAAACGACATGTAGGTAGGTACCTACTTATGAATAAATTTTCTATTTAACGTTGCTTGGTGCGGTCTTAGATGATTTTTAGAAAATATTAACCCAACTGTTTTAGCCTGAATCGAGTGATGTAATAATGTAAAAAACGCATTTAATTCGGTCTATCCGGTAGCTACGACGCCACAGACAGATACATAGATACACAGGTTCACACACATACACAATATAGATACACAGATACACCGATACACACGTAAATTCATATACTTTACATTTATAATACCCCTTATTTTTGTGGAGGGTTGATAATAGATGTTAATCGCAACTGACATTATCTCGCAAGAGCACCGTGACGTGAGAACGTCTAAACTTCGTTCCTGTGTTGACTTGACCATACCATTACACCGTATCCTTCAGGAAAATAACATACCTACCACTACTTACCTACTTATTCTGATGCAGAGTTTGTGATTTGACGTTCGCATTTACGCAAGATATAAAGCTATGTTGCAGCACGTGAGTCCGCTCCGCAGCCACTTTCACTTCAGCCTGAAGATTTGTGATTTACGAGCGTGTCATAAAATAAATCTCAAACACGAACCCTGCGCCAGCTCGCTTCCGCCCCGCTCGTAATGCCTCGAATATAGCCACCGGCATTTGCAAAGGCAACAACGTTATGCGATACAAACTTTCCGTTTTATTTTCTTTATGGCCCAGTATATTCGTTTATCATGATAACTTCCTCAAAAAATACAGCGTATTTGGCAGGCGTGTTTAAGGACGGCTGGGGAGGATAATGAGCGCCAGGATTTCATGGTGAAAACTTTACCGGCCGTAATTTGGCAAGATAACTTTCATACAATAATCAATAAATTAATTTGGAATCGTTACGCGTAAAAGGGCTGTGAAGGTCATCAACATCATCAAAGTAATTAGGTATAATGGGTAAAATACCCCAACCTAATTTGAAGATTCCCACGGAACAGATGGGGGAAATTTCTCTGAACCTAAGGTTGCATAGAATTTAACCGCTGACTGAGGTACGCCAATGTTCACTCAATTTTTCAATCTCGAACTTTCGATACACAAGATTGAATAATTATGTACCAACTTAAAAAAAAAGTCCCCGTATGTTTTTGTTTGGTGTGCAATAAAGTGGTTTGTATTTTACTGTACTTATTGTATTGTACGTTGGGTACATTTGATAATTATCTATTTAAACTTCTGGCCATCAAACTGCCAATTATTGTTGACGTCAAAGGACAGAAACGAGAGAAGGCGAGAAAATAAACGGCTAAGCTAGTTTATGTCAAGGAAAACTGGGCAGATCCCCAGAAATAAATGTAATGAGGAATAAGGGTACTGTTGCAGCACCATGCTGTCAAAATATTATGGCGTTGCCATTAATAAGATATAAATGGGTTCCCCAAAGCTCTCTAAGCAAGACGCAGCTGACTTTTAATACCCATCCTAACATCCTAGGGGTTTTATAGCTACCCATACACAGTTATGGAAATAGAATGTGCGTACGAAACTAGCAGCGATTCGCGAATATTGCTTCACGCCTTTACTATCACTGTCACCTGCCGCGAATGTTCTCTAAATCTGCCTTATTGTCTCATATTGAGCGGGTTGTAGCGATGAAACGGAATGTGTTCATGGCAGCTCATGAACCGACGCTGGAACCAATTTCAGTACATAACACACAAGGACACAACCCTATTGTATTGTAGGTACTATAGGTATTGAGTGTAAAGTACCTGCCTTACTTAAGTAGATGTGCCGCGCGTACGCGCGTAGCGAGATGTGTCAAGTAGGTACGATGTCGTTTGAGTGATATACTATTAAGAATTAGTTCTATTCTTTTCTAAAGGAAAAGTGAAAACTATAATGAAATCCGTGTAGCCGTTTTTAGGGTTCCGTAGTCAAACTGGGAACCCTTAGTTTACGTTTTCTGTCCATCTTTATTAGCGCAGAAACTTAGGTAGGTACGGCTCTAAAAAGCTGTTGTTTGATATGAATAAACATAGTAGTCACCTGACAGACCTTTTTGTAGGGTAGTGTAGGTAGGTAGACTAGATTGGTTTCTGAGATACAGGCGACTTACTTAAGTGATTATATCCACTAAAATCATCTAGGTAAGACACCACCAAATAACTTTAAATAGTTCATAGGTACTTGTTGTTTTTGAGGTAGTTTTGGTGTAGTAACAGATTTGGAATCCTACACTGAGCATGGTCAGACATGCTCTTGCCTTCCAAGCTTCTCCGTCATTACCTACGTACCTTTTTAATATTTAGTAAGAGCCCCGCCGGTATGAATAACTGCGTCACACCTGTTTCGCATCGACCTTACCAAGGTTTCGCAAAGGTCCGAACCCCGTAACGAGTCCCATACTTCGTCAACATGAGTGCTTCCTTCGTTCTTTCGGCTATCATAATCATAACGCATCGTTGGACCATTGAAGTCCACAAATGGCCGGACCTATTCGAAAGCCAAAGACTAAAACCCTAAAAAATTAATAGCAAGTTGTAAAAAACATATGGCCTTTTTAATTCATAGAATTATTTATAGAATTCGATCTAAGTTAGGTGAGGTTTTTGGCAAACAATTAGCAAACAGCACTGTTTGTTGAACATGCTTGGACAAATTGAGGATTAGGACATCATCATAGAGGATTGATACAATATAAAAAATGGTAACCGATGGTCTTACAGTTAAGGCATAATATCGCTAACCCTTTTCCAGGCCTTGCTATAGTAAGGATACAAGCAAGAAATGGAATAGAGCCACGAATTCGTAACTTCCTGAAGGATACTGATCCATTAAAGTTATATTTCAGGAAAGTTCAATCAAATTTGTGTCATAAAACGTAGGTAGTTAAGTTCAATTTGGTCGATGAAATGTACTATGCCTGGAAAAGGGTTAGAATTGCAGTTTCCGCTTAAATATTCCATGTGTAAAAATAGAAGCACGTCAGCCGAAGTGTATCCGAGAGTACCTCTATAGATAAGATAAGATAAGATAGCATAATTGTGGCCGAGTAAGTACATGGGAAACAAAAGCACTATGTTTAATCGGAAAAATCATGCTTTGCACCGTACTTCCATGAGTCTAACGATCAAAACTGTATTTGTTACTGGTCTTAAAACAGTTAAAGCTCGCGACGAATGTCTACTGTCTTGACACTAAGTAAGTTTATAATTATGTAAATGGCATTGTAATTATAAACTAATTAAATAGTAATTTTCAACCAGTAATCGTAAATGTTGTCTTTTACTGTTTTTCAAACACAATGATACCTTTCGTGATCAGACTGATCAGTTACCTACTCTAAGTGTTTTTTGCTGTACTGTGTGTAGTAACTTTTTTTTTCAGTGAACTAGCAAGTTTATGTGAGCTCTCAGTGCCTTCCCGTGTGGTATTAGATAAAACCGCGCTTAGGGATAAGTTATTCTTGTGTCAGTCGCGTTAGGGCCGCAGTGGTTAATTCTATTGCGAAGTAGGACTCGGCAACGAATTTTCTTCTCCTGCTTTAGAGCAGTGTTTTTCTAACTGTGGGTCGCGACCCCTACGCGGGTCGCGTAGCTTTTCTCAAGGGATCCCGAGAAAAAGAAAAAGGACATGTGTATTAAGCCGATGAGTTAAGGCGTCTACTTTTCAATCGTGGTTTTTGGTGCTTTAGAAGTGTTTTCAGCAGGCTGAAATATACTTTTAGCCCGTTTCAGAGGTAGCTCTATTACATACCAAATAATGAGATAATCAAAATTTCGACTAACTTCCGTTGTAATCAGGCGCCTAAAATATTTTTTCAGTCCGTTTCAGGCCACGCTTTATCGGTTACGCCACAACCTGTAGTTCACTAAAAGTTGTTCACTAAGAGTGAAAGAGATAGCAAGATTAGAAAGAGAGCGAAAATAAGAACCTTCAAGAAGCGTGTGAAAGAGATAACACAATTGGAAATGAGACAGCAATACGTGGAACATTCAAGACCCGTGAGTGAAGCAGATATCACTAATAATTTTGAAGCGTGTGTTGCCAGCTCTAGATATTCTTATTTCCTGTTCATCGAACACACACACGTCAATAGATAGCGAATATTGTTTTGCAGAGAAATTAACAATTGAAGGTTAGCATTGAAGGCTTTGATTTTACCTAGAGCTGTTAAAATAATCTCCTCTTTCTTGTTTAACTTATTTACTTAGTTGGCTGAAAATATCAGCAAGATAGCCAATTTCAAGAGCCGCACAGGGTCACAAAAAAATAACGTATTCAGGTACAACTCTCGTAAGAGCATCAACAATTCAGTGTTCAGTTTAAGATCTCTTGTCAAATACCTTAATGGGGTCGCATATTCAAAAATATTGAAAAGCATAACTTTACAGCATAACTACAGGTTACGTAAATACCCGTAGGTAATTAATTAGGCGTTGTTTGCTCCCGCGCGCACTTGTTTGCGGTTGCGGTTGCGCTCGTGCGATTGTAATATTTGGGGCTATTTACTATCAGGGGTGTTATTCTCTCAAAAACAACGGACGGTCGGACGAACGAGCGAAATCGCAGCGGCGAGTTTAAGTAGTCCCGTCAGAGCGAACAAAATACATTTTAGCGCTTTGCATGCATTTTCTAATACATTCGATCCATCGGCAGAAACCATGCTGCTAAATTGAAAATGCACGCGCTAAAATATGTTTTGTTCGCACTGACGGGACTACTTAAACTCGCCGCTTGGACATTCACTCGTTAGTCCGTCCGGCCGCCCGTCGTTGTTAAGAGAATCACTACCCAGTATTTACTTTGGATGGTAATGTCTGGTCACCTACACATAAATAATTAGCGATACATGCTTAGCCCGCGGTGTATTAGCCGCTAGGATAGATTAACTGTGTTAAAACCATTTCTAAATAATATTCAGTCGACTATTAGGTTATAATATGTATATAACTAGATAAGTTACAGGGTTTACCGCGTTTATTATACGGGTATACATTTTTTGTCACCTAACTTCTTATGATTTAAGCATACTAACAATAACAAATTAACAATCGTTGGTCGTCCTTGTAGATTTGTCTAGCGGATATCTTTTTTTCTTCGATAACGTGTTAAATAGTTGGCGGTAATGTACCACACAACACCGACACATGTAACGACTTGATTTTATGGCATTTATGCTTATGCGATGTTGCATTAATAGAACAGCATCATTGCTTTGGAAAACCTCGTATCTCATATTTCGTGACGTACAATTTTAAACTTAAACGTTAAGAGAATTAAGTTCCTACTCATACATCTCGAATTATCAGATACGATTTTTTTCCAAAGTAGTAACGACCCAAGTAGCACACTGGGTGGGAAATAGCTCGTATATCATATCTATTTAGATACTTAAGTGAAATATATAGCCATGACTAAGTTCTATATAGGTGTAAAGAACCCTTAGGCAACCAATATAGAAGCACGGGGAGAAAAATTGCAGCCTATTTTTGGTTCTATATTGAATCCATAAGAGATCTCACGATTACCTTAAGCGGCAATTAGAACTATGGGTGAAAGTTATGCGCAGTGAACGACGATTTTTATTGAACGATTTTTGGTTCTAAATTGAATCCATAACAGATCTCACGATTACCTTAAGCGGCAATTAGATCTAAGGGTGAAAGTCATGCGCAGTGAACGACGAATATTGAACGAATGAATAATAATATTTCAGTTCGGTCAATGAGTGATAAATGGGACGCCAAAGTTCCTTTGAGTCGGTAAGTTGTGTTTTTTTAAAGTGAATGTGATCTGCCATTTTAATTTTGGATTTATACATCTGTTTGGTAAGTGATTAAAATTCACGTTCAAGCATTGAAATGAGCACGAAATTCTTGCGATTTTTTTGTTACTGTGAAACTATAGTATGGTTTCTTTGTAAATTTCGATGCGCCTTTGATTTGATCAGGAATATTTAAAAAGAGAGTGTTAAATCATATAAGGAATTGATACTGATAAGAACTAAAACTGTAAATACCTGACTTAATGATTGTAGGTTACGTACAATGTTAGAGTAACATCGTCACAACTATCAAAAGTCTGTGATTATGCGTCAGTGTGATAAAATTCTGTTTAAAATTAATCATTTTCAAGGACTCCAATTTGTAAACATGGCGAAACAAAAAAGATCTTACAGTGTTTATTTCCACTTATTTGTTCTCTATTTGAAACTATCAGGTCTGAAAATCACTTATTTGTATCTTGCGAGTGGAAAAGCAGTGAATGCTATTACGAATACTAATTATTTTCTCTTTTGTAGATCGCCCAGTGCTCGTGAATTAGGAGTCCTCAACACTGCTCTGAAATCCCAAGTTGTTGTTGTAAGCAAATCTATGTGAGCTTACATATTTTGATAACTTTACTAAATTGCAACCGCGGGCGGGACTCGAACCCATGACCTCTCCATTCGGGCCGCGGTAACATTTTCGTGTTTTTTTTACCAAATCAGTAGGTATTCTGTTTTTAAAATAAGTACATAGAACATGTTTAAGTACCTAAACAACATTTATTAGGCAGTGTAGTCTTTTTTGAATTGTCTCCGACCCGACCTGGGTGCTCTGGGAGAAGGTACCCCAAGATGAGATGCTTTGTTGCCCAATTCTTATAGGTAGTATACAGTGAATACTAATTACCCGACTGCGTCAGAAGGAGGGTCATGTTTTTCGAGAGTATGTATGTATATATGTATGTATGTATGTATGTATGTATGTATGTATGTATGTCTATTTCTGGACACGCTCTGCAGCCTAAACGGCTTGACGTATTTTAACATGCGAGGTGTCATTCGATTCGTCTTAATTGCCGGAGTGACATAGGGTATATAATATTTCAATATGGCGTCCGCGACAAAAAATGGAGGGGGAATATAAAAATATTTTTTTTTAACTATATCAATATGGGTATCAAATGAAAGCTATTAAATAGCCCATTCCAAATTTATATATATTTTAACACTTTGATGCTACCATTTTGACAGGAAAGTCAAAAAATACGTAAATGTTAAGTACTTACTTACCTAATAAACTCCTTTTGCTAGAAAGTGAGTTTCGCTTGTAATTTGTTACTTGTAGCTTCGCGACATTAAAAATTCAAACTTCAGAGCTCATATATCGCTTGGTTATCATTAATTAAACCACTATTTTATTAATAAAAACTAAAAGGAATTTAATAATTAAATTATTAAAAATAAACAAAAAACCCGACTGCAATAAAAAAATAAACTGGAAAGCGAAAAATATATATATACTCGTATTTGCTGATTTTTAATTGGTTTCTTTGTTTACAACATTTAAGTAGTTCAATTTTATTAAAATAAAACCCATTTTACTCCTACAATTTGATTAACCTTCTAGAAATGCTTGTAGTGTACTTAGTACCTTTACCCGCCTATCCGATGATGATGATGATACGATCATTAGTTAACAATTTGCATAAAAAACTAATGTCAAGTTACGGAAAATACAAGTACTTAAACAAATCACTTTTGTATGCGGAACCCTTGAATTTGTAATCAATTATTCTTGACACAATTTTATTTTAACTACCACATCTTTTAACTTTTTTCCATTTCGCGGCATTCATTTCTGATGAGTTTAATGTCTAGAATTTTATATCAACAGAAACAAATGTTCAAAACAAATTTATATCAACAGAGTGACGCATGACGAATATATTTTGATACAGGCAATATGAACAATAAATATTTATGTCCTAAATTTGGAACTGTTAGATATATAGTGGTTTGAAATAAGTGAAAATAACTGCTTTTGGTTTTCAAGAACCTCCTATTGAGACTTAATTATGCGTTGGAGTGGCAATAAGAGCCCAAGCAGCACATTAGTGAATTTAGCAGCTTATCTTATAGCTTTATGTTCTAAATAAGTGGTTTAACATTGTTTGACAACACTTATAGCTTTAAACACAACTCAAAATTGTGTATGAGTTCATCTTGTCACTTGTAGTTGCTTAGGAACGTTTTTTGTTTCCACTTTATTACTTATGGTTGGGTAAAGTCGATTTTGCTACTTAAAGTTGCATGCAGGTTTTAATTTTCACTGAATAAGAAGCAATACTGCTATATAAGGCCCTAAAGTTACTTATAAGCAACTTTTACATATAAGTGGGAGCATACCCTTATTTAGATCTTTTAATTCCAAATGACTAGTATAATAGAGTAGTATATCACCAATAGTGGCTAAAGAGATAATTTTACGACCCTTCTAGGCCTTAAAGTTGCAATTACTTTAGATTCCAAAAGGGCCGTAAAATTATCTCTTTAGCCACTATTGGTGATACACTACTCTATTATACTAGTCATTTGGAATTAATAGTTCCAAATAAGGGTATGTTCCCACTTATATATAAAAGTGGCTCATAAGTAACTTTAGGGCCTTATATATCACTATTGCTTCTTAATCAGTGACAATTACAACCTGAATGCAACTTTAAGTAGCAAAATCGACTTTACCCAACTATAAGTAATAAAGTAGAAACAAAAAACGTTCCTAAGCAACTATAAGTGACAGGATGAACCCGTATACAAGTTTGAGTTGTGTTTAAAGCTATAAGTGTAGTCAAACACTGTTAAACCACTCATTTAGAACATAAAGCTATAAGATAAGCTGCAAAATTCACTAATGTGCTGCTTGGGGATACGTGTCAAGTCGCTTACATGTGAATGTGAACCGGTCTCCTATGCAGTTCCAACGTTCTCTCTATCTCTGACAATGTATTTTGTTTTTTTTACGAGTCTAAAGTAGTTTTCACTCATAACATACCTCTACTTGCACACTATTTAAGTAGGTAGGTACTACTGAGTTTTTTAATCCAGTAAGTAATTGCTTTAGCAAAATATTTTGCTTCGGAAATTCGGAACGCAACGAGCGAGTTACGCCGACATAACATAACACATAACTCAATTGCAATAGTATTTTACGTGATATTTTCTAAATAATATCGCAACATTATTTTTTTTGAGGGCGGTGACATTATAAAAAATATAGGAGTAAAGTATTTCCCAGCGTAATATACACACCGCGACGTGTACTTGGATCCTTGATTTCCATAGCGTATGTGTATACCTATTTACATAATGTACGTATAAGGAGAATGATGTAGGTAACCAAATTTTTCGCAAAATTTGATTCCCGGCAATTTTGCGCTCGGAATAGATTATTCTTGCGGGAAGGCGGGAGACGTTACCGTGATTCAATTTCAACCTTACAATTTAAATGTTATGACACGAGATTTATGTGTGCGTGGAATGCTCATTTGATATTTAATCAGTGCAAGTAACTACGCTACAAGCCTGTTAGCGTTCAGTATGAGTCAATATTTATCGAGCAACGAATCGACGTGTTTGTTTGTACAGTCAGCAGCAAAAGAAATTGATGAAATAGGGTCTCGAAATAGTACATATAATAAATTAAGTCAGATGATCGGAGAAATACTAGAAAAGGGCCGAATCTTAAGTACCCGAAATCGACGTGCGTGCATGACTCGATGTATGAATGTGGAAGAAGCGAAATAATTTTATCAAGATCGTTGCAAGTGGAAAGAAGTGGTCGCAAGAAGTGACGCGTGATTTAATGTATGTCTGTATGTAAGTCAGATGTCACTGATTATTGAAGTTTATAGCATAAGTAAATTAACTTGTCATGTGTCATAAGTAAAGTAACTGACATGTCATTCGAACAGTTAAAGTCATTACTGAGAGTTTCAAATAAAACCGACTCACTAAAATAAAAATAGTCAGTAATACTACCAAACTATCATAATTATGTACCTAAGTGAATATGAATTCTAAGGACTCCTCAAGACCACCTCGGAATACAAGTCAGACGTTCTGTTAAGGTCGGTTTTATTGGTTAGATAAAACGGGAAAAACTATGTTTCCGTCATGGATGGGTTGAAATAAGTTCCTATTACTTTTGGTTTTTTTTTCACCATTTTTAATAAATCCTTTTAAAGTGCCGTGATTACCAATTACCATAGTTTTCATTTGGAGAAATCTTGCTCACAGTGAACCAGTCAGCAATTCTTAGCTAAATTATTTTTTCTCATATGTATACGAATATTTATAAAACACATTAAAGTAAATACTGATATACAATCATTATGACTTAAATTTTTCGAAGTAATGTTCTGTATTTTGACTTTTTACCGAATCATCATTTGACAAACTATATAATTTTACAAACTTTAATTTCACTCAAACGTAATTGTGTTTAAACCATTACATATTACATAGGTTACATGGGCTTATTAAATAAGTTAGGATAGGTGGCATTAATGACCACAATAAAATAAAAAAATATGTGAGGTCTTTGCGAATTGAAAGTTTGTAAAATGATATAGTTTGTCAAATGATGATTTGGTAAAACATTAGTGTACCGATTATATGATTTAAAATATTACGACAAACCTTTTCGGACTTTCCGTAATCAGATTTGAAAAATATGTGAACTTAGACGTATCCCAAACAATGCAAATAAATGATACAAATACAATAATTATAAGTATTCGTAAAAAGATGTTGCCAAATTAAGAGAGAATCTTCGTTTAAGCTTATTTTTTTAACTTCGTGTATTATGAGTCCCCCGCTGCCGTCCAACACTACACCCAGCACCACCACAAATGGGTGTATGGGATTTTTTTCATGGTCCTTTCAATTTTATATGCGATAGAGAGTATTTTTAAACAAAACATTGCAGCGGACAGAAGTGGGTTTTCATACGTTTTTTACTACTAGGGAGAAAATGGGGCTCTTTCCGTCTTGGTTTTTTAAAAGAAATGTAATCCTTTCCAAATACGTTTCAGAAAAAAACCATTTAGGGCGGATTCGACCAAACGAGAATAAGCTCTTATACAAGACTAATTTCGGATTAAGTCTTATTCTAGTTTGGTAAAATCGATGGTTAGTAGCATTCCAATGACCTACCCGCTTACGTTTGGTGTTCTCAACTATTTACATATTGATAATAATGATAATTTAGTCTTTAACATTTTGAGCTTGCACGTCTTGAAACCAAAAGGTATCAACGGGCAAACAGTTGCAAAGCTCTCAATGTATTCGTGGTAGTCATTAGAGCATTCGTACCTACCTTAAGTAGCTTCATTATGTACCAGTTACATAAATAACTATTAAAGGAAAACAATAATGAAAACAGTTTCCTTAAATGCAAACTTCTAAATATTTATAAATACTACGGATTTCGCCCAAATGATTTAAGCAGGTTTTCACAACAGATTTAAATAATCTTTTGAAGTTTAATAGTCATAACACGACGCAATAATACCTATATATGAAGATCAACTTTCGTTTTGATATGAGTATGATTGAGCGCAATCACGCGTGAAATGGCTTTTGCAACCCTTTTGGCCTTTTTGAAGGAATCCCAAGAAAATATCTTACTATTGTAAAATAAGAATTCATAGTCTTAAGTCAAGTACTTAAGTATTCTTTTGGGGCACCTACTATTTTATCGAAACACCTTTCAAGGAACGTATCAATACCCAGAATTTTCATTTTATCGAAAAGCATTCTCGCCGAATGTATTTTAGCCTAACCTACGTAATTAACGTTTCAGATGTCCTGAAATGGTTTCATAGGAAAACAGCGTTCGATGAAATGAAATTAGGTGAAATGATACAATCGACGTAGTGAAATTCGATATAATTGTGGCTTACCATTATTTTGTGGGAGGAGAAAGCTGGAAATTTGCAAAATTTAAGGTTTCCCCAATAATAACCGAGTTAACTTATTATTTAAATTTGCTCTTCTGTCAAAATAATGACACATTTTCAAGAGCTCTGCAACATAATCGAAAAAAAAACGAATAGAATAAAAAATATTTACCTAACGATTGTCAATAGTTTTCCAGGAGATGTAAAACAGAGCCACAAACAAACATGTCACGTAAATACATACTGGATAAGAGTAAGGCATCGCGTGTGGAGTTTCTATAAACAGTTGTTAAATAACTAGAGTTAGTTGGGAGAAAAGAACTATCCTAGGAGTGGTCTTAACTTAGAACAGTTTATTCTTGAGACGGCAAACATTGTTCCTGTCCAATCACGAGGGAGCTCGAACCTCGATTTAGAACGCCTTCTCAGCCTGCTTCGTGCATTATACCGCCTGGGAACTGCTCAAATATTTACACGTCACAAAAATATCACACTAAGAGATCTCTGCGTGGATCAGCGTCAGATGAAAAATAGCAACATGCCGTGTGAGGCTAGACAAGTCGCTTAACGCTAACGTAAACGATTTTCGTAAACTGCCAAAATGTATGGGATTGACGTGGGCGCTCGACGCGACCGCCTGACAGTTTACGTCAATCCTATAACATTTTGGATAACGATAGCGAACGCTAAATGCATCTTGTCTAGGGCCTCTGTTTAGGAAAAATAATTGCGGGTTTTGGTTATACAGTGTGTAAATCCAATACGAGCAAATATTTTAACGACGGTTAATATGCATCCTAATTAACATAAAAACATGTGTATCGTTAACCTAAGTTGTAATATTTTTTTTCATACTAATTAATTCGCCACGCAATGTATTACAAATAACTCAATTAACCTGCAATTAACTGCGACTTAAATCTTCGTTTCAACTGACAAGGTTTCAAGTGGTTCGGGAAAACTCGGTTAGACTCGGGTCACAGTCGTAGTTATGTGTATTTAAAACTTATTTAGAATGAAAAGCAGTGGAAATGCTTTTTATTTTGTTCTTAATTTAATAAAAAACACTTAGTTCATGCACATACTGATTCCTTCACACTTACAGAAATTAAAAAAAAATATCTTCGTTTAATCCTTAGTTGATCCACGATGTTCCAAACTCAGCGATGTAAATCAGGGGAAACCATTGTAAAATCACAAGACAATGTAGATACCTGTTCTCCATAATAATGCAAAATTATAACGTTTTTCTTAATAAAAATCTATCAACAAACAACCAAGGCACACAGCATTGATTGATACTTTAGGTTATGTGACTGACGGCCACTCGTAATGACATAAGGTCAACATTGGCTATACTCACCTGCCCTGCCAAAAGAGTTTTCTATCTTATTGGCACTATGAAAAATATTTTCGTTTCAAGCAGAATTTTTACTAGCTTTTGCCCGCGAGTCTGTCCACGTAGAAATTGTTTATCGCTTATATCGAGATAAAAACTGTCCTATGTGTCATGAGTCATAATAAGTCGATCCGTGGGTGTCGAATTCCTACAAAACCGTTAAACCGTTTTTGCGTGATTGAAACACAAACATCCACGGTACTTTGCCCGAGTTAACTTTGTAACTTCTTTCATTTCTTTTAATCTAATCTTTATTCTACAGAATAATTGTACCGAAGGAAGTTAGACACCTACTTAATTCAAAGTTTTGCATACTACAATAATAACATTTAAGTACTTAATCCCACTAATCCCACTAATAAATGTAAAAAATTCTCATTCTTTGCCCGTGGTTCTACTGCGTAGTCCTACTGACCAATGATTTCTATTTCAATATCAAATTGACAGGGTTGACGGATCTCCGCTGGCGCGGAGCTCCTATTTCTGGGCGTTTTAGCCCTTCAGGCCAGCTGCAAAACTAACATAACTTAAACCTAGGTACCTCATATTTATGATACTATTTTCGATCAGTAACGATGATTGAATAAATCGTGACACTGCTGTATTGCGTTTACACAAGCGTAGTTCTTTACCAGTGCAAAGGTTACGACCAGCGACTGTATCGCGGGTTTTGCAACTGTATGGTGATTTCATCGCTGAAAAAGATGCTATGGGTGATCTTCCTAAGGGACATTAAGACCTTTAATGAGTAAATGGCGAACTGGACAATAACGCGAATATCAAATTTAATTTTATTTACAAACATACTGACTGGTACTCTAAAAAAGATACTGTTGAAATTTTCACTGCCGCCGGTGTACATGCCTGAGATAGCTGTTCTCCACGTGTCGACCGTGTACTTGAATACAGGCTTCACAGCGTCGTTTAATGGAGTCTATGACGTGGCTGAGATCGGTCGTTTGTCTCAGTTTTTCAAAAACTTCGGTTATTTTGTTTTTGAGCTGTTCCACCGACGTCCTAGGTTCCGAGTACACCTCGTTCTTAACTGCCCCCCAAAGAAAAAAATCGAGTGGCGTTAAATCGGGAGAACGAGCCGCCCAGCGACGTGGGCCAAACCTCCCGAGCCACCTGTCCTCAAACATTGAATTGAGGACATTTCGCACGCGAATTGCCGAGTGAGCCGGAGCACCATCCAGCTGCAGCCATGTCTGCCGGCGTTCTTCTTCGGGCAGCGTATTAACGTAGTCTGCTAAAGGCCCATTCAGAAGCTGTATAAACTTGTCTGTGTTTAGGTTACCGTCGATAAAAATAGGCCCGATAATACGATTGCCATGAATCGCAGCCCAAACGTTTACAGCCCAACGATACTGGTGCCCAGTTTCTTTTAAATTGTGAGGATTTACCCGTGACCAGTAATGACTGTTACGCTGGTTCCAGACCCCATTCCGTGTGAATGTACTCTCATCAGTCCAGATTATCTTGGCCAAAAAATCGCCGCCTTCTCGATGTTGGCTGAGCAACCACTGACAAAGTGCAATTCGTGGCGGCAAGTCCCTGGAGAGCAAAGCGTGAGCCTTTAAAAATTTGTAAGGATGTTGCTTGTCGCGCTTGAGGATATTGTGCACCACCGTTTGACTCACATTAAAGCGTCGCCCAGCATTCCTGGTACTATCCTCTGGGTTAGACGAAAAATGGAGCAGTATTCGATCTTCTGTTTGAACGGGAACCTCTCGATTCACTGCTGCACCATCAGTTCTTCCGGTCACAGGCAAATCCTCTCGAACTCGCTGTAATGCGTTCACAATCACTCGAGCGCTACTCGGAACTCTGCGATTCGGGAACCGCTCTCTGTACAAACTTAACGCTCTGTTTCCATTTTGTTGAGCTTCACCATATGCTAAAATCATATCACTCAATTCCTGAGCACTAAAATTAGATGGTCGCGGCATTTTAGATTTATGTAACTGTTTTCCAGCATATTTTATGTCATAGTTCTGTTATCCTTTTTTACTACATGATGGGTTTTCTGTATGCAGTAGTGCAATTCCTCATATCTAAACTGTTTTCATAATAAAGAAGTATGTAGGTAGGTACAATACAACTTCTTCGTCTATGGTCATCTGAATTGATTACCACAGGTCATGACTCTTTTGACAGTTACAGTTCTTTGTTGATAAATACCACATTAAATCCGCTAAATTAATACATAATCTGTAAATGCAATTATCCATTAATAAAACCAAGCCCACAAAAAAGATCATGTCAATAATGTGTGAATAATGTATGTGTGTGATAGATGACACACTGGATACCTAGTAAAGATAAGTAAGTAGTATGTACGACAATTTACGTGCATGGGTGCATTAAATTATGATCGTTTCACGTTAAAATCAATAATAATACAAAATAAAACGTTTTTGTTTAGAGAACAATTCTAATTTTTCACGTTAAATGCCATAATTACGCTAGTTTGGCTGCCGATATACGAAAGGTCTGAAAAAGTTATGCATTATACATTGCTGCTCGATGGGACCTTTAAAAATTAATTGCGCTCTATGTATTAGAGTTATTAACGAAATTCCACATTTACATGACTTGTAGAGCTATAACCTACGTCTAGTTTAAATGTTTGCTCGTATTGGATTTACACACTGTA
Source organism: Acleris laterana (assembly GCA_963966035.1). Taxonomy (NCBI): domain Eukaryota; kingdom Metazoa; phylum Arthropoda; class Insecta; order Lepidoptera; family Tortricidae; genus Acleris; species Acleris laterana. The sequence continues at coordinate 13,938,752 of OZ014439.1, read as the reverse complement.
TACCAATTTATTAAATAGTAAGAGTAGCTTTTTATATTACTTTAGATACAACTTTGAATAAAGGAAAGTAGGTAAGTATATTTTTTAATGTTAAGTACTTTGGTTGAAAACAAGTACTTAACATTAAAAAATATCACTGAATTTACTTTACTGATTGTTAGTAAAGTAAGCACGTTAAGTACCTATGGTGTCTGTAAATAAAGAAGTGGTTTTTAATGTTTACTTTGTAGTTTTGTACATTATTATAATTATTTGATGCTGATCCTGATGACGCTACATAGTTTTTTTTACCGGAAAAAAACAACCGGAAAATAATATATAAATATTACCCTATAACCTATTCTTTATGTAATTCCTCACTAAAATATAATCTCTAAGTTAGTTACTTTAAACCCCGTATTCAAAGTAACCATTGAATATTTTTTTGTAATACTGATTGACGTGACGACGCTAGGGCTCTCCTAACGCAATATAGGTAGGTAGTTTAATTTAACGCCGGCTCACAATCAAGTCGGGTCACAATTTCGAAAGCGAAGATCTAATGTAAAAGAGAAATCTAGTGCTAGAAGTTCAAAATAAGTGTGAACAGAGTATTTATGTTTAACTCTTTATGTAGGGGTTTATTTGTACAGCATGACAAATAGGCTGACGTCTTATAGTTATTTAAAGAGATTTAAAACGATTTAACTCCATGGGGCCTAATATGGCTGCGTTTATCGCGTGATAAATTTTGGATAAGGCATCCGTCACCTTCTGACAGGTAAATAAGTACACGTGTCAAAAAGTGACGGATGCTTTATCCACAGTTGACACGCTATAGGTACTATAGACGCAGCTATACTAGGAGCCCGAATTCTGTATATTATGATATACACTGCTTACCTAAATATTCAACAATGGAAAGCCTGATTCATAATTATAATCCTTAAAAATCCTTTAGTTTAGAACATAAAACATACACAAGGAAAAACGTTACTACTACGGTTACACGGGTACGGTTCTTCTTAAGCCTGCTATGAAATAAACGTCGTCTTGGGACACTGATTAAAATGCACAGTTGACAATAGACGATGTTCCAGATCAAACGGTATTGTTCTTTGCGTTTAATTTAAACAACAATGTGGACGGCGATTTTCAATTTAAGGCATTTTTTGTTTCCTTATTCTGACTAAAACGATTCTTTAGAACTTAAATCGCCATTCATGGACATTATTCCTTAAGTAAAGCCTCACTGAATGCGTATCATGAAAGTCATGCAATAAATAATATGCGATTTTACGAAAGACAAAAAAAAGGTTTTAGACTTGTTTTAGAAGGTATGGTGAAGCTTTGAAGCAGCTGGAATCGCTTCCAAGTGCCCGCGAGAGTAGTTCCCGTCACGTTTAGTCTCGCTCGGAGTCCCGCGAGGGCCGTCTGAGAACGCGCAGCACTAATTGTCAGACACCCTTTCTGGCGGGGTGCTCCGAGGCACTAAACACGGAACGTTAGAAGCGCTATTCTTGTTACTCTTGGACAGTTACACAAACGAGAGAAGGGACCAGCGAAAACGTAACTTCGTGCTTTAATTTTACGAGTAAGGCCTCCGTAACGCCCGCAATCCGTATCGCGCAGAATCGTTCAATATTTGTCCTCCAGTTATCTCCTGGAACTCTAATTTTAAACTTACAATTGAACTAAGAAACTGAATAGCGGACTAGCGTAATAATTACTACTCTCTAGGTAACCATTCATTTGACATTAAACTAATGATAACATTCGTATTATTATAAGTTAGTAGCAATGTCTGCTAGCTCAAGCAGCCATTTGGCTACATATACGGAGCTCTTAGATTCTCAGCGAAACTTGTAATTGATATACGCGTCTCTTAAGGGGTATTTTGAGCTAATGGTTACTTACTAAAACCGCTGAATTGCCCGAAGTTTCAATAAGTACTAATTGCGTAAATACATACTTCGCCCTTTAAAAGTTTGAATAGAAGTTGAAAATATATACTTACTCGAATTAGTTATATGCGAGTTGCGTGCTGGCTAAAATCTTAGGAAATGAAAACAGACGTTAAAATAGTTTTGTGTAGGCTATTCAGAGTTTTCAATATTCACTGTTGCTAAAGTAATCGCTCCATGGAGTCCAAGTCCGGCAAATATTAATTGGGGCACGAGATTTCCTGCAAATTTGATTTGCGTCCGCTGCCTGCGCCACGGGCTTTCGCTGTTCACTCGCGCAGCAACGCAACGGACGGGCTCCGTGCGAATCAGATAAAATTAAATAAAGGGTAAGTATACATTTAAAAACTGTAATAAAATAAAATAAAAATGTATTAAACAAAATAAAATTAAACCTATCCTCGAATTTCTCAGATTGGAATTATTACATAGGGTAGGTACTTACCATATTAAATTATCTCTCATGTTTACAATACTTTAAATGTCACAGTATTTTATTTTATTACGGTACCTACTTTACTTAGCAGCTGAATAACATACCTACTCGTAATATAAGTTACCCAAAATAAGTTTAAGAATGATGTGGCGCTGCTGATATCGACCTCATCAATCTTGGGGTGGGTAGTATCGATTGGTAAATGGATTGAAGCCTGAAGGGGCCTATTGCATATCGAGACATGTCACGCAGCTTATGTGCCAAGAATCACATTTATCTTCCATAAATATCGTAAAGCATGTCAAATATTGCCGAACACTCTAAACGTACAGCAATATAAATTCAGTTCATTCGTAACTATAAATAGAGAAATTACTGCAACCTTTTGTGTCAGTGTGAAAGGGTCGATGGAAATGGCCCTGCTGAATTTTTTACATAGGTTAGGTACGTACCTACTCTAATATATTTTGCCAGGATGAAGGGATAATGTGTCGACGCTGTCGGTCCATGCAAATAGCCTCGTCAGCCGTCGCCCGATTTGACCCGCGCGTCATCATCAGGGATCCCGACATGAAAATTAGGTCGAAAATAACTTTGGCTTCCAGAATAATAATTATATTACTAAATATCCAGGTATCGACAAAGAGAAAAGTCCATAATTTTGTCATAAACTGTGCCTATCAGGTAGGAAAAAAACAAACCGACGAGTCCATTGTTATTAATATAATACCTTTTCGTCCATCAATTTCGATAATGGTCATTTAATTTGCAATATACGCATCGCGTTTCAATCATAGAGAAACATTTTGTTGAAGCTGTTATCCGAGGAAAAAACATTTGCGTTAATTTTATGACCTTTTATCAATATTGCGGATATCCCATATGCTGAATTGCTACCGAGATCGCAGAATTTAATCTGCAATAGGAATTCCAATTAATGTCGAGCACTCCTAGAACTGAATCATATTTTCACTGCGCCCCGAATTGGGAATTTAGAAAATACTGTATACCAACTTGAAACAGCCATTGCTTTTGCCATTCCTTCTATCTAGTGTTTACTTAACCTGGCGTTCTTTGCGAAAGGACTTTTTAACTACTCTTGAACAATGTTTATTGCCAACCTAGCCTAATTAATAACAGGTTCGCGCAACACCACCCTAGTTTTCCACTTCAGGCTATAATTTTTAATCATTACGCATGATGCCTATTCGTATTTCCGTTTTGTAATTGAATTCTTCCAATGATTGAATACAGGTAAATTTAATTTTAAAGCGTTTGTTTGTAACCAAACGGGTCGCGATAGCATCAGCTTTTCGTTGATTTGCTGGAATTCTATTCGTCAGGTTCGTGCAATCTGCGACGAACTGGACGCTGGCAATCGCTGTAATTTAATAAACACTTCCCTAATCAAGTGCTGCGACGAATGCCGCCGGGACGAAAAATAACGTTAAAAGTCTGCTTCAACCCGGCCCCAGCGCTGCAATAGCTTACATTCGAATTTATGCCAGAATTGATTTAAGCGACAAAACATAGTGAGTCAGCTAGCCGGCTTGAGATTATTAAATTCAATTAAGTTTACGACATTTGGAACTTAAATCAGTTATGGTTAGCTTGACAAGGGAGTTGTTAATGTGAATTATATAGGAGTCGTAAAATATGATTAAGGAAGCATGATTTTGTTCTGGGCTGATAAATAAACAAGCATGTTTTCATAGTATACTTAAATGGATATGAAAACATAAGGGATTGACGGAACGGAACGTTAGTAAGCAGGTCAGGAAAACGATTTATCATGGGAAGATAGACGTTTACAGCCGATAGCGACTGATTTGTTCCAAATCAAATGCGAATCCGATATTTACGTATTGTAATGATGGCGAACTGGAATAGGGAAAGTACGTATAAGCCGATGCTCTAACAGAGCGGAAATTGAGTATTTCCTCTTTGACGTCGTTCTAATTGGCCGAATGATTAAAGCTCTAATACACAAAACAACAGGCATATGTAGGTTTATACATAATAAACGAGATTTAGAACATTTTTATTTTATTCAAAGGCATTTCTCGTCGCATGAATTGTTTTTTTTAGTATTCACTAATCTTACCTATGCTCACCCGCGTAATTAATGTTTAAGATATCGTGGAAACATCAGCGTTTCAGCAAAACATAAAAGCGTTCGATGAAATGATACAATCGATGAAGTGAAATTCGATAGAATGATGGGTTACCATGCTATGCTACCATAATACAGTACATATCCAAAATTTAAAATTAAAAGCTTATTGGTAAAGATGTTTGAAGTACAACCATGAACCATGAATTAAGAACCTTGCTGAAATGAGATATCGTGTCAAATATCCAACATAGGTACATAGATTTTTCTCTCACATTAGACAATTATTGTGTTGTACTCATACCACTGATTTTGGGTTGTGTTTACAATGGTCAAACAAATACGAATTATCTTTAAGAGTCCCGAGAATTCTTACGTTAAATAAGATAATAAATCGTAAAATACGAACCCTCGACTTAGTGCTATAGGTGACACAAAACTATCTAGTACAGGAATCCATTTTCGTGCCAATCGCGATAAAGTTACATTCGATATGTAGGTAGTCCCAACTGTATAAGATTTATTGGCATAACGCGGTCGTGAATTAATCTAGCTGGAACTGAGAATTGTAACAATTTTATGTAAAACGACGATTTATACTTATTTGGAATTCAAGAGTTTAAGTAACTATTTTTCGGTAGCGTAGTCCTTTGTTCTAAATAAACGAATATCTTTGTTCGCAGACCGTGTGTTGTGCCGTCACGAGGTTTATCTAGAGCCAGCCATCAGCTGCCGACAGCTCGCTGCTGCCGCTTGATAAGCCGCCTGCCGACATATTGTCTGAAATTCGGCTGCTTTGTTGCACGCGAGACCTAGTTTAACTTCAGTCTAAGCATGTGACTGATATTCGCGAACTCATTACTTTGGTAATGTGGAATGTTATTAAAAGCGACTATTGTCATCGTTAAATTAAACAGCATTTTAGCCCGATATTTGGTAAAATTAATAAAAATGTTGCATGTCGTAATACTCATCAAATTCCACCTGAACGAGGACGTGGGCGAACGCTAGTTGGATAAAACCAAGCGAGACGTAGCCAGTCATGCGCGAGAAGCGTAGGTACGTTACGATGTACCTATATGAGTTTTTCATCAAATTTTGCGTTCGCGGAGCACAGGACTGCGTGCCTTTCGATTATCTAGAGGGATACCAATATGGGTTTAGTGATACATATTTCAACTGTTACATATTAAATTCGACCTGAGACTATTCGAATATTTACAAAGTATTTTTATATATAGCAACTTAATGAAATAACCCACTGGGTACAAATACTCCCGAGTAATTAAAAGCTGTTAATATAACAGTGAATTAATAGTTTCAGTCGACCTAGTTGAGGCTGATAATGCAATCCATTAATTACGTCACTGACGGAGACAGTAACCCGAAATGAAGAACGGGATAATTGTAACAGGCTACAACACTGCGCTGATGACTGATCATTGATCAGTGTTTGCGTACATTACCCTCCTGTCCACAAGGAACACACACACCATTGCTCATGATCATCAGTGGCCATTATGAACTTGTATTACGCGATATTAATTGCTAACGCAGAATTTAAATTCAGTTTAAAAAAACCTGACAAGTGTGAGTTCGTGAACCTGATAAGAAACGTACGGAACCCTCTCCACGGGAGTATTCCCGTGGAGAGGGTTCCGTACGTTTTGAGAAATTTATTATGTTACTTTAAATGCCCTAGAATTCTTACAGGTTTTCCTGAAATCTGTAATGTAGTATACTTGCTTAAAGAATAATTAGCAGTTTTTTTTCCAAATTTTAGGCCCCGTAGTTTTCGAGATAGGGGGAGGATTGTAAAGTTTCGCTTAATTTCATAGAAATCTTCAAAACCGTAACTTAAAAAAAGGTGTCTACTTGGATTTTCATGTTTTTTGTTTTTTGTTTGTTTGCCATCGAGACCTGACTGATGACATGACGATCCGTTTGCGTAAAATGTGGACATTGAACTTGCACTTAAAGATGAAAAAAACAGTATTAATTAATACATTATTTATTTTTTATCCCAAGACGTTTCAAAACGTGGATTTTTTTGGTTGCTTTCATCGTATGAACAATGCCACGTGTCCAGAGAAACTTTAGACATCGAGTGAAAATATATTGATTGTATGTATTTTGATTCTTACTTTTGACCCTCGCTTGTTTATCGTACTTATCGTGGGTGCTCTCTGTGCTTACTGACTTTTCGCTACTATACGGACTTAGCCTGTATATCGATTCATCATGAGGTGTATAAACAATGGTGTACAATCCTAGCATGGTGGTTAACAATCGAGGTAAGTAGTCTACAGTTAACTAAAATCATTCTTCAACTAATAAATATGAGATATGAGAAACAACGAAGGGCAAATGAAATTTGAAGGTTGTTCACTGCGGTTCTCAGAATTATTACGAGCTCAATGACAATAGATCAGAAATAATAATATTGTAGTCACGACAACAGACTAGTTGTCTTAGATGTCGTAAATTTTTTAAATGTGAAAGTATTTGTTACATGCATTACCAACCATATAGCCCAGTGGTAATGACACTGATATTGAAGGCAATATATTTTATAAGAAAACAATTTTCCAAACGCGAAGCCCTTGTATTTTTATGATGAACTTGAGATGTTTATTTCGGTCACAGGCATGTTCTTAGTAGGTCTAGTTCATCTTTTATAGTCGCCATATTGTCGTCCCCCTATAACGGCGCATAATACTCGTACTCCACATTCAATATGTCGGTATAGAATAATTCTTTCGTGGAGATTTATCGTCGAATTGCTGGCGTCAATCCGGATTATCCTTCAGGGCTGCCCGTAAATTATCACTGAGGTTACCGATCTGCCCTTTGACGGGCCTCCAGCTGTAAAATGGATTGTGGCTCCGCTCCTCTCCTATAATGATTCATTCAATAACGATTGTTAAGAAAAAAACAGGTTGATTTGAAAATAGTAGATTGTTCAACAAGGGACTACAAACGCCGAATTAGACTGTTAACTTTGTGGGAGTAAGTATCTAGTCGTTCATAGGTACTTACCTACTCGTACTATTACTACAGTTTGTGCCATCTCAATATTAAACGCAAGTAATCAAGTTGGATTAGGTTAAGCATTTAAATTACCTTGTTGTGTTAAACTTATTTCAAACTTGTATTTTTTTAATTAGGTGTTTGTTGTATCGGTTTGTTAGAACCCTACGCTGACCATGGTCCGACATACTCTTGCCTGGTTTTTATACTAGATACTGTATAAATGAGCCAGCAACTAACCTGATGGAAAGTAATAACCGCCATTCATGGGCACCAGGGAAGTAATCGCAGATGCATTGCCAGCCTTTGAAAAAATAATACCTATGCTTGTCTCTTGAAGGTCCCTTAGCCGTAGGAGCCCGGAAATAACACATTGATTGACGTGCTTAAAGAGGTATTTAATCGTCTGCGTCATATTTAAAATTAAATTTGTAGTTATATTTGCTGTTTTATTTTGTCAAGTTAACTAAATTTTCTTAAGCATTTTATGTTTATTTATCAGTATTAGACGGTACGTAAGGTAACGGCACCTATTACCGTGGGAGTTAAGGTAGTTTTCAAATAAGAGCCAAAAATTAAGGGTAACAAGACACCCTAACGACCGTTTTTGTTTTTTTATTATAAAAGTGTGTTTATTGAACTTTGTAATTTGCACCTTTATGGCCTCATTTTTGGTGATTATTTGGGATAAAATAAATGTTAAACCCAAAAAGTCGGGTTCTCCTAATACCGTGGTATTGGACGAGCTTTGACCCTATTACCGCGCATGAGGCTCCTATTACCGAGGATAGAGGATTAATGTATTTTTGGTTCCGTACATTGAATATTTAATATTTTGTTGTTTTTTTAGTAAAACTTAATTAAGTAATAAGAAATTTAAAAGTGGATAAAGATAATTTTTTAATTAAAACTTTTTATTAAATCAAAATTATCTGGTGATAAACTAAAAAATATTAATAAAACAATAGTATAAACATACTTACACAAAGACCTTTATTAACATTCTGATAATTAAATAATCTGTCGAATCAAAATAAAATAAATCAGTTTGATATTGTTTTCTTAAAATTTAAGACGTTTGTTGTTGTTCTTTTTTTTTAATAATAAAGCCCAGTCTACGAAATACTCGTTGTACCATCAGTTAGTACAACAGTTTTCAACGGGTAAGCTTTACTATCAAAAAAATCGTTTAATTTTATTAAGGAATCCGAACTAAGGTACCCTAAAATTGATATTTCATTTACTGTCACACGGTAATAGGAGATAGTATAGGATCCTAACTCCGACCCATAAAAAACCTAAATACCTCGGAACTAGGTTCCCATACATCCTATTACCGAGGGTTATCTTTTCTTACCCACGGTAATAGGATAAAATCACGGTACTACAAAACCTACTTACGATCCATAAAAAAATAAAGCTATCGTGACGTTGGTTAAACAAATAAAACCTTAACATTTTAACCATCTAATAAAACCAAACTCATAAAACTAATAAGAACATCTTTAAATATATCTTTATATTTAAACGACTCAAACATTTAAGGCTTTCTATGGAAACAAGTAATATAGTGCTCTAGGTTTTGATAAAAAATAAGGCCTTTATTAGTATTTTTCATAGCACGGAAATTGCTCTTTAACTGCTTAGATAGATAAAGTTTTTATCAACACTAAAAAAATTAATAACCGACAGCAGATATAAAAAATAAAGGCCATTGAACCTAAAGTACCATTTCAGCTATTACCGTGGTATACCTCGGATTTAGGAGCCATAGCAAAAAATTAAACCGATTACCGCGGTATTTAATATTCTAATTTTAACGTATTTCCAGACAAAAACACATAAAAATAGTATTTGAAAGTCGCAAAGAAAACAATAATCAATAAATTAAAAATCTTAGCATTAGGTTAGTCATTATAACTATTACGCAAATCACTAAATAAAATGTGAGTTCTCTTACGTGTGGCGTCTCGCGTTTCTATGGCACAAACTGCTCCTGCGCCGGCGCCGGCGTCGCGGATACTGGCGGTTTGCGAGTTGTTTATTTGATGCATAAATACTAGCGCTCAAAAAACCGGTAGTCTACAAACTGCTCTTTGCTCATGTAAAATAAGTTTCTTAGTGAGTAAATCGAGTTGTTTATAAAACGCATTTTTAAAAATACCGCGGTAATGGGAGCCGATTTTAGGGGGGGCGGTAATAGGTGCCCTTACCTTATTTATTTTTTACGCTGGTCGCTGTGCGCCGCGTGATGGATGGTAGGCCTTCAAAGGATTTGAATGGGCACTCATGGGGCACTCTGTTCTATTTGCAACGTGATCGATTGACACTACGGGTATCGTGTTGAGCCACTGGCAGTTTACTAATTTAACTTTGGAATTAGATTTAGCTAACAGCGTAGACTACCTCTTGCCCCAAATGCTATGCAATTAAAAAAAAACTGCATGTTTTTAATTTATTTCCAAAGAATAGCCTTTTATGAGAATCTAATTAAAAGCATTTCATGACTAAACTTTTGAATTGTTGTTTAGAACAATGTATTAAATAAAAGTAACATCACCTACTTCAAAAGACAAAGTGATAAAGAATTCGAGAAGCCTATTTCTAGATATGGTATTTAAGTTTTTATACATTGTTAAAAACAAAAGTAATACCCCGATCTCAGGTGTAAATTACCGAAAGGTGTATTTGTATTACTAAATTTTATATTTTAACGTTGTAATTTAAATAAAAATAATAAATGAATATGTGTCCGGGGACAGTCACACAAATTGACAAACCCAAAATAAGGTCTTGGGTTGTATGTACTATGGATACTAGACAACAATAAACTTAGGTACTTACTAATAAATCTAATAATAGAGAAATGCATACTTAGGCCCGTTTTAATAAACTCATCTTGGATGAGATGCGCGTCACACGAAACGTCAAAGTAAACGTCATACCATACTAAGTCTAGAACACTGACATTTTTGACGCATCTCGTGACGAGCATTAGAGTTGAGATTAGTTTATTAATACGGCCCTTAAATTCATAGAAAACCTACAAGACTCAAGACTAGGGGATTTCAGTAAGGTGCCCTTCTAAGAAAACTCAATGTATAATTTGTATTACAAATTTATACTGTTTCACAATGAATCGTTCATTTTGTTCTAAAAATATCATTTGTCCACGTTAACAATGGTTATTTAAAGCTTTCGTTTATTACTTTATTAGCTATACAAGGAAAAATAAAACTTCAGTCAGAGGCCCCTCAGGTGCAATTCGTGAAAAGAATATTTATAAAGTTTTCTTTGTATTAAAAGGTTTTCTTCCTTCCTCATTATCATTTAGCTCGGTAAGGCGAAATTCACACCTTACGTATAAAGGGCGCTGACCTAACTAATTTACGTTCTGTATTTTATATTTAATCGTGACAGTAGATACTCTTTTCTGTCATTCTAGTTTGCCAATAACGGTTTAATTAGTATACATAAAGAAGCTCTAATTAAAGTTTCTTGAAGTAAGATATAAGCCGGAGACATCTTATCGTGTTTACTTCAACTATATGTGATGACAACTCTATTAAGCTCAGCGTCTAAAGATATTTTACGACGTGGTTTGAGCTTAAATTCACGTTTGCGCCGTTATTTCGCCACATAACAAATGACTTTGATAAAATACTGTAGTCTTACACGGTCGTGAGAAAATACAGTCTCGCCGAATTGCCGTATATTACACGCCTTGTTCTAATAAATCTTAGTTCTAATCAGACTAACAATCGGATTTTCTTATTTTTACACGGGAACAAGTTTTGTTTTATTAGCAAGGTTCGCCCACGTCTACCTCAGTAGGTACTTTTTGTACAAGAATATTTTCGACACCCTTCATTTAATCTAATTTAATTTGCTACAGCACAGCCCACGCGACATTGGAAAATAAAGTACTCGTTTGATTTTATTGGATGCACAATTTTACTACCTACAAGACTATTAAATGTATAAAATGAATGCCTCATTTACACGTGTCACCAAAATGTACTTACCTCCAACTGCCTCCAACAAAATTAAAACATGTTACGAGTATAACAAAGCATGTTACAATAACCGCCTCGTTCGACTAAGACGCGAGCCAAGTGCGTTATCAGTATTAAGAATTAAGAACATTTAAGGTTTCGCAGGTGCGTTATGTTTGGTTTATGTACCAGGCCGCCATAATGAGTGTGCGTACGTGCCGCACATTATATTGGAGGAGAACCGTGTGATGTCAAGCGGATATTCGTTATTATGATTAGAGGCGGTTGATACGGCTCCGGCGTCGAATGTGCGAAATTTAATTAGAATGCCATCTCAACCGACGCTACGACAATATTATTATCATATTTAAATAAATTCGCTTTTCGACATTTGCGAGTACCTATTTAAAATAATTTCGTATAAAGATTACAAAATTTAAGCTCATAGGAACATACCTAAGAAAGAACCAAAATAAAAGGAAAGCTTACTAAGAAGCACTAGTTTAGATTTTTGCTTAAGACATGTACAGTCGACCTTAAAAGTCATTTAGTACCTTGTCGCTTAGACTAGTGCAGCAGGTCAGACATGTCGTCAAGAGGATTTGGAACCTGGAAATTTCAACACCAATTTCCTTCCCGTCCCCTAACGTCCTCTTTTACCTAGTCCGATTTTATCTGTATGGAATAATTTTGACAACAACGCGATTTAATCGTAGCCTCATTGCACTATCTATTCTATAAAGTGACAAAGCACCAAAGTGTGCCGCTACTGATCATAAGGCAGACCGCGCATATACGATATAACAATACCTAATAATATAACTTATGCGTTTCATTTAACTGCTTGACCTGAATTAAAGCTCGTTTATAAATGTGATTTAGCGCAGCCAGGGAAGGCTGAGTGGGAATGTAGGTTTGTACTGCACGAGCGCAGCGGCAGGACTCACACTCGGTAATAAGGTTAACGAGCCGGGTGAAGATCTGCTAACGAGGAAAGCCTGCTTTTATTTCATTTTAAAAAGCACTAGTGAAAAGCAAACCAACGTATCCACGTTTCGTTATACTCATAACGTTGAGCGAGCGCGGCACTCTATTCTCAAAATAGTTGGAGCAACTTTTTACTATCGTGTTCCTACGTCTCGCGAAGTTTTATGAGCCGAATGAGATAGATTGGGGATCGCGTGCATTATTGGCTATTGAAGATTGATTCTACGACTCGGACGCAAAAGTTTGGGATTGGTTATCAGTTCCTTGCGTTCGGTATAATCACATGAGGAAATGGGAATATTCTGAATATATTCACATTCTTACGCGGAATTATTGCTTTTATCAGTTTGTAGGATATCATCACTAACTGGTTTCTACCTAATGATACTATGATGATTATATGATGATGAGGAAACTTTTCTAAAAACAAACCTTTCCAAAAAAAAAAAACAACTTGGTTCAGCTTCGAAAGGGTTCCGTACTACATAGTTAATATCGAGAAACACCTTTCTTGAATGGGTGTCCGCTTTAATTTTTTACTCTTTTTTACATTTATTAATTGACTACCTATTACGGTTCATGAGATACCGTCCGCAGCGGAGGTCGAGTAATGGGGTTCCGTTTTCACACTTGGGTTAGGGAACTCTAAAAATTAGAATACTTGAAACATAGTAGTTGTAGTTTGGAAATAAATATGCCATTTAGTTTAAGACCATATCTCTTATTCTAATTCTATTCACTACATTACACAGTAACTAATAAGTTATTTTTTACAAAGCATACTTTACAACTAACTACCGCTGGCACCTGTAGTAAATAATATATACCTATTTAAAGACAAGTTGACTGCCAATCTTGGCTGCAATGGTATCCTGCAGCTGTAGCGGCCTACAGCTGAGCCTGAGCTCGCCGGAAACTTTGTCAAATCACTCTAATCCTTAGAGTGCAGCTCTGTTTACATTCAAACTGAGAGATTGGAATTAAGATGGAGCAGCGATTGTGCTGAACTTGTTGGAAGATTGAGCCAGGCCTCATTCAGATGCAGATTTAGGTCAGGCGTCGATTGACTTCGAACAGTGTAATTAAGAAAGACTTGAAAGTTAGATTGCTTGATTCTTGTCCATTGAAAGCGACGTCTCATTTTCTCGGAATAGATTATGATTGCCCCCATCCATCGCAGTGATTTATAACTTAATTAATAAAATGTAGCAGTTTAAGTTTCGGACGTACGCTGTTCAATGTTGATATTGTTATGCGATCGTAGGTAAACACGGACGTGGGAATATCCGTGACACCTGTGGGAAATGATTGTCGCACTAATTAAATACTTTTGGCGATGAACTCTTATTTGTATCATGGCTTGCACGTAACTCAATACTGTCCAATGAGTTCGCATATGAATATATACCTAGTAGGATTCACAGGAGTATTCAAGAGCTTATTTACTTTAGCGGTTATTGAAAAGATGTACGTACTTTGTCAGTGTACCTAAAGCTTTCGTAGTTTTTGGGATGGATGCTTTAAATGATTAATAACATTAAAATGTAGCTATCTAAAGAGTCGCCAAAAAGTTTTTAAACTAATTTTTTTTTGCTTTGACTTGATTGCTTACTCTAAAATATACCAATTCAATATAAATATGTGATATTTTTGGGGCTTTATGGTGTGCTAGCTTTTACCCGCGACTTCGTTCGCGTAGAACTCATTTTTCGCAGTTAAGTAGATTAATAGTTTTAAGACTTTTAAGTAATTTTATAGTGTAACGTCCTCCCTGACCAGAATCTACCTCACTCGAAATTTAAAAATAACTTAAATTGGATAACACCATCTAGTTTAATCTTTCGCTAAACTAACTAAAACATGGAGATTTCGTGGGCTGGATACTCGTCGGCGTGCTACATACAGTTAGTTGCCAATGGGAAAAGAAGTTTTCTTCGGACTGTCCGGCTCCAACAAATAATTACCACACCGTTCCTTTTCGAACGGCTTTTATCCCCTATTTTTTTTTTTCAAATTTAAATTGCATGAGTCGGGATTTAAGGTTTGGGCCCCGCTACTCAAACTATGTGAATGTATCAGGTATATCGTATTTTGCCACAGTGCAAGTGTCTAATTTACAATTTCTTAACGTCACTTTGGTTTTAAAAAAAAACACGTACGCCTTTTTTAGGGTTCCGTAGTTAAACTAGGAACTGTAGGAACCCTTATAGTTTCGCCATATCCGTCCGTCCGTCCGTCCGTCCGCAGCCTAGCTCAGAGACTCTTAGTACTAACTAGAAAACTGTAATTTGGCATGAATATACCTACATATTAGTCATGCCAACAAAGTGGTAAAATTAAATCTAGAAAACATCTACTCGTAACGTGGGGATGTATTTTTTTTTCTCGTCTACCCCATAGTGTGGGGTGTCGTTGGATAGGTCTTATAAAAATATGGCGTAAGTACTTAATTGTGACGATAACTTTTCGAGTAAGGGATCTGTTTATAAAATATTATATATACAATACAATACAATACAATACAAAACACTTTATTGTACACCAAACAAAAATATTACAGAGAAACAGCACAATTAAAAACAACACAGGTAAACAACAGGCGGTCTTATCGCTGATTAGCGATCTCTTCCAGACAACCTTACTAGGGATAAGGTGTCAAATTAAAATATTTTACGCGGTAGGTGGTACAGACTTCACGCGAGCAATAACAAGAAACTATGTAACTTATTAAACATGAATATTAAAAAATAATAATAGAAAAAGTGATAAATATACGCTCACTATACGCTCACTATACTAAGCTATCAAGCGTTAATTTTTGTTAGAGTCAAGTGTCCCCCCTACAGCCTAAACTACAAATACTAAAAATCAGAAGAATATCTTAAATGAAAGCACATAACGAATTTTAAGAGAAAACTATGACGACTAAGTATACTTGATTGGTTTCTGAGATATAGGTTATTAAAATGTTGATATCTACTAAAATGACCTGAGACAGCACTAAATAACTTTAAATAGAGAATTACTTCATACTTGTCGTTTTTTGAGATAGTTTTTGTGTATTAAATTAATGGCTTCGGATCGGAACCCTACACTGAGTATGGTCAGACATGCTCTTGCCGGGTTTATAAATATAGAGTTTTTAAAAAAAAATCGTTGTCACTTATTAAAACAAAAGAACTGTAAAGCCTCGGTATACAACAATTTTGTTGTATTTTTACAACTTTAAGTTTTTGGTAAATTTAAGAAACTGAATTATTCTAAGTACCGTATTACCGTATAATCACCGTAGTATGAAAATATTAAAGAGATTGCAAATTGATCGCGTGCTTTTTTGTCTTGATCGCTATGGAACGGATACGGCTGTCGCTTTCCTTGATGTTATCATCATGGGGTCACATTTGTTACAACAACAAATTGGAATAATTTATTTTGCCTCTTTATAACATTTTGTACGTTGAGTTTTTAAAAATCCTTGTTTAGTTTCTATGTAATAAACGGAGAATAAATGTTGATACCTATTTGTAATCAAGTAAAGTAGGTAATCGACCGACGGTCCTCGAAGGGTTTAAAAGAAGTACCTACCAATTTTTGGCCTAACTTGATAATTTCTTAGTTGTTTTAACTTTAATCGAGAAATCCCGAAATAGGTGTACTTTAATTTGTTACGAAGAATAATTATACAAAGTTTAAAGCGATGCTCAGTCCGGTAACTTTTTTCCATACTCGTACTAACTTTGACCCCCTATTTAATTATCACGTCTTATTTTTTTATTATACTTATTTAAACCTGGTCACCATTTATTGAAACTTTTTAGCGAAAAACGCATTAACATTGGTTCAGTGATTTTCAATTGATGCGAGGAGAAACAAAATTAAGTAGACAAACAAACAAAAACTCTAAAAAATGTAGAAACGTGTTCTGCTGCTCATTCTGAGAGTATCTATAGGTATTATTTTTAAGTTTATATCTCGAATGTACCTACAGTTTTATCCCTTCTACAACTTTATTATATGTATATATATATATAGATATATGTAGATGTGTACATATTGGAGCCCTTGGCTGTAGGTACAGTCACGAGATTTAATTTGGTACTTACCTTAGGTCCAAAGTCAATCTGACATTCTACAACAATAAGGTTGAGTTTCCTAAAAGTTACAAATGACATATTTCTTGAAATGGGTCCCAAATTAACACTCGTGACCGTACATACGAGTATAACCCTAACTAACAACATTACTTGTGAGATTTGAATGCAGCGTGACAATCGACCGGCTACAATCCTCTGATTTAAGTTTGATAGTGCTCCAACGTTTTCATTTACATACGACATAGTAATGAAATGCTTATTTGCTGGCTTATCCGGATGTTTGCGCGTGTGGGTGCAGGCGAGCACACACGCGCGCCTGCTCCTTACCACAGTAACAAGCGGAGCCGTAAGGGATCCGTGCCTAATAGAATTCCAGAGGGATGTTCAGGAGAGGAGATTACCCTCGACTCCGGAATCGACCGCTACTGCAGAATTTAAATTAGCTCCCTTCATTGTTTACAACATTAAATAGTCGATGAAAGGATTCATTGAGTTCTCCCTGTTCGCCCTGTTCGCCCTGTTCGCCCAACTTAGTTATTGTTTAAATAACTATTCCTTAGAATCTAAGAACTGCGTAACGTCCTTCGTAGAACTTCAGTTCATTAAGTTCTACTTTACTTATAGTCACTTTCTTTATTTTTATATATACAAAAACGTAATGGTCCATTGTTTATACCTACATGTAGAAAATCTTTAGAAAAGTGAATTCTTGTTTGTCCGTCCGTTCGTCCGTATGTTTGTTCTTTTATTTGTAAAACTGCTAAATATGTAGGTAATCATGAACTAACATAACAACAAAGTAGTAAGTATATAAATGTTGATTAGGATACTAGTCATTACTTCAATTACATTTAACTGAAAATTCCCACGAATATAAGGGTTAAAAGGGGTGAAAGTTAGCACAGGAAAATCTTATCATGAAAGTACCTACTATGTACAATCACAAGATTTAATTTGGTACCCACCTTAGGTCCAAAGTCAATCTGACATTCTACAACAATAAGGTTAAGTTTCCTAAAAGTTACAATGACTTGACATCTCTAATGACATTGACGACTTCATGCATATTTTTCTTGAAATGGGTCCCAAATTAACGCTCGTGACCGTACTATTGTAACTTTGCCCAATAGATGGCGCTTTACATCACGCTGTTAAAATGTCTAAATTAATTGGTTGCGGAGAATCTGATTTCAAACAATCAAAACAGCAATCGTCTACATAAATGGTGGATTTGATTAGGTAATTAAAAGGAAAAAGTGATCATCTAAATTGTTTTGGTCGTAATTTTTTAATGATTTTTAGAACCGAAAATTGATAATTCAGAAACGTGCCTAAAATACTCTTTTCTGGCGTTTGTGCTACATCAACAATTAGGCGCTACCTACTAAAATGGTATCTATTATTAGCACTCTTTTTGATGCCACTTTCTTTGCGTAGTTTGTTTACATTGTTAGTCGAGTGTGCCAAGTATAGGTACATATTTTATTTATTTATTTCTTTCTTTCTTAACGATTTAACTCAGCAGATACCAATAATCTAACCAAGAAAAAAGACTCACAGGCACAGCAAGTTAATCAAATGATTGTTGTGACATTATTTTATTATGTCATGTAAAATGTAATTTCCAACAATTATCCAGGTGCGTAACTACCCACGTACGGTGTTCAAAATATTCAAATTCCTTTTATGCTCTTACTTTACCTAAAACCAGTTTGATTTACATTCACAACAGTCTCGGAAACGAACAACCTTTTCCAGAATTTAATCTTCTTTTTTGTAAACCGGAGACACTTTGAAAACAAATTTGTCTTCCTGTAACGCAAGTAATCTCGAGGGTTTACTAAATTTTCAAAAGCGTAACTAAATGGGCTGCGTATGCTTTCCCATCGAATGGGAGACAATTGGAAAGCGTCGTTGTAGAGGAAAAGGGGAAGACTAAAGGGATCTTGTAATGAACAGCGTTGAGTTTATTGTTAAAAGTCGCGCGTGATCCGCATGCATGCGACGACGAGCAACGCGCGTCGCTCCGCGGAGCCTCATACCCAACGCACTCCTTTGTAAGCTTCGTACTAACGTTTTACTCAATGCTCACAGACTCTTTACTGCGTAAGAACATATTTTTAAGAAATATTCTTTTGAGTATGTGACTGAAATATCCCGCGACGTCGTATTTACGTTTCTTCGTATGCGCGACTAAAATGAGAATGGTTTTTTAGTCGGTTAGTAGGTAAGTATAATGGCTAGGTTTGTGTTTAACACTCTTATCGGTGAAGCCGAATCGGATCGGTTGCACTTTAATACTCGTAACAACAATTAGTCTATGAGTCCTTTTACAAAACACAAATTTATTACGCAAAAGAATGAGCTTAACTTGATTACAACGGTAACAAAAATCATTTACGCTGAGCCATTACTTCCATCTGGTGCCGATATCGTAAAAAGCCGATTGGTTTATATAAATGACTTAAGAATATTGGGAATTATATTCAACAAGGAAAATAAACGAAAAGCTGATAACGAAGTTTGAACACTTGAGTGACGTTTATATTTTAAAAGGCAAGGTTCGTGAGAGTTGCCAGCAATTGCTGCCGCCACTTATCGGATTTTATCATGAGGAGCGACAGTTGATTGCGCAGGCATCCGTCTATCCTGGCCAACACGGGCCTTTCAAGTGTGTACTTTGCCTACGTCTGAGGTGCGCGGGTCACCACTTCTCTATCAATGTTTTAAAAAATTAAACGCGCTTGAAATAGTTTCTGTGGCAATAAGGGTTTCATTATAGACATGTTCCATAATCAAGTGTGAGTTAATATCGGGTGCAACAGCCAGCAGCACGCTTTGTGGTCTTCCGGCTGAATAATGGATTGAGCCAAAGGTCGGGAAACCCATTCACGATAGTTCGGGGATCAAAGTATTGGGGATAGCTATCCCGCAGATATGTAAGTACCTACTCATTTAGTTATTTGATTTGAAATTATACATATTTTGATTTGTGTACGAGTAAATCCTAAGAATAGTTTGATAACTTAGTATACATACCTAAAAATATGTATAATACCATTATGTTAAAACACCATTACGCTGATGGATGACACTACAATCTTTAAAATTATAAAAAAAAAACTTTTTGTGAACCTTCAAAATTATTTTACACGCCTGGGCCAAGTTGTGTTGATTTCAAACTATTTTTAAACACTGATTTGTACAACTTCAAATTCTCGAAACCCTTCTTATCTTTTTTATTCTGTAAGTATAATTATAATCATTAACCGTCACTTTAAAAAAAGTACGTGAAATTAAGTAATGATCTGGCAGTCCAACTTGATAAAAACAAGTACTACTTTCAATTCAACACATATTAAGAGGATAGAAAAAAAAGCGTACAGGACGTTGGGTTTTTATTTTTGTGATTTCAAAAACATTAGTACTATTTGTAAACTTTTATAATGCACTTGTTCGTTCTCAACTGGATCTGATGCATCTGCAAATTGGAATCAACAATACCAATATTTCATTGATAATGTAGGAAGAATTCAGTTTTTTTTTAAACTTATAGTGTTTAAAAATATTGTCATCAAGAACATGGTCCTTTTCAGAGAGAGATTTTTTTTCTCTAAATTAGTTCAACTTATAATTATTACTTACAAGAATAATCAAATCATGCTGACATATTTAGTGACGATTTTAGCAGCTATATAACCGCATTTAAATTTAATTTGAAATCAGTTTATTTTCTTTTGTTTAGTTTTCATTTCATTTTATGTCTATAATGTTACTCTTACTAGTGTACGTTTTATAAGAAGTTGCTAGCTTTGTGTACAGTTAATTCTTTAAAGTGTAACATACACGGTGAATACTTTATTAGCTTATGAAATACTTGCACTTGTCTGCATATCAATGTACAATGTGAGCTGTTTGTTTTCTTTATAAAAGAAATAAAATACGAAAAGAAAAGTTGTATGGTAAAAATTGCCCTGCAGATGAATTTGGAACGTAATGTGAACCATCATAAATAAGTGAGAGAAAAAAAAGGGGCACTTAAAAGCGTGTCGGTGTCGGACCACGCCAAGTGTAGTACGGGTCCCAGAACCGAAAGAAACAGTAGGTAAGTACATAAAAAAACCACTTATAAAAAATAAGTTAAGTAACCGCTGATTCAGGAATTGAATAAATTTTCTAAAAGTCATTCAAGTTGATGTTATTTAAAAAATGTCTTATTTACTTTACATGTAAGTACTCGTATGCTGAAAAAATTTTACATAACTACTTAAGGATAGGGATAAATATCTATATGTACGAGTATGTTAAGAAGATTGTGAAGGTAAAAAAAAACATGCTATAAGGCTTATCTTGCCTTAAACCTGTTTTTTTTTACATGTTGTAGATATTATGAAAAACTAAGTCTGCTAGTTTCCATAGTCAAAAAAAATATTGAAAAAAACAAATTAAAATTAAAATTAGAAAAACGGTAACGGTAAAAAAATATGGACATCGGACTTCATTTAGGGGGTGAGAAACGTAAACAAAATTTCATGGTTTTTTGACAGCCATGCGCCATGCGATTTAAAAGTCGCTTCACAATCCTCTTAATAAAATTCTAGCTTTGTGAGTGTAATCGTTTTTGGGAAATAGTGACTGTGACATATAGACATACAGAATCAAGGACATTCCCAGTTCGACTTCAGTAACCTAACTAAAAACCTTGTATTTCCCAATCAAAATAAAATCATAACTTTGCGCCCTAAAAAAACAAATGAGTTCGAATTACTTTGCCTACAGCTGAGAAATATGTAAACACAATAATTTGGCATGTTATAAATGACGCACAAACGTTTACCCTCGACTCGTAACAAGTGAAAACGAAAACACAGTTGTCAGTTGTTATGATTATTACAGTTGGCGTTAACAGTAATAAGATTCCTTGAGGAAATGCACGCGGCGCGGGAAGGTTCATCGACCTCGCACGACTTGCCTCATACCCCCATTTTTCTTTTCGGACAGCATGCGTACTGCGCCTGGTGGGGTGTGTGCGAAATGTGCTTCGTCGTTGTCCTGTTGAATATGCGCCCATTGTCCTGTTTTTGCAATCTCATGTGTAATCTCCTCCGCGTCCTTACATAAATAAACATGTCCGAGAAAGAAAACACAAGCACTCCTGCGAGATTCCGGCTGTTTTCTTATTAGGACTGAATTCTTACGAAATCGTAGGTACTTACTTAAATTTTAATGTTTAACAAGGCAGTAACCGCTTTCTGAGCACGGGTAGGCGCTGGTGCCGGCTTATATCTATGTAAGTACTCGTATAAACATTAACTCGAATCGAGGGCAAATTAATTTCACGAAAACAATTTTCCTTATCCACGGCGCGGTGGTTTGGACAAAGTTTTTCTCCAATTTGTTTCATTACAATAACAGAAGATTTATTGATCTTCTCATTAGGGCGTACCAGAGTGTTGTTCGTTACGTAGGTAATGTTTTAAACTTAAAGTATTAGGTGATAATGCACAAGATTTAGGAAAAACCTGCGTATCTACCTACAAGTTAATGAAGAGTTAAGGTAAAGCTGTAAAGGTAGCTGTAATAAAGTAGTTACGACCAACCCACATTTATGATGAAGATGGCACAGCCGACATCCGTCCCAAGTGTCACAAATAAGTTGCGTAACGTTTTCATATTGGGTCTAACTTGTCACATTATCGGTGTACCCACGCATGATAAGCGCAGCGCACCGCGCGGCTTGCGGTCACACTAAATCAAATATAACGTTAATATGTTCCTCCACATGTATAGCTGTATATTCGCTCTAGAACAGCCACATCCGACCTCTGCCTGTAGTGGAAACGACCTAATCTGTTATGTTTGCGCTCGCTCCAGGAGGGGAAATGTATTTTGTCAACGTAAAGTGTTTAGGTGAGAGGTAAGCAGGTTGATTATTCTAAATTGAATCCTCTTTGTCGAAATAGGTACACGATTAAACGTAAAAGGTTTTAATTTGTTCAGTTTGCGAAAGTGTTTTTGAGACTAAATTGGAATGTATTCAATTAATATAAAATATACTCTGTATTGCTCTGCTAAAGAACAATTCAGTAGTGTTTGGTTAATTTTTTTTCAAGATTTTGTTCGCATATAGGTATTAAAATTTTATTTTAACTTGTAAATAATAATTTAAGATGCATTACGCAGTGGTCATCTCATCGGATTCGAAAGGTGGTGATTTCATAGAGAAGCGCCCCGGAGTCTCAATTACGCGGCATTCACGTAGTAACGAGCGACCGGCATACTCCTTTCAGCTCAAAGCGCTCGCCTCGCTGTGCCTCACCGGCGAAATTGAGCAATGTTCAGACTCTTGCTTACACTGACATATTATACAGAATGTGTACCCTGCTGCCGACTCTGTTTAGAATTATGGTCAAGGCTTGGAAACCTCACACCATGCTGAACATTAAGGACTGAAATTACTTTTAGGTTGCAATTTTATACTTTATTAAGATGCTTTAGTTATTTTCTGTTGTGTTATGTTATGTTAATTTTATTTTATTTATT
Organism: Acleris laterana; assembly: GCA_963966035.1. Lineage (NCBI taxonomy): Eukaryota > Metazoa > Arthropoda > Insecta > Lepidoptera > Tortricidae > Acleris > Acleris laterana. The sequence goes on along the minus strand of OZ014439.1, from coordinate 13,915,611 downwards.
ATTACTGAATTAACCATTATTTTCGTTTTTTTTAAATCTTTTTTTTTATTTACGTGTCCGTATCCTTAACTAGCTGTTGCCCGTGACTCCGTCCGCACAGAAAAATAAAACATAGTCTATGTTCATCAGGGATAATGTAGAATTTTTCAAATCGGTCCAGTAGTTTCGGAGCCTATTCATTTCAAACAAACAAACAATCAAATCTTTCCTCTTTATAATATTAGTGTAGATGTAGATTACGATTTACATTACGACCATTCACGTCACGGCTGGCTAGTTTATTATTATTTCTTTTAGTCTCTGATTTTAAACCTAGTTTATTTTTAACGTCAATAAATATTTTCATATGTCCTTTGTAAGTTAAAATACAATGCAAAAACATCGAATTTTAATAGGCTTATCTTTTAGGAAATTTACTGGGCCAATTTCAACTTAATTGTGCAGCCTCCAATTAGTTTGTATCGGGTACAGCTAATTTGTGCTGCCTAATCGACTAAACAATTATTGGCTAGCATAATTCGATTTACAAAGCTAAGGGGGCATTCATTACACCGAAGCCTCAGAGTTTTCTATGGTCTTGACTTTACTAATTGTTCGGCTGGGCAAATTTCCTTAATTTTCAAGTTATACACTATTAAGAAAGCACCTAAGCTTCGTAGCTAAAATAATTCATCTCTCCGAATAACATTAAGCTTGTTTGTAGGCTTGTAGAAGATCTTTTATTATTTGTACAGCACTGTGACAAGGAAAATATTAAGTGTGAAAATGTTTATTCTTCATAATTTTATAATTAATGCAGTAAGTATGCAGTGTGGCCTCAGCCTAATATCCAACGCGCATATCTCGTCGGTGTAATTGCAGCCACCTTAATGATCAAAATCAGTTTAGTGGAGTTCGGTTCGCCCGTGACGCGTCAGTTTGCGGGTTAGCTCCGAGCCGAGTCGAGCCGAGCGTAGCCGAAATAAATCGCTACAAAATATTTTCACCCCGTCATATTTCTGCAATAGCTTCAAATAATTTTCTCACTGTAACGGAAAATGCAACAAGCGTTCGCCTCTTGGCAGAACTTGCATGATGGTATACTAAGGTAATAGTAGTAAGAGAAATATAAATCTTTATTGTCAGGATGTGATTGTATTTAGTTGATGTTATTAAATAAGGTAAGAGCAGCGCGTAATATTAAAGCGAAATACAAAGGTCATCTTAATAAAGATGGAGTAGGTAGTCGATAGGTTAGAAATGGTGAAAACGCAGTAAATAGCGATTGTTCGTGATTAAGTACATAACATATATCAGTACAAGATTGGATATAATTAAATATTTCCAATAACGATCTAGAGACCGAGGCATTAAAAGCAGCTGATTTGGCAGTCGGTTAAGACACCCATGCATGTTTCGATATCCATTATCTGTGTGTAAAGTGTGTCAGTGTAGCAACGTTTAGCAAGGAACTTCTTCCGCGGCTAGACGGTTTAAGTGAAAGGTTGTTAGAACGAGCTCTCTCGGTAATTCAGGTTGAATGGATGAAATCGCCACGCCAAGAGTCCTCGTAATTAAATACTTTGACCGTTCTCAACAATGCCAGATCCTTTACTGTTTTTACGTCCCAAGTTCTTAATATTCGAGTCCAGGTTGCCGCATTGCGATAATTTATGAAATACATTTTGTGTTTTATATTTTGCTTTTGTATCTGGGTAGGTATGTATGTGACACGTTACATACGTCATCATCACAAAACTTTGGGAACACAATATGTATTACTGTGAGAGAGTTTGAAAGTAGACTGAAACTCACCCTAAAGACAACGTGCTCGTGTTATATTTCTATGTTTTTAATTTGATTCCATTGAACATAAAGTCCTGCGTAAAGAGGCAGGTAATAAATAAATGTAAAGAGGGTACATAATGCGTACCTACCAACCAAACAAAAAGCGGCTCAGCTCAACTCGGTCGTAAAGTATTTAATTGATATAATTGGCGTTTGGGCTGCCATTAGCGGACCTTTCCCTGGCCATTTCAGTAACCAGCGCATTTTTCCCATCTCCTTTACAAACGAAATTCACTTGTGCATTTTTTCACGACTCCCTTTCAGAGATGTTCATTTATTCAGTTCACCCCTTTTCAGAATTTCGGACGTGAAAGACAAAAGCATAATGCGGCCTTTTTTAGCAATTTAGCTGATACAAAAATAGTCCATTTACAGAATTGCCACAATATCGTTATCACCCAACTTCTATTTTACAGATAAGTTTCAGGCGCCGAGCTAACCCTTTAGGGTTTACACAAAAACAGTTTCACAGTCTCAGCGGAACTCTCCGGAGAATAGGTTTGTAAATACAAGATTTTTAAAAGTACTTGTAATCAATCAATTTAGCAAAAATTGAGGTGAATTATTTACTTATCTTCGGTTATTTTATTTCAGTACCTAGTTTAACTATAAATAAATATAAGCTTTTGGGTTTATAAATAAGACCCAAAGCGTTTTATGGGAACGATAAGACACGAGGATTTGTGGAGAGTAGTAATAAAAGTATTCAATTGATTGCGGTGCGCGGCCGGCCAGGGCGGGGGCTCGGCCGGCGCAGCCCCACGTGCAATACAGATGAAAAATGGCCACTAAATCACGGCCAACGTTTGGAGGAGGCGATTTCCTGTGCTGTTATTCTCTGACGCAGCAATACTCGTAGCGAGGACGCTCGACTGACCATCCTTTCTTGACTCGCGCGCGCTCTCTTGCGTTAAGTATATTCTGAGCAAGTTGCTTCCTCTGCCGACAACGCTAACTTGACATGTGATAGAATGAGCATTACGTGGTTACGCGTGCCTCATTTTTTCTCGCTCGCGGGTTAAGTTAGTTTAGACTTGTCTAGACTATGCGCTACGCTGCTGTGTCAAGGCCGAAGACACCTCTCGCCGTGAAAACTTACCGTGCACCGGGTCACGTTACACTTGTCGGTCGAGTGACCTCGCCTTTGATGGGAAAGAAAATAACACCCTGCGAAAATAACAACGAAATAAGCTGGCGGAACGTCCCGGGAGTCTCGGTTAACCAACCATCCCATTCGTACTGAGCCTGCTGCCGCTCTCCACTGTGTTTCTTCACAAAACTAAATCTTAATTACAAAAATAATGTCCCAAAATAGATTTCTCTCTTAAAATTTGTAGATTTATCCGGTGTAGACGGCTTTTTACTACCGTTTTAAACTACCGTCCACCGACAAGTTACAGTTCATTATCCACGAGCATGTATAGTCCAATTATTGTGTATACTGCAACAGTAATGAAGTTGGAACGCTGTCCAATTACGTTAATACTTAATTTGATCTCGTCTTACTGCTGTATGTTGGTGCCCATTAACCTTTATGAATGTGTGTTCTCTACGGTAAAATAAGATAGGAAGGGGAGAGCGAAGTCTGAAAAGTAACGATAAGGTGGACACGGAAATGAAACAGCCGATGAAGATCAGGTTGTTATTGAGTTTCATAGCTTACCACTGAGTTATATCATCCATATAGAGTATATACCCCTCTCAGTGCCGCAATTTGCCCGGATGGTGATGGCGTTGTAAACTGTCTATTGATCTATTGTAATGCAGCTTTTTAAACAATTTTTTTATTCTTTTTACCATTCATTGGTAAATTTTTTATGAAATATGATCATGGATATTAAAGATAAAGAGACATTTATTCGCAACAATCCAAAATTGCATTAAGTACATAGATACAATAAGAACAAGACACAGATAAATTGTTGCGAAACTGTCCAACTCAGCATTCGCTAGCTGTAAAGCCGGCGCTGGTCTTCCGTTGGGACCGCTTGGTGAAGAGATGGAAAGTGACACACTTAACACAAAACAACGTAAAAAGAAAAACATCATGGATTATCATTCGTTCAAGACAATCTCGAACGACCATGAAATTTGCAACCAGTTATAGCTGGCCATATAAAGGAAACAAAAAAAGAACAATTAGGCATCAAACTCCGCAAAAGCACCGCTAGTGTCGCAACAAGAGTGCTATCTACGTATTACATAAATGAATAAATACTTAAGCTAAAAGTAATGTAGACATAGTGAAGAGAAACTTATTCGTCAGAGTCCATTGTGTACACGTATGTCTGAGTGGGTGCTTGCTAATTAGCGCTACACCTAACAAGCATTTTCTCGTTGTTTTTCTGTGAAAGGATTACGTTTTAAAGCGACTTAGGGTTAGCGTCAGTCGGGAAAGCTCACGGTTATTATGCGGCGCGGTAACACTGGATAAATAGCGAGTCCGCGGAGCACCAATGCAAATGAACGTTTATTATGTCTCCCGCTGCGGCGCTGCACTCGTCTGGCGAGAATTAAACCGGCACTGAAAGGATTGCCCTGAATGAGAGCCGTTACGCGTTTACAATGCAACAACATCAGAAACTATCTTTCAGGTAAACGGTCGCCGTTTTGCTTTTTTAGGCCTCAGGGAAACTAGCCGTCTGAGTGTTTTCTGTATACTGTCTACAATATATTATTTTTATGATTTTATTTTATTTATAAATGCACATAAAAAAACGTATTATTTTGCGTCCATTTTTGCTTAAGCTCTAGTTTCCTACGATAGCGGTGCCGTCATATAGCGGCCGTAATACAGCGGTGAATGACGTCACAAAGAACGCTGTCTATGTAAACAAAATGGCGCTATTTCTTAGAGAGCGGTGATTGACAACGTAATGTCAAATAATATTGTAGAGGCCGTCATATTACGGCCGCTATAAGACACACCCCTATCCTAGGAAACCAGAGCTTTACAAGTATCATACGCACGTAATGCTTTCAAACAATCTTAGCTGAGAAAACGAAACTAATTCTTAATCATTTCAGTTTATATTGTTAACGTAGTAATTATAGAAACGTGAATTAACAAGAACATGGATCGAGAAAGATGTTTTTATAAAGAAACTAGCTGTTGTTCGCGACTCCGTCCGCGTAAAAGCGGCTCAGATGACGCTTACCTACCTTCTGTTTTACTCTTTAAGATCAAGTAAAGATGTCTAAAATAATGTAAGCAAAAATATGTACAATTTATTTGCTCAATAGAGCATTTTTAGTTGATTTTTTTTAAGTCGTTTATCGCTGCTGACGTGAAATGAAATGAAATCGTTTATTGCTTGAATGTGAGTAATTAATTACAGTGGTGTGGTGTTACAAATACTATCAAAAGTGCGCCACAGTCAGCCATTGTCCGGCATGCAATAGGTAATACTTATATTGATATCGTAAAAATTTTTTTTTAATTAAATTAAATTATTATGTGCTGTTATAATGCTCGCGGTAAAAAGTACCCTAATTCCTTCCTCAGGCTAACTTCATACTACATTCATCGAGATCGGTTCATCCCTTAAGAGCTACAGTGTCACAGTCAAATATAAATACACACACATAGCGGACAAACTTATAACACCCTTTTTTTTTAAAAATGATTATCAAGCATGGATAGTGCCATAGGTGAAAGCAGTTATATTACACGGTTACGCTATTACTGTTACATATCTCCGTCCATTAAAAAACCAGGTTTGTCACTTAACAAACCCCCCTCTTCTAATCAAAACCTGTGACTATAATTGCCCCAAACTAAAAAAAACTGGTCAAGTACGAGCCGGACTCGCGCACCGAGAGTACCGCAACGCCGCACATTCAAATTTTTATTCGATTGCGAATCGTTTCAGTGCGTGCCCAACTCACCCTTAACCAATTTTTAGTATTAGTGGTTTGTCTTCAGGGTTTGTTCTATAACCATACCAAATTTTATACGCAAAAAAGTTTCTTGTATGCGCACCCCTTTTTTTATTTCACTCTCTATTTATTTTTATTAAGACAAAAATCAACCCGGTATCTATTACGGTTCAAAAGTCACAGCTCTTTAAAGTTAGGTCGGACGGACAGCGCAGTTATATTAATAGGGTCCCGATGGCCTCGCTTTGGGCACGGAGCCCTATAAAGTCCTCATTCCTCAAAACCCGCGAGACACCCAGACACCAACCCACACAACCACGACGAATACGTGATTACGCCGACGTCTGAACCGCACGTCTGTACAGGAAATGGCTCGCAGATGAGCTTTGACAGTCAAAAGCAAATATACGTGAATATACCGTGTTCCCATACATCTACTAATTTCCGTGTGTTTGGATTGGGAGATTCGAAAGCCGGGTTTGGGTTGATGGTATTTTTGTTACGTTTATATGGAATATTCTGTCGTTGGATTTAAAGTCTTTTGATAGTTGGAATTTTAAAACTGGGCAAGAATATCTCGGGTCTTTAATTTAAGATATTTTTCAGATTCTTAGTAAATTCTAGGAAAATAACACTTTCAGGGTTTAATATTCCCGAAATCTTAATCGTCCTGTTATCCAACCATATGTTGTACAAAGTCGTAAGAAATTATAAAACCAGTCAAGTGCGAGTTGGCTGAGCACCGAGGGTTCCGTGCCAACGTTGTGTTTGTATGAAATATTAGAACCCCAATAAAGTCCTACTGCTGCTTGCTGTCTTCATACTTTAGAAGTCCGTTCATACGGGAGTTCTTGTATAGGGCCGTAACTTCGTCAACCTAAGTACTAAGTTAACCCTGTGTTTTTTCCAAAAAATACCGTATGTGTTTAGAGCCATTCTTTTACTTATCCTGAAATATAAAGATTATTCCGTAGTCTACGTAATATTTCGAGATTTTTATCTTCAGTAGCTTTTGAAATAAAAGGGACAGGGTGTTTTTTCCGCGTTTCACGCTAATTACCTAAATGTTTCAAAACCTATCAATTTTAAAAATGTTAAAAATATATGATTATGCTATTTAACACAGATCATCCAAATGGTATACGTGTAATGGTATTCCCTAGACTATGTTATTTTTATGATTCTCCTTTTTTTACTGCAAATATTTAAAATTTCGATCTTCTAATTAGGAGGCCTTGGTTGAACTTGGACCACTAAATACTACAAATTATCCATATTTCAGTCCGGTACTTTTAGCCGTTTTAGACGAGAACGGACTGACGGACAGAAAGGTAGACAGACGGGCAACAAAGACATCTTATACATAAAATCACGTTTGTTTTATGACCCCCCCCCCCCACAAATATGTACCTATTTTATTATTTATTTTTAATGTGAACACAACAAAATATTCAGTGAATATTCCATGCCTCTGCCTGTTGCCGTTATTAACATCGAGCAAAAAATGGCACGATTGTTGTATGGGTGCCCCCTTAAATATTTATTTTATTCTATTTTTAGTATTTGTTGTTATAACGGCAACAGAAATACATTATCTGTGAAAATTCCAGGACGGACGGACAGTGGAGTCTTAGTAATAGGGCCCCGTTTTTACCCTTTGGGTACGGAACCCTAATAAAAAAATAACACCGACCTTTTAACCTTTCCGATCAGAAAAAGACAAGCGACTAGAGGGTTCGATGCGAATTAAAATAAGTTCCTATGACTAACACCTGTTAAGTTACTACTTATATTTAGTAATGAAATCATAAGTTAATTATTAAATAGTTTTAAAAGGTCAGTGGGGTTAGACAAGTTGCCATCGTTCACGAACGCTAGCGTTAGGCGATCACTTTGGTGATCACCTGTCACTTGGCGAAATAGGCTAGACAAGTTGCCATCGAATGTAACGCTAGCGTTAGGCGATCACTGTCGACATGCGTTGTCAAAAATGAAAAATCTAGCCAAAGTGTATGCCCACGATGGATACAACCTCGCTCGACAGTCTAGTTTTTTTTTCTAAAAATGATAGATTTGTCTATACTTTTCGACCTTAAAAGTCAAGTTGACGCTGTCGCAGATGTGCATTGGAAATAAACATATTTAGGTACGTATTATGTTGTATTTGTTACATTATTTATTTACATGTGGTTTTTCATAAAATGTTATGAGATTATGATTGTGTTGTGTGTTGTGTGTTATTCTAAGGTAAATATGTACGTGTATGTATGTGTTATGAATTCTTGTAACATGTAAGAAAAGTTACTTCCTTTATTTATTTATTTATTTAAAATAATTACACAGCATAACAATGTATGAACGCGTCTCCCATGCATTGTTAAATAGTTTCCCTATTTAAATCAATAATGAAGATCAGATACAGGTTTATGTTCAAATCACGTGAAAGCGCAGCAGGGGCGCACAGGCATACCCAACTATTTTTACATGACTGCCTAAAATAAGGAGTGTAATGTTTTCAGGGTTAATGTATGTATGTATGTACGATTTTTTATTTATTTAGTGTAGTTGTGTTTGACTTTCTTTCAGCTACACCTTAAAATCGGATAACATTTGCTAAAATTGCGGTACTAATCGTAATGACATGGACAGAATAGTACAGAAGCCTGTACTCGATAAAATTAACTAGAGCAGCGTGTTTGTGATAAAGATATACCTACAGTTAATTTTTAATTTACAGGGACCTAGACTACACGTGATTGGAACTAAGAAAATATTTATAAAGTCCACTGGATACCTATAATGATATTCGCAAATGCAGATCATGGTGTGTATACAGTTTTATTCCGTATTTTCAGTATTTTACCTAACCTGGCGGACGTTACCTGCATGCATACGCTGCCTAGGTCCCACTTCAAACTTCCTCTGTCAAACTGAGAATGGCGGCTGCATCAGTCAAACCAGTGAAATGGCATAAATATGTCTGCTTTTAGCCAAGTCTTTATGTTTTGGGGGAGGCGTGAGATAACTCATTCATTAAGGAAATTTCCTCATGCCTAAATGACGTTTCGGGTGACCAGCTACTTTGGCCAAAGATTAAGCATTAAATCTATGTAAATAATTTGCTTTTTATTCATATAAGTTATTTGATCTCTCTAAAGTGTCTGCAAAACCAATATAAACTAAATGAGAATAAGTACAGTCGCCAATAATAATTTATATTTCACATTGCGTTACGCTCAAAATTATCTGACACGCTCTCTGTCCAATAGTTTCAGCCCTATATTGGATAATATATTATTGTTGGAGACAGCGAGTACATAACCTTTCTTAACCTTTTTCCAACAATATCTCAGTGTTTTACCGCCCTTAGCCCCTTACGGATATTTGACTTGAATGTAAAAAAAATGTAGAAACAAAGTTATAGTTTATATTCATGACAAAAATTATGATAAGTCATTTTATTTTAATTTCAGAAAAAACCAACACCACTGTCTTCAGCCACTTCACCCACCAATTTTACCACATAGTATGCATTGTCTAGAAGGACTGCAATGCAGATTAACTGGATCCGTGCACTCTGATGTTCCTGTGATGTCTGCGTTAATACAATTATGTACTTTTCCATAATTTCTGCTCAGTAAAATAATCAATTCATGTTGTCTTCATTCCTATAATACCTTCCAAATATGCTCGTTTTCCCATAATGTCGGATGTTGTAGGTCGGTTGAAGTAAATGTAAGCAACTAAAGTAGGTACGACTTTAAACACATCGCAGCAAACAAAGTGTGCAAAAATATATCAACACACTCTACATACACTGCTTAATTAATTGAGTTGAGTGCGGGTATTTTTGAACGCCTACTCCGATATTTGATGGTGATTGTACGGTCACGAGCGTTAATTTGACACCCATTTCAAGAAAAATATGCTTGAAGTCGTCAATTTCCTTTCGTCCACTTTCACAAGTAAGATTTCATAACTGGTTATGAATAATGATTTTTTTTCACTGTTTCTTAACCTGTTATTAAACAAGACTTTTTTTCCATTTTCATAACCAGAAACTAGGTAGGTTTAGGTAATATTAGTTTTGCAGCAAGCCCGGAGGGCCAAACCACCCAGAAATTGGAGCTCCGCGTTAGCGGAGCTCCGTCGACACTGTCTAATTGATTTGAAATAAGAGTGTCGACGGAGCTCCGCTTAGGCGGAGCTCCTATTTCTGGGTGGTTTGGCCCTCCGGGCCTGCTGCAAAACTAACATAACCTAAACCTACCTCATTTTAAACAACTCGTTTTGTACACACCGTGTAGGTGTATGACTAGACAGAACAAAAAAGTACCATTTTACGTGTTCAAAGAAGTCATACATGGATATAGAACTAAGCGGTTATTAATTTTATTCAGCTGAACAAACGAGAAAAAAAATCTGACTAGTTCAGTTATAACTTATTTTATTTTCAACTGAACAAACGAGTAAAAAAATCTCACTTGTTCAGTCAACTGAACTAGTGGGAATAGAGGAACCTGACTACAAATTTGTCAGACTGCCTGCGCACAGTGGTCGCGTTATATGCGTGTGGTATCGTTCCCAAAACAAAACGATAAGGGAAATGGCTGAATACTGTAAATAAAGTAAGTACTAATTGTACTCATGTCCAATATGCAAAATCTGTCAAAAATGTTGGTCACGTTATGGCGTTATATACTTTCGAAGTATCTTTAAAAGGTCCTAGTGCCCTAACGCGACCAAAATTTTGGTCAGTTTTTACATATTTGGCATTGGTACAACTAATACTTACTTTGCTCATAATATTCAACCATTTCCCTTATCGTTTTTTTTGGTAACAACTATCGGCCGTTGAAAGTACAGTCAGCTGCAGAGAAAAGTGACCCCCTACATACAAGTTTCCTAGCAAAGGTGGTTACATTTCTCTGCAGCTGACTACATAACGCCATAACTATTTTTGAACAGTTTTTGCATAGGTATTTGACATGAGTACTACTAGTACTTACTTTATGTACAAAATTCAGCCATTTCCTTTATCTCTTTTTTTTGGGAACGATAACACGTCTTTCAGCCGCCATATTAGTTAATGCGACCGCTGTGCGCAGGCAGAACGACATATTTGGCATCAGGGAGTTGCTCTCTATCCTGTCAGGCCAGAATAATACATTTCCGAGATCGTAACCAAATTAGTCGTGACCTCCTGTAATAACAGTGGTGGCTAAATAATTAGGAACGCTTGCATTTTTCCCATGTAATTGCCTACAAATATACTTTCAATTTTGACAACTAATCAAAAAGTTCTAGACCCTTTTTTTTTTTTTAGTTACACTTATCGTTAATTAATAAACTAAGCCTCAAATTTTTGTACAGTTTACCGCTATTAAAAACGAATATTTTTTAAAGGGATTTAAAAACTTAGTGCTGACGTATCCATACAAAGTTTTTTAACATGAAATTGATGAAATATTCGATTTTAGCAGCGACAAACTGTACATACATTTAAACAGATTATTATATAATGATAAGTGTAAACTAAAAATAAAATTGGTCAAGAAATTTTTGATTGGTGGTCAAAATTTAAGTCATAATTGTATTAAGTATATCTTACGAGAAAAACGCAAGCGTTCGGTTCCTAATTATATGGCCATCAGTGTAACTTCGAGTAATGAAACTTTACTAAAATAATGTACTTCGATTTTGTTTTCAACGTTTAATACTTGAAATCAATAATTTTTTGATTCATAGCATTTTTTGGATGAGGTTTTAAACATAATAAATTAATAGTAATTCAAACTCATTTCACCAAACAATTAAGTATAATCCTGCCTCTAATTAGTAGGGCTCATCCTGGATTTGGCTCCAATTATAAAAGGACTGCTCCGCACTACAATATAACCTAGGGGGCGACCTTTGAGACATTGAATGAAAGTTGAGATACTCCTTCCATACAGGCTGCAGGCTCCGTGTAAAAATGAAATACCGGAGTTTGTAATTCTGCGACAAGGGGTTGATAATAGTATATGGACATCCGGCATCGTCAACCAGCCGTCTGTAGGATTTTCTTTGTTGCCTAAAACAAACAAAAGTTATTTTATCAATAAATTGTATGATATCGGTTAAGTATACTTACTTGACCTCGCTATAAGTAACTAAGTACTATTTTTTTCCGAAAACCATACTACTATATATATAAAGAGTTTTCAATAAAAGAAAAAATGCTCCCTCGGTTAATTTAAACGTTGGGCGGGACCTTGTGAATAAAAAACATTACACATATTCAGGGAATGAAACATCCAATACTTTCATTAAATATATGTCATAACTTACTCTTGTCTTATACGAGACCTAGCTTCATCCGATTGTAGGAAGACGATCCTCCTCTTCAAGACTGTGTCGTTGTTGAGAGCATCCCCCACTTGACGGATGCATCTACTAGCAGCGGTCCGTTGCGTTAATTGGTTGGATACCCCGTGATCCTCTGATCCGACCTTGTCGCCAGAAAGCTGGGAGCACACAGCACCTGAAATAATCGTAATAAATATCTTTATTGGTACTGACAAGTTTCATTGTAGGTATTGTTTATATAATGCACATACCAACTTATACATGTTAAAATCAAAATGATGCTTACCTTCAGTTCAAGGAGAACCTCCTTCAATCTCCTCAACGAAGTCAGGGAACGCAAAAGGCTGCAAAGAACTCTAAATGAGACCTTGCTTAACGTAAAATGTTCCTGAACAGCATTTCATGCATCCCGTCCGCGGCCTCCAGGCTCGCACGAGAGATTTCTCTGGGTCGGCGCCTGGATAAGCTCGTACTGTTGTGAGCAGCGTATATGTAAGTCTCAGCGGAAGCATTTTTAATAAGAAATCAAAGTTCAAACAATATAATTTTATGCGACCGCGAAGCAATGATGACAGTGATGACACGGACTCAGTTGACAGTTTCTTGGTCGTTACGGCCGTCCATAGATACCGCCCTTAGATACCGACGTTTATATCGCACTGCTAGATGAAAATAGTAGTAACTCAAAATACAATGCATGTCAAAATCAACTTTAATTCAACTTCTTTGAACTTAAAACCAAACTAGCCATGATTTTGAGTTAATACTGTTTTGATCTAGCAGTGCGACATGGTGATTGTGCTCGTGTTCTATTCGACCTGTCAAAAGGGCAACTTGTCTAGCCTTTGTGTCAAAATAGTACCGCGTATCGACCGTAGTCGTCAAACCTATCGAGTGATAGTGATCACTTTTCAGCGTGTCAGTTAACGAGTGATATATCACGTGACTTACGTCATTCCCATACATTTTTCAATGACAACACATGTCGCCAGTGATCACCTAACGCTAGCGTTCGTGAACGATGGCAACTTGTCTAGCCCCACAGTTTGTTTACGCGGGTTGTTTATAAATTGAAAATATAGAGGTACCCTATTGCTAGACGTAGATATATAGGATAAACTGGTGCCAACATTAGAAACCTAAGAAATAAGAGTCTTTATCGGCTAATAAAGAAAACAAATTAGGACCATTGACTTGATCATGCTTAAGACAAAGTCTGATTCAAATATTTATTTATTAATGAGTTTTTAGACCTTTGAGAATGCAACAAAGTAATATGTCAAACTAAAAAGCGTACCAAGACGTGAAGTTCATGAAAATACGTATTTTTGCTTAGAAACTGGCATGTGGATAATAAGGTCTTCCGAGATAGGTGCTCGAGATGTCATGAAGCGATATGAGTCACAAAGACAGTTTGGAGAAACAGTACCTATTATTTACTGCGCTGTTTGTTGGCACCTTAATAATGAAGTCAGATTTGCAAGTAAAGGAGAACAAGTCCACCTGAGTAGGTGGTATTGTAGAGCAATAAACATATATGAACATGGACGTATTAAAAATATGGGCAAAAACGTAGCGTGTCCAGCGAGCGCATTATTATTTCTCCACGTTTAACGCAGTAAATGGTCGGCGGCGGCGAGTCGACGGGTTTCTTAGAAAGCGGGGTACTGGGCTACCCTGGGCCGGCACCTGAGCGCAGAATACCGCTACCCATTAGCCTGCCCTCTCCCGGCCTACCTGCCGCAGTTAGCGTCAATCAGCACTATCTCGTTCGGCACATCAAAAACATAACCGCCGCCATTGAGAAATTTCATGGATCGTTCTAAACATTTTATTTCTGTTTCAAGAAATTAAATAATTGTCATAGATTTCATGCTTCTCGTCACTTGCGTCATTTTGATGGCAGCGTCGTAAAACTCTTTTGTCATAAAAAAAGTAATTTGCTAGCGTAATGGTCCTGCATTTCATTTGCATTAATACATTGACGATATCATATCAGAGAACGGGTTCAGAGTTCTTTTGAGCCTCTATGAAAATTTGTTTGTCTCAGCTCAGGCATGAGGAAGTTACGACAGGCCTTTGCCCGGCGAGTGACGGGACAGAAGCAGGAGACTTGTCGGCACCCTCGAGCCGCGATAAAGACTCAATCACCTGCCCCTGACAGCGAGCGAGAGCGACTCAGGCCGCACACGAAAACCCCTCGTGTCTATCTACCTACGATTTTTATTAACAATATTTATCTTCCATTATTATGCAAGGAGTGTGCTTTACCGATAAGACTCTATTACTGACTTCTTTCGCCGGCTGCCTTTTCCAGATTGGGGGCGGCTTCAAAATTAAAACCAGCCGATAATAATAACATTTTTTAAAGGGTACCTATTGGAATATTAAAGTGAAAATACCCCGCGGTTTTGTGTCGGCTGGTGATATTGATTGGAGGAAAAGAGGAATAACATTATGCCAAGGATTACCTACTTCATTTCTTTGAAGTAGCTACATTATATACCTACTTAAGGGTCTTGATTACAAATTCGCGTCAATTCAAATTGATGTTTTTACATTGTCACGAGCATCGAGATAAGTGGGCGAACAGAATTCAAAACCCGCCTTGTTATAGATAAGATATCAGTAATAGGTAGGTACTATTCCGTGATCATATTTTAGAGTACCTATGTATGTAGTCCATTTCTTATTCTGCGAGTCGGGTTTGTTGGGATCGCAAAGTATTCGATAGTGGTAGTGGCAGCAGTTAGAAGCGCAAATTTAGAGGAGATATTCCGGTAAAGGTTAGCAATTTTAGACGGATTGTAGGATTCGATGGGCAACAGACAGAGGATGAAGGACAAGGATGAAGATGATAATGAGGAAAAAGTGTAGATACAGGGTGAGTATGAAGATGGTAACTATGAAGCTCTCCACCGATTATGGAAGATCGGTTGAATGTTTATCTGTTGGAAGGGATTCAAGGGACGTTAAAAAAGTGCTGTAAACGTAACGATAATGTTGGACATATTTATTTGATCATGTTTCTTACTATCTTTTGTACTTACTTAACTGTATCTCTATTTACCTCGCCTGGTATTATACCTATATCTAATTAATTTCTATTAAAATATGAGTTCAGGTTTCATTCTGTTGGTCTTTTGGAGTTTTACGGGGCTTTGGAGGCGCGCGCAATGGCATGGCGGGCCGGCGGCGCGGCGGCTGGCGGCTGGCGCGGAGCGGGCGCGCGGAGTGGGGCTCATCCTTGCCGCTCGCCACTTGGCGCCCTCGCGCCGCTCAGTCAGCGCCTGACCGCGGGGGGACCACTGTCGCTCCGCCCGCGACCCACGACACACGGGTTCGCTAACCTTGCACATACATCGCATCAATCGACGTATATCAACAGATACATTTTTTTAACACAAAATAAAAAACAATCATTGCCTTGTTCAGTGAACTCTCTCGGAACCGGCTTCGAACACGATCTGTGATTGTTTGAACTGTCAGTGCGCGTGTTGTGCTTTTCCTATCGATAACATAACCTGTATGAATTCAAGGGCACAGAAGACCATAACTAATCTGTTTTTTGGATGCTGTGGTGTAGAGCGATTCGAGCGGGTTTAGCCTCGGTGTGCCTCCTTGTAAAATATAAGTGGGCGTATTCGAAAGTTTGAAAATCGATCGGGGTGACGTGCGTGCGTGGGTTTGAGTTTATGTAATCTTTGTTTACCTTGGGAATATGCACTGTGCTAACTAGGCTAGGTACCTACCTATTCCTTGTGACCGTGCATACGTACTGCGGTGTTTTGTCCTCGGTCGAGTTCAAACTAGCGGGTAAGTTCCTCCATTTCTATACTTACGCCTATTTTAATGTTTAACATTAAAGATATGAGTAGCGTTGCTGTTAGTCGTGTTCCTTTAGACCTTACCAACCTTGCACCAATGAAGGGACATATCTACTTAATAATTAATTAAGTAGGTAGGTACCTTAAGTGGATACTTTCCTTTCGTAACCGTAGTGACAGCTTTTACCAATTTCACCGATTTTTTTCATTTCAAATGCTTATTATACTTAGGTATTAATTTAGGCCTACGTAGATAGATATGACTGCTTTAGACTGTACCAATTGTACCATAATTTATCAGTAGTTTAATTGGTATTTCCACACATTTATTAGGCGTAATACCTATATGTACCTATTGAAACCTGTACTTAGGTAGGTGTGAAACTCTTACTCCTGTCCACAACATTGAAAAATAAAAATAAACCTTGCCAGTATCTAAGTAAGTGTTTTATTTGGTAAGCCTCCTACGCCAAGGCCAGTAAACCTTCACTGCCTCCAATAATCCGATTTGGCAGAACAACCATAACAGATGACCCGAAAGGATGGCTTTCTAAGCTACCCACATAACATCGCCTCACCTAGGTAGATGTGAGAGAAATTCGGAATGCTCTTTTCGTAGGCTCAACCACAAACGATTGACGTGATTTAAATAGGCTGAAGGAATTAACAATAAGTTGTAGGCAGTTATGGATGGATTCTTACAATCTCAAATTCGGACATAGACTTGAAACAAAACATTGAATAGATAGGTATCTACCTGACGCCTCAGAATCATGAAAATCGTTAAGTTTTATTAGGTATCTCATACCTAATTAGGTAACGGATTCGTTTACAGTATTATTGTTTTTGGGAATTTCATTAAGAATAGAGGATGGGTTATGAAACCAGGTGAATTAATAATTAGGTAGGTAGTTACCTACCGACTCGTGTTTCACTGTTGGGCTTAGATCAGCCTATGTTCCCATAAAGTTTACAAGAGTACAGGAGTAAAGATATGTTTAAGAAATAAGGTGGAAAAATGTAACACAATATCTTTGACGTCGACTGTACTTTGTAGTAGGTACTTAATAGTAAGCTAAGTGGGTAAAAACAATTGACAATAGTGAGCAATTTGTACCGCTCTTTACAGGGTTAAAACTGTTCCTGTCTGCCATAGGTCTTTGTTACCTATTTGTACAATTTAAACCACGAGAAGAAATATAATATTCTTGCCGTGGTTAACTGACAGGTGAACCAGAAATGAGGCATAATATAGAAGGCGTGTTGAAAGGATCACACCTTTGTCACTATTGAGGTACCGCACACGTAAATGAGTTCGGTATGCTTTGCTTTGATATGCTGATGTAAGTCGAAATCAAAGCGAAGTAAAGTAGATATGGCTGTCATTAGGTTAACAGAAAATATCTCAAACTCAAAGGGGATGTTTCCTACCGATATTTCCAACCTACTTTGGTTTCTTGTGCAAGTTAATAAGATTATCAATCCTTTGATACAGACCAGTTTCAGAATACAAAGCGCCCGGGGATGTTACAGGTTTAAAACGTGTATTTCACCTGCACGATTGTGTGAAATTTGTGGATGCAGAATCGGCAGACTTGCAAAGAAAACCGGTTTCAGAGGAGCGTGAGAAATGTGAACTTAACGCTTTAGAACCAGAATCTTTTTTTAAAAAAAAGGTCGTTAAAATGTAACATAATGTCTGTTGCTATTACTCGTGGAGGTTTCCCAATTTATATATTGGCAACGTTGGAACACACAAGAAACACCATGTTTAGAGATTGGCTGATAAGAAATGCGCAAAGCTAGTACTAGCAGACTTGTTCTACGAAAGCGGCTTTTTCTTTCAGACAGTCAGTCCATATTTCATGAGCACCAGTCGAGCTACAATGGCGTCGCGATGAGGTCGTCGGACGAGCGCAGTCTGACAAGCTTTTTATACGTATACATACCTATGTATTGACATATCGTCGGCTGTAGGTTCAATTAAGGTAAGGGACAAAACACGCAAAATGAGTTGAGTATACAGTTTTGTTCAGTTTTTTTTTCTCTTTCGAATGGTGTATATGAAAAAATTCTAGCTTTAAAAAAATGTTCCTTACCCCAATGACTTTTTAGGGTCTTTCGTCAAATTAGCAGCACAAAAATAGTGTATCTAAACAAATATTTAAAATATCAACTCGAAATTGGTGTAATTGCCAGCACATACCAAAATTAAATAAGGTAAGGGTCTACATAAACCACTAATTTACCCTTACATGGTTTATTTTCAAAGAAAACTTGATAAAACTGGACTTACATTGATGCCTTTGCGACGTTAAAAACTAAATAACACCTATACATGAAATGGATTTTCATGAATAATGAATTAGTTGCTCCTTACCCCAATTTGCATTGTCATACTTTTAAACGGATGCCGACGTTACACCAATTTTATTTGAATCACATTAGCTTTGCTGTCCGTTACACCAATTTGCTGCTAAGAAAGTATAAATATTATCCTTGTTACCTTTATTTACAAACACATTCACAACGCAAGAAGAGCACGTGCTTGCACTAATGCTGTCCTTTTCTATTCCGCAACGGCTTCATGTGTGCGAAAGAGAGAATGATATTAGTGCCTAATCTATCTATGCACGGGCATCAAACAAGTCTCTAGTCAGTGCGCTTTCACTTGCCGGTTAGTCGGGATTGATTTATAATTTTTAGGGAAATTATGTGATAAAAATGGAAAAACAAAAGCATTTAAACCGTTTGCTTCGACGCCGACAGGAATTACTACAATTGGTGAATAAAATAACACAGTAAGTACCTACGCAATTAATACTACCTATTACATAAATGAATGTTTGATGTTTTAAGCTGTCTGAGCAACGCGTATCGATTATTGTATATTAGTAATAGGTAATACAAGAGTCTTACGAAACTATGCAATGTTAAATAATTATTATCTAGGTACCTAGTTGTGGATGTTAAATATTTATGTGCGTACCTACTAGCTTTTGCGCGCGACTTCGTTCGCGTGCGAGTCATTTATCGCGGGTCCCTCGGGAACGGTTCAGTTTTCCGGGATAAAAAGTATCCTATGCCCTTCCCCGGGATATGGAGCACACAGATTTCATTAACTGGGATCCCATTACGGAAAAAACATTTCCTTCAAAAACAAAGGACTTGCAAGTTACAAAAATCAGAATAGCGACTATGAAGAAAAAAAACCTTAAAACTATTGAGACTAAACATTCCATGAAAGTGGGAGCTACTCCTCATGTCATCAAAGTAAATGAAGAATGGACAGCTAAAACTGGAAATAGTAATCCAGATCCTACAACAAGTGAGAAGGGAAAAGGAAAAGGGAAAGGAAAAGGGACGGGAAAAGGAAAGGGTAAGGGTAGGGCCAAAGTGTCAGTTAATATGCCTTTATCACGAGAAGACTCGCCTTTTTCATCAGAAGGTAATGAACTAAAACCATTGTATAACACCAGATTGCCAATATCGTTGAAAAAATATAAAGATTTAAAAAAATTATGCGATGTTATGCCCAGTAGATTTCATAATGATTATTTGCAGCTACCATTTTCCTCTGAAGTTAAAGACACTTTAAATGAAACTGACAGGGAAGATAATGTTGATGACACAAACCAATAATTTTTAAATATTATTATTGATCTTAGTTTTAGTAAATATTGATCTGAATGATTATAATTATTTATAGGATGATGTTTATTTTTGATACTAATGATAGTAAAGATTATTTAGCAGTAAGCCTTTCGGCTGAAGGTAAAAGTTACCATTTAATTTAGTATTAAGGTTCAAAAATAAGTATTTACTGTTGAAACAATAATTTCTACCTAATATAATAATTATAATAAACAATGTCAAAAGTGTATTTTTACGAAATTCAGTTTAATAAGATTACACTTGTTTGTTTTAGTAGGTAGTTATAGAAGTCATCGGGAAACGATAAAAACTGCTTACTATACGTACCTAAAACTTATTACCATTTATTTTTGATTAAAATAATCTAATTAAGAACAATTGTTTTATTCCCTTTCCTAAAAATGTTTTTTTACATAAGGAAATTTTTGTATGTAAGGGACGCGCAAAATGTTCACGCACAC
This sequence comes from Acleris laterana, assembly GCA_963966035.1. Classification (NCBI taxonomy): domain Eukaryota; kingdom Metazoa; phylum Arthropoda; class Insecta; order Lepidoptera; family Tortricidae; genus Acleris; species Acleris laterana. The sequence continues at coordinate 13,895,615 of OZ014439.1, read as the reverse complement.
TTGCAATTAATTTATCATCCTTTAAACGAATTTCAATAACGATTTCAAGATTCAAAATACCTTTACGTTAAAAACTAATTCTTCGTTTTTGCTCAAAAATTCCTTTACACTATTACGTCTTCAGTACATTTTTCTCCAAAAAGCCCCTTACACTAATTTTTTTCATTAATCCGTGGTATCTAAAGGAGAGGTCAATTTCACGTAAGAGACGAGACTACAGAAAACTTCGATGTAAAGGACAGTACTAACGGAATAGGTTGGTGTAAGGGACATCTATTTTCTAAAATAACTGTATTATTTAAACTAACGTTAGATAAAAAGATAGAGCTTTGAAATATAAGATTATAAGTGAAATCAGATCCAAAAAAGGTTTGTTACAAAAAAAGTTATGAATTATTTAGTCCGAAAAAAAACTTTGTCGGGCTCTCCTGAAAAGTCGTATTTTGTCCCTTACCTTAATTGAACCTACAGCCGACGATATATAGGTTTTTCAGTTGTAAAAAGCTACTCACATTAACGCTATGAGCTATGACAAATGCTAGACTATGAACTATGAAGCAAGGGTTTTGTAAATTTATGTATTTATCGAACTTTTAAATGAAGTAAGCATTTCTAGGAGCTGGAATTCGTAATAGCTTTCGGGAGTTATGTTTTTAACCAAAAGGACTTCGAATTTTAGGGTGACGTGATTTAGCGGCCACTTACTGGACTAAAGTGGCTTCACGATCTCTGCCATCTGCCACAGGATTTGCGTTATGTGTGTATGTATAAATATGTACCTATACGATATTTTCCCTCTAAGCCTACAATTAAACCAGCTAGAGGGTCGGTAATTAAACTGCTTTCTTCTTAAAAATAATAAATAAAGTAGTATCTGAAAGCTAGCTTTATTGATGTAGAACACGGTAAAAACAATATATAATACCTAAATACATGGCGATGTATAAAGCAAACCATAAGTGTTCACGTCTTAAGATAGACACCACGGTCGGAACCAAAATAGCTCTCCAGAGCATCATTATACCCAAGGGAAATTAAAACAAATTATGTTGCACATGAATATATTTTATCTGTATACCAGTTCACTCTGGTGAATTTTGATACTAATGTTAATATAAACAATGCAAAAATAAATATAATTTTAGATATAAAACAGAAGTTAGATTGCCAAGGCCCAACTGCAAATAGAACAGTTAGTATGTACACTTGTACGGTGTGCACATATTTGTAAACAAACGCAGCCGGCAACTGACGTGATCAGATTTGAGTACTTACCTAGTGAGTCACGATTCTGGATCTGTAGGTTAAATGATGGCATCGCCTAGAATACCTCAATGACACGGAACAATTAAATAATTATCGTGATGATGAAATCGTTATTAGTATTGAACCATTCAGATTAACGGTTCATATAAATAACATTGCGGTACCGAAATTAATTCCACACGGCGTCCACGCCGCGCCACGTCAGCGAGCGTCCCGCCCGGCCCCGGCTAATGTGCGCGGAATGCAAAGACTACTAACGTCCCACATTACAGCTCCCAAGGGACAAAACAACACTACTCCCTTCGCTTCCTGCTACCCAGCTATACGGAGAGTATGTCGAACACACTCTCGCTGAGTTGACGTCACCACTCACTAGATATTGCGGGAAGCTTCTGTATATTATATGAACTTAACCAACCCAACACGATACGGACACTTGCTTGTCCCTTTGTCTTGACAATGAATGCTACTTACGAAAGGATTAAGCGATTTGTTAATAATAAGCGTTCTTGGAAGATAATAGATGAAATCAATAGTTTTAGGGGGATCACCCTTGCGTACACGGTTTTACTGGGGTAGGGGTCGAAACAAGATTACATCTACGGACAAACATTTTAATTATAAGTAAATGCTCTGCAGTTGAATTAAGTATTAATAGTAGACTATGTTTTAAACATAAAGGTAGCTCGGTAATACATAAGAAATTAGATTATTAGGAACAAGCTAATTTTTACCCAATGAATCGTTCAAGCTTGATGTGATGGTATCCACTTGAACATAATATTGTGGTTCACCTTTCACCACTTAGTTTGCCATGCTTTACGTTTTTTGTATTCAAGAAGACAAATAATATTTATTCCACTGAAGGTGCTATATTTGTTGAGACTATAGTTTCTATTCGCACCGTAGCAAAATAAGTGAACACTCCGATTTCAGCACCATAAGTTACGGGATAAAGCGATGACCGCCGCTTGCCAAATCTCATTATTTATGGCTCAAAGGGCCTCTCTTCCCGCTATCTTCCTCGAAGGGAATGTATCTTTAACCTTGCTCGATGTTTTTGGATTTTCCGTATTTTAAGGTCCCTAAAGCCAGTATAAGGTTCTGAACTGCTGATAGATTGTAAACATGTTTGTTTCAAAATAACCTATTTGTTCTCGAGCTCTTATCAAGTTTGATCAGATGAAAAGGTTATATTATAATATTTAGATGAAGAGGTTATTGGGTGGCAAAACTAGGATAGTATTAATACGAGGTACGAGGTCGAACAAATTACTGGAACTAATCAACCTGCAGTACGTATACGGGTAGGTATTTACTTAGGTACATTATATTTGAAACTGTTTGTGTTTGCTTAAAAAAATGCTCGATTATCAATGTCATAAGCGGATTAGTCCCGGAGCGGAGGACGAAAAATTCGCAGACATGTACAAACACCCTCCGCTTTTTGATTTATTGTGACGCAGTTGCAATATTCGCTACCTACGCGTAGGTTGTTTATAGGTAAATCATATTTTCTAAAGGTGCACTTACACGAGCAGTTTTTCGAGCAATATTGCCCGTCATCAGTACGGACGTTTCATTCTTTGACAAGATTGGAGTGAGAAAGCTATTGTTGCCGGCTATAAATTGCCGTTAAAGGTTACCGGTGTATTTTGTGTAAACTGCACCTTAACGATTTAGTATTGGTTGAATTCAATGAATGTATTGTAATATTCCAAGTAGGTACCTATTTATACCTATCAAGAATAACAACAATCTGTGATTTCTATGAGTACCTATGTACTTAGCTGCCTACTTCAGGAATAATAACATTCAAAACATGTATAGACAATTGTATAGATATGCATGTGTGTGTTGTAAAATATCAAGCAATTAATCGCATTGCGATTGCATTAATTCTAATTGTTATGAATTTAAGTAATTCGAATGAACACATCTTCAGTAATACAATTATTTGGACCGAGACAGACCGGAACTGCGGAGCGCAGTCAGGCGGGCTGCGCTCAAGGTCGCACACGCTTAAATTATTCTACTAAACCACAAGACTTATGAAGTTATGATTCATAACTCAAGCATAACGATGCATATAATAAACATAACCCTATTAGCGAAACTTAAATCACAAAAGAATCATCGCCTCAACACCGACTACAATAGTCAATAACAAAATAAACCTTTATTTGACTTTATTCATTATTTTCCAAAACACGCGACTTCTACGAACCTGACTGAAAAGTTGGCGTGGGAGTATTTAATTTTGTTTCTTACACCTGAAAGCAGTTTACTGTGACAAGTTGCGGAAACTTGGAATAGTTGGAATCATGCTAAATGTTAAGAGGTTTAACTTATAGAAAATTAATCTTTATTACTACTAATCAACAGTAGTATCAATTTGAACTTACATAGGTATAATAACCCGATTAGGTAGGTACTGTATGCTTTCGGCAATTTTATGTTGTGATATTTTAACAAACACTGATATACCTATTAATTACCAATCGAGATTGATTAGAAGACGTATTATAACAGTGATCTTGCGTGTGCGCACTGGGCACCGGCTAGCAGTCGCCTTGCTGCAGCCCCGTTACTGTGATGTGGGGCGCGCGCCGGCGCGCGCTCGTGTGTTACGCCTCATCAGACACATTTATTTACCCAAATTGCAACTAATTCTTCGGCACAATATAAAAACGAATAGCTTCAACAAAATTGATGAAATATAATTGTTCTTTATCTCGTCTAAAGTTAACCAGAGTAGTTCAACATCATACGCACTCATTAATAAGTCGCGTGACTATGGACGTTGCAGCAAGATTTCTCCTAGACCTTATAAAAACTTTTAAATCATGTTTACTTTAGTTAGAGTTACGTTTGAAGCAATTCAAACACGAGTTATTTACTCGGAGAAAAAAGAGAACAACAAATTACAGTGAAACATGCGATTCGAATCTTATACAAAATCAACTACTTCCTGTATTCTCGTAATCTCGAGAGTTAAAGTGTGAAGTGTGACATTTCCCAAATGCAATGTAGACTGAAGACGATTTTAGAAAGTGAAAGTGTCGTCGACGTGCACCGAATCCAGTGCAGGCGGCGGAGGCTGCCGCCGCCGCGCCGGGCCGACGTGATAATGAGATCGACTCAGATCGGGCATCCTGCAACTTGATAACTATTACTTTCTTAGGAATTGACGTTGACAGTAGAAATATAATACTTTTGCAACGTAACATGAAGTATAAACCATTTTTGTTTAATCATTTGCAGTTTGTTTACTGCATACTTAAGATAAGATATGATGGGAAAGTAAGAAGTTTCTGTACAAACAAGGAAATTGCCGTCGAATATAATTTGGAAATCTTACTGCCGTGTTATCTTTGTTTTTACCAAATAACATGGTAAAGATAATACAAATCACGAGTTAATTTGCAAACAAGAACCAATTGAAAAAAGCAACAGAGCAATTTAAATCAATTCTAAATGTCACTAGTAGGAAATAACTCAGCGCGCGAAAGGGAACAAATACCACTTCACTCCACCAATTCCCTATACGGTTTGTGGAAGTGGGGCTTGCTATTCTAGTGCACGTTCTCTGGAAACTGGAAATCTAAGTCGTGGCTGTCCTGGGATGAAAAAGTAAACTTGTCATGGATAAATGGCTGAATCGGATCGCGGTGAAGTGCGATGCGTATTAGGTATCGATCTGGTGAACGCCTCAGCTGCGCCGCCCCACATTTCACGCTCGTCGCCAATCGCAACGAGTAAGCTCACTTTGTAGCTATGCTACGTGGTCGATCTTATACAAATCATTACACTCGATGACAATATAACAAAGGGTTCACAATAATTTATCTCCTTCTCTTTTTTTTTTATCTACGAGTACAAAATCCTTGTGCAAGTTTGTTCAGTAAAGACTGTGAAGTTATTGTCGTAGCAATGTTGTTAAAGCAAATTTGTGTAGCATTAGTGGAAACGTCTATTTTTTCGGATTTTCTACAAAGCATTTTGTCTGGAGTGCTAATCGATATGGTTTGATAAGATCAGTGATAAGCAAGCGGTTTGTTCGGTAGCGGGTGCCCGGGTGGCAATGTTTATTATGCTGCGGCTTGCATAACCGCCAGATGTGTCGAGTGTCGTGACTCACTCCGCAGTGTAGGTGTCGGTATTAACATAAGAGTTATGCATTAATGATTCATTAGATCCCAGATATATTTAATTTTAAATGCAAAATCTTAGAGTTGATCATTATGAGGCTTTTATTTCCACTGCGGCACTGCGTATGAACAAGCGCCCAGGTGAAAAACAACAAGCATAAACTAAAGGAACCGGATTATACCTATAACTCATATTGCCTAGACGTAATAGTCGCTTACATGGTATGTCGACCGTGAGAAATACTTGAAGGAAATTGCTTGCGTCATTACTGTCGTTCGGGTAACAATAAGTATCGACGTGGTAACATTATCCGCAATTACGCACGTAGTTTTTACTTGCATTGCGCGCCGATCAGTACACCGATGCATTAGAAGCTAGCAGTAAAAGTTTCACGTATGTAATAGCAATCGCGTTGTTATTTGGGCCGTTGAACTAACGGGAGTGCGTTCTCCACGTGTCGTGCCGCGGATTATCGTGACCGGGCTGTGATACACTTATTAGCTCCGTAATGCGCCTCAACAAGCCATCATTTATTACGAGAGCATACTGATGTGATTAAATAATGCTGTATTATATACTTTCGCCTATTGTGTTGCATGCCTGTAAATGGTGCCTCTGGCATTTCGTGATTTGTTCAGATGTTGAATTGTTAATGCGGCTACAACAACCCCGTTGCAATCACGTTATTCAGGTGCGAGCTGTAACAGTAACAGTGTTTGGCTCGTTTAAACTATTTTGGTAAAGAATCATTTTTCAATTTTTAACCGATAAAAAAGAGGGGGAAGTTTCTCAATTTGTCGGGATATTCTTTATTTTATGTAAATTCCCGATTATTCGAAGACCACTGAGCGTTTTTTTTAAAAGGGTACTTGAACTTTCTAGTTGATTCCATTGTCAATACGTCAGTCAGGATCTAGTCTCCAGATCTAACTCCTCAAATATTATAGGCACACCTATAGCGATTTCAGTATTTTTCACTGTCGCTCGTGCATTTGCTCTTGAAAAGCACTATATGGTGAAGTGGTACTGATGATGAAGACAACAGATGGCCACCGGAACTCCTTAACGGTACCTATTTCAAGGGTGCCGATAAGATATCTCGATTAAGGTAGTTGAGCGACTATGAGGAAGCACATTTAGGTTTAAATATTATGACTATGACATTCTCGCGGCATTGCCTGCGGCGAGGTTGCAATATTTATTAGTTGAGAAGTGGGACTACATTACAGCATTAATAGGATAGGAATAGGAAAAAACGCAAAAAATTACTTTTTAAATGGTAGGTAACTGAAGTCGGCGTCCCACAATATTTTAAACCAAAAGCCGAGTACGGTTGGCCTGACCTACCTACCATTTTAAAAGGTTTTTTTTTTGCATTTTTGAAGGTGGGTTTTATTTTTTGCTACTAGGAGTGAGTCCCGTGTAGTTCCTGGGTTAGAATAGTGCCACTCCATGTCTTCCCTTGGATATCGTAAGAGACGACTAAAGGAATAAAGGCTTGTAGTACGTTAGGCGATGGGCTTGCACCTTGTCACTAATGTGGTTACTGAATTATCAACAAATTTTTAGAGTTGTTGGTAACTCTGTAGCTCTGCCTGCCCCACTGGAAATGAAGGCGTGAGTTTATGTATGTATGTGTATGAGTCAGTCAATTTTAATAATGCCTTGTACAGTTGTAGGAACTTAACCTTTACGCATGCTTGCATCAATAAAGTATATTAGCTATTAATCGTTGCTCCATAGTCGGTTCGCAGAGGGCATTTAAACAAAAAGTTAATTGCATGTTTGGTGAAATGAAAGGGCATGGGCATGAACGTCGACAAGAACCATAGCAATAAGATACGTGAGACCGCGGCGGCGGGCGGGTGCGTGGCGTGGAGCGCAGAAATAATCGGGCCTTGTGGTGGCTTCGGCCGAGCGAATAATGCCGGCATTGTTTGGACGTTTTAATTAAAATCGATCGGAGACATGCGATATCTCCATCGGACGGATTACTTTTGTCACTCTCCTGAAACGGCTCCATGAAAGACTTGTAATTAGAGCCGTGACTAATTAAGACGGAATTAAGATCTCGATCTCATTGCTTTCCTTGGACGAAATGACAAATGTAGGATTAAGGACGGTGCGTCAGACATGAAACTGAATCTATTTTTGTTGTAGTTCTGTTTTAAAACCTTGTTGTGTATTTGAATTGTAATTCCCACGTTCAGGTAAAATTCAACAAACCGATGAGAAGAAAGAGTGATACGTACTCGTAAGTGGTGTAAACAAGTACTACACTACAGTGCCAGGATGCGAGTATGTCAGGAAGTTTTAGTTGAATAATAAATAATCCAAAAATGAGTTACAGAATTTGTTAAAAACCCTAAACGGTTACTTACCTATTGTGGTTTTTCTTATAAGCTGGAAAACATCAATGCTGCATGACATCATAGCTATTCAGTACTATTTAAAGATGTTACGATGAACAACGCCACAAAGTGTGTACTAAACTACTAAGTTGTCTTAAAATCTGTAAATTTCATTCTGTCAACAAACTGTAGAAGGCGCGGCAAGGTCACAGTTCTACCGAATGATATCATGCTGACGGTAGCCGTAGCCCAATCAACCGCGTATTGTGAATGTGGAGACGACGTGTGATTTACTATGTCAGCTTTATTAGACGAGTATATGCCTACATATATAACTTAATCTCGCGCCGGCGCTAATGAACCTAAACGAGAAGAAATTATGTTAGCCGTGCATGGTATTCGTGTTGACAACTCTGTGTAATTATAATTTAATTACATTGTGGTCAGTTTAAGATTGTGGAGTAGACAGGGTTCTTAATTGTTATTGTTGTGACTTATGACCAAGGTTTCGCTACCCTGACGTGCAATCCGTACCAATTTTTGCAGCATCAATAAATCGGAAAGCATTTACAATAAATATTGATGAAAATATATGGCTACAGGTAATACGGTTCTGGGTTTACGACTGCACGATAAAATCGATCGATTAGATAGATAAAGTAGAGGGAATTTTATTTTATTACCCTACATGTATGGATGCTTATAATGCAACAAATTGGTGGGTATCAACTAAACTAAGTTGTAACGCAAGAAAATTGCACAACAACAAACTTTTGTGGTTAGTCGGTAGGGAATGCAATTTAACCGGTTATTAACCGTTTTTGTATGAAAATAACCGGTTAAAACCGGTTATAATCGGTTATTTGCATTCCCTATTAGTCGGTTATACATACATACATACATACATACATAAACTCACGCCTTTATTCCCAGAGTGGGGTAGGCAGAGCTACAGAATTACCAACAACTCTAAAAATTTGTTAATAATTCTGTAACCACATTTTGCACATTTAGGCTAAGATGTTTACCAGTGTATTAGTGTCAGGTAGTCGGTTATAAGGCTTTACATATACCTAATCCATACATACTTACATTTATTTGAAGGCAAATTGTTTTTTACGCGTCACTAGCACGATTTAATTAAATGTTTCACCCTGTCATTAGCATGTTAATGGATGTAAAGGTTACCGATATCCGCGCCCCGCATTGTGTCCGAAATTAATGGTTTTTGTTATTACATTGGTTAGGAGTAAGCGTTTATTGAAAGCGTTCGACGGCACGGGCCATTCACGCAGTGATTGACAAATTGCCGCTCGCTGGCGGCCGCCGCGCCGACAATGATTAACCCCGGCCTGCCGGTGCGATTCTAAGACACCTTTTTACATTTCTCATGTGTAACCAGCCGAATAGCACTTAGTAGGGTCAGGACGACATTCTACACGCGTTCCTACCCGCCCGACGTGTTGCAGAGCACAAATAGTTGCCTTGATACCTACGACCTGAATTGCAATGACCTCCATATTCTGCATAGTAAAAGTACTACAATGATACATGGATTGTTTTTATAATTGTACTATGTTGATGTTCTTAATGAGGCCGTTTACGCTATGAGGTAAAATAAATCATAACAACGCAACCCAAACTGTTGAAGTTAATTAATTTATTTTATTTTGTTTTTTGGTCGATTCTTATTACTAGAACTATTACTTACTTATTAACAGAAAAAGCTGGGTATGGTGATTTATAATGTGAACTGCAAAACAATTAAAGCATGCTCGGTCGAGTAAAGTCACTCGCTCACAAACGACTCGCGTCCGCGCATCGGTGCATGCGCAACAAAGGGCAGCGTGAGAACCCCACGGCCCCATTACTAATACAACTCTACTTCTTTTTACCGTACTGTAATGGAATTACTTAAGTATTCCACTCAGTTCATACGTTACTTAAGTTGCGTAATTATGAATTATTGATAAAAATTCACAATCTGTTTACGTCAATGACTGTTTACAACCAAATAAACACTGTGCTGTGCCCTTGTTGTTAGTTATTACAAATCAGAGGCAAGGCTACTTGGTCACCGAGCGGCGAGCACCCAGGAACGTGGATGGGTGATTATTCGGCGTTTTAACCTGTTCTTTTAAATTGAATGGTTCCGTTGATTGGCTCCCGTGTCTGTTGATTTTGACATCAAAAGTTGCTGGTAGTTATCATTATTTTCGTGTAATATATTGAAGACAAAACAATGACAGCGGTTGATACATAACACGAATGTCGGCTTGGGCTTCAATTAAGGCGTCTATTCGATACGCTTCCGGTTTGGATTCTACGTACCTATTTATGGAATTAAGTAAGTAGTCGTATGTTGCAATAATTCAAAAATTAAACAATAACCCAACTGGGACCGAGTATCACGAAACGTTATGTATTTTTTATAAACCCTTATGTCATTCATGCGTTCTTGACGAATCATTATAACACCCCATTTATTAAAATCGGTTCAATGTCCTAAGAGCTGCGAGTGGAAACATCTCAATCATAATAATCATAAGTTCATAAACCTTATTTTGGGATCTCGCAGGCCAGTTAAAAATCGAATCTATTAGTTTTGTTTGTTCATCAATTACAACTAAAACTAGATTAACGTTAATTAATAAGCAGCCCAATTTTATATGTACTATGGTAAAATATTAAAAAGAGAGTTGAGTTGAGTCCGGTCCGAAAACTATTAAATTTTTTAACAATTCTTTGATATCTTAACTTCGTCCATTGAAAACTAGACTGACGGAATTGATTTGCTGTGTGCTAATAATTTTAATAGCACTTGCACTAAAGAATCGCGGTTGCTCGTGCGGAAAAACTGTCATGAGAAAATAAAAGTTACCGTTGCTTTTCACGATGAACACTGCATGGAAAAAGCGATATTTCAGCTGTCTAAATAATTGATTTATTCTTAAAGTATTAAACAGTTTGAAGTGTTTTTCTTTGCAGTATTTAAATCTCGATGATGTGCCTAGCGAGTAGCGTGAGTTAGTCCAATGACGGTTATAACTAAATTTCACGCTATAATTGGTGTCGAGGATAGTTGCACGCTTAATGAGTCTGCAAAGTTGGACAGTTTTGATCGCAGTTAACGTTATCTAACTAACGTTAAATGAGCACATGATCGACTTAACTAATTATGCAAAAAAATAAAAGTACTTAATAAAAATACAGGTAGAATGTAACATTCTTTCATTCCATCCGTAGCGTACAGAGCTCAACAGGCACACACTCGCAGCACCGCCGGAGACGCACAAGTACATCCATTCCCGGGAGACGTCAGCTAAGTTGATGCGAGATATGAAATGGAATGAAATTGCGAGCACATAAGGGCAAGCGTTCGCGGGCTGAATAATGAAGGATCTCGTTGTGCACGTGACGCGGAGGTCACGTCCACCGGCCGCCCGCGCACCAGGTCTAAACCCAACCCGTTGCAACTCACTGCACAAATCCCAAACTAGCACCATACCACAACAATATAAAGTCTGTTTTACCACAGCATGTTTAGCTGCAGTCCTGTAAGCGCCACTCGTTTCCAATGAAAGTCACCGGTTCACCACTGAATTAAATTCGAATTAAATCACTAATTATACCGGCTTATCATGAATATTGAGAGGGAAAGTATTTTGTAATGCAACACAAGTAAGGTTAATCGAGTGCTGCAGGTGGTTCATGAATTTAAACAGAAATTTGATTTCGCTGCAATTCAATTATTTATTTAGAAATCACTTTTACTGCTTACACCTGACTTGAGGCTTTTTCCCATAGTTAAAAGCAACAAATATTACTAATAGTATATACACAAAAAATAGTTGGTATAGTCATTCATATAAAGGCATTTGAAGTTGTCGGGTGTTGGTTGGCAAGAATAGTATTGATATCTCTATTGTAGGTGTGGCGTTTTGCGGCCGGCACTCCATCTTCGTCTGCGCTCGTTGAGGTACAAAGAGAACAAAAACCGGCCAGTAATTATCTTGGTGCAACGATGGGTTCGATTGTTTATTGCCTTCTCCACCGGATGTTTCCATTCCGTTTACTTTGTGTTTCTTGTTTCCTTTTGAGATGCTGATAGTTACCATTAAGCTCCGTAATCGTCGCTATTTTAAGATCATGCGTATTTTTAACGCATTGTTTTAAACTGCATCAGTGAAACGTGTTGTTCGTGAATCTTTCCTATATGTACTTACATAAAACTCAATGGTACAAGTTGGCTCTTACGACATATTGGTACAAGTTTGTTCTTTATATTCATACGGACTTGCCGCTTTTGAGAAACGCGTGTGAACGCGAAAATGTTTGTCCTATTTTTTCTAGCCTTCAAGGCTTTAGTTTTATAAATACACTTTAAATTCAACTGTCCAGTTTTTTTGTGTTGTTTTGTTGGAAAGCGCTCTCCTGGAGAGCTTTCCCCTGTTTCTCATAGAGGAGAATGACAGCTTCAAGAGGTGTCTAGCGGAGGCGTCTGGTTACACTTTCTAGTGAAATTCTCCTGGACTACTTGCCGTCCGTAACCTCGAATTGATGCCACCAACGTGTCAACCAAGTAATTGGATACAAGAGCGACGAGCGAAGTTTGTATGTATGGATGTTTGTTAATCTTTCACGCTGCAACTGCTGGACGGATTTGGATGAAATTTGAAATGGAGATAGCATATAACCTGGATTAATATAAAGCTACATGCTGGTTTTTATTTGAAACAACGTCAATCTTCATTTCGTTAATGTTTTGTCATTTATAAAAACATATTGTAAAATTGTTTATGCATATCTTTACCAAATTGACTGAAATATTTTACGATAACTGTTGCCCGCGATTCCGTCAGCGCAGAAAAAAAAACATAGCCTATGTTCATCAGGGATGATGTACGATCCTAATGGTTGTAGGATTGTTCAATCCGGTCCAGTAGTTTCGGAGCCTATTCAATTCAAACAAACAATCAAATCTTTCCTCTTTATAATATTTGTGTAGAAAACCCAAATAAAAGAAACGTTTAGTACTCGCAGTTTTAGAAATATTACGTGATCATAGAGATAGCGAAAAATACTACATTGGATCGAATTTGAATACCTATGTAAAACTTGTATTAAATTGACATCATAGACCATCGAGTTTCAAATATACCAGGTAATCCCGTATACAATTCGCTTAATCTATACTTTTCCGCTTGACATGGGTAAGTACCTACTTAATGCAGCTTGGCTAGGCCTACCTAACATTTTAACAGATCGCCAGTCCACGTGGGTCTAGGTGATCCCGCGGCCTTTGCTCCGGCAGGGTGTCGATAACAAGCGCGCACTGGCAGCGTCCCTGCGCCGTCACGACTGCGCCGGCGCACTTTCTAGTGCACGATCGCCCTATTTAAAACTAAGACAAATCAAACTTTCATCACAATTAGAAATGAATGATAGTTGCTATCTACACTACACTGCCTATGACTAACGAGGAATAAGACAAAAGGAAACCATACTTTCAAAAAGTTTGTCTTCAGACGAAACTTTCCTTTTCACAGAACCCATGTGGTGAAAAAATAAAATAAAGGATATAATAAGTTAGGCGACATATTATAAAAATAATCCCAGGAAACGGAGACACGTGTAAATTTATCGAGTTGGACGTCGCACGGTCTAAACGCGGCCGACAGAGAGGCGGTGTTTGTTATTGGATTCGGGTGACGCCCCGGGGACAGTTTTATCTTGAAAGATAACCAGAACCAGATCTATCGAGGCCGTTGACCTTATAGGTGAGAATGTGAAATAGCCATGCCGAATCGTGATGATACGTGCACTGACACCGAGTAGTGATGTGTCGGTCTCATCGGTCTGCGTCTTTCGGGGAATAGGAGTACTTGAAAGCGGTTGCACGCACATGTTGTGAATGCATCTGACGCGCAGTCATGCTGCGCCTCGATCACTGCGCACGGGGGCCGGGACGCATCCTCCCTCGCCGCTACATGTGTAATTATGTGTTATTGGCCTCTCATTACTACCTAACTACTCTTGCATGGTTATTTAATAAGGTTTTTGCGCCCTACTCGCATGAGAACACTTGCGCTTTCGCCCGATATAATTAATTACTTGTGTTGTACAACATGTGGCGCATTATTTCACGCTCGATGACCGATATTTTTCCGGTGCACGTTCCCCGCCGCCGTTAGGCGAAGCACGATTTTGACATTTTTAGCTTGCACCGCATTTTGCGTCACGGCTTTGTAATGCTGCGCCGCGCCGCCGCCGCGCTCGTGGCGTGGCGCAACCTTGCTTACATTGTAACTCTAACCTGGGCCTTTTATAGAAATCTAAATCTGTAAGCTTCAATGCGCCGTATCGTCAAAACAATAATGAATGTTATGGCTCTTTAAATACTGTTCATAGTAGAACTTTTGTGTGACTAAAACGAAATAAACTGGATATTCTAATATAAATTTTTTCGTAACTAATGCTAGGACCAGCTATAGGTACATTCTTTTTTTTTAATTCAGGGTCCCTCATAAACCAGCACCGCGGCTTGCTGTGTCACGAAGCTAAGCAGAAGCCGTTTTTGTCATCTGTTTTCCTTTTTTTCAAATGTGTGTATACGTTGAATAAATGATTTCTATTCTTTTCTATTCTACTAATTTCATACGGACGTCTGTTTGTAATGGAGTCAAGTAGCCCATAAAAAGATTACGCTGACTGTACATAACGGACCCATAAAGTATTGTGGATCGTGGCGGCAATGCCCCTCGGCCGTTTGCGGCGGGCGATTGAAGGCATAGTTTTTTCATTGCACGGCGCATGTTACATCGCGAGCACAATAATCGTAAAAGCCGGTCCCCTTGTCGAGGAGTGCGCGAACTGTCCGCGCGGTGATAAAGGAAAATGCATTACTTCCCCTCCGAGGGCGAGTGAGAAGTTTTCCTTAAAGCAGCCCTTCAAAATGGCGGAGCAGGTCATTAATGCTCGGCCCAGGCGCTACCTAAATTTAAAAGCCACTTCCAACTTGGTTACTCGTACTACCGGGTAAGCGACGCGGAGATACAGATGAATTCGTGACAAAGACGAATTCCCATATCGTATCAAACTTTTTTTTTATTTGCGAAAGACATTTACTGTAAAATTTTATCGTAGTTCAAGCGCATTACAAGCTACAACTGGTGTCTTTCATGTCGCATGCAATTTCAGGCAGTACGTTTTGCTCAGTTAAGCTGTTGTTATATGAGACTTGCGTAAAATCTATTGTTATGTATACAGTATTACATAATAATTAATCGCTCCGATTAATGGTTATGTCTGTGTTAATGCTAGTTTCATACCGGAATACCGGGTGTATAGTGTTTTTTTAATCTACGAAATCGCGCGGCACTATTTCATTTTAACATTGACGCAACTGTACCTACTGCTTTAATTTGAGTGCGGTCGCGCCTTCGTGCGTCGAAAACACTATAGTCAAAACTATACTTATCTATTACTTTAAGGTTAGGTTAGGTTAAGTTAGCACTACACTCAACTATAATACGAAGATAACCGTTCGACAGCTCGGACACATAAAAAGCAGCTAATCCGTTAGATGAGCGACTAGTATACTGCATAAAGTTAAGGCCTTCATTTTGGGGTGGCTCTTGGAGGCCTAAACAAACTGGCCCGCCCATTCAGAGATTTATCACTTATGCGAATCCAAGTAGGACTTGGAATATTAGGCTCGAGCAAGCTTACCTTAACGGAGAAGCAAAACACACATAAATCGTGTGCGATCTGTCCCCGCTGTTTTGGGAACTCCGCGGCCATGTATCGCGGCCGGGTGTTATTCTTTTACGCAGCCAGCTTACTCAATCGAACTACTTTTATTTGACCTGTTCAAGCACGAGGTTCATGCCACGATTCATGTCTGTGACGTTGGTTTAGCGTTGCCCGGGCTATCTGAGAGAGTAAGGGAATCGCACCGCGCGCGCACGGGGCGTGCCGGCCCCGAGCCGACAGCCGACGTGGGTCCAATGTCACAGTTGTTGATATCCTTTATATTTTATTTATTACATTCCTAACAGGGTTTATTTAACCCGTTCTAATTCAAAGCAAGTGAAGTGACATATATTCTAGCATAATGAGAATCGTAGCGCAATGGCACAGGGTTCAATCTCTAAATCTAGTAGTATTTATAGGGTATGCATATTATTATTATATTCGTAAAATCTTACATTACCTACCCACTTTATTCGCAAGCAAGCAAGAATATAATACATCCAATAGGGATGATCCAAAAAAAACCGTGGTCTTAATTATGTCACTAATTTTGTCTAGACATTTTGCATTGCGATTGTTTTTTCTTCATAGTTAATATTTTACGACGATGTGCCCGTTGATGTCTTTTGGTTTGAGAATCTTAAAGGTCAAACAAATGTCAAGACAAAATAACTTTTTTTTTTTACTATGGAATTTAGGATATAGTTACTTAATGGTTTTGTACTAATTAGGAATGTATCCCAAATTAGAAATAAAACGTCAATGTTAATTGCATGCAATCAGGAACAGTCGAGAGTAATCCACAATAAAAAAATATGAAATGGTACTTAAATAGAATGTGTACATGCAATTCGTCCAGAGTTCGCGATTTTCTCACCTCCGATATAAGCCGAATATCTGTATTGGGGGAGGGGTTCCCGCCGGGTCGAGGGCAAGACGTGACGAGTTTTTATGATGCAGAC
Organism: Acleris laterana; assembly: GCA_963966035.1. Classification (NCBI taxonomy): domain Eukaryota; kingdom Metazoa; phylum Arthropoda; class Insecta; order Lepidoptera; family Tortricidae; genus Acleris; species Acleris laterana. The sequence goes on along the minus strand of OZ014439.1, from coordinate 13,879,129 downwards.
AATCAAGACCGGGAATGCCACGTCCCGTCCATGCCCTAACTGTTTGGCTGTACATGTAAGTTACTTAACGGACGTAACAAGGTTAGCCTACTCTAGCCTAGTATCAGGAAAATGGACAAAAACAAGTTACTTTACCATGTCTTGCTGTTACTTATTTATTGCCTAATTAAGTGCGATAAAGGCTACTTGGTAATTGGTTGAAACTGGCCTCAGTGGAATAATGTACACACGCATAAAATTGATGTACCATTTTACGCATGAATACACATAGTAGAAGTTCACATCAGCAAGTAAAAAAAAAACGTCGCATGTCAGCTGTTTTTCACCAGAAATATATAAATTGGTCCCAGGAAACGCTATAATAGTGTCATTTCCTTTAACAAAGTGGTGCAGCTACGTCGCGTTTGAAAACTTTTATTGGGATGTTTTCTTTCACACGTAGGTATAAATGGAAACATCCGTTGTATTTAGTCTGCCACTTATGGTTTGTGGATATTTCGAAGTTGCTTGTCCTAATACAAATGTCGAGAAAGTGTATCGCAGAGAACATAAGAGAGATACTAAGAGTGTTTCTTTGCGTATCTCGTCGAAAGCTCTGTTTTAGTTTTACTTGAAGGGCTTAAAAAAAGATACAAACAAACTTAATAAAATCAAAACACATTTGTGCAAAACCTAGGGAGGGTTATTTGCCGATGGGGAGTCCGACCGAACACTACTACATCTGTACTCGAGTACTAAACATTTCTGCCACAGTTTACTTTCGTTTTTTTCCATTTAATTGCATGAAACCGGTTCTAACCGCATCATAGTATTAATTATATTAATAGTAGGTATGTAGGATATAAAAAAGACAAAAGCCGACGTTCAATACTATTGTAGGTAAATACTTAATAACAGTTAATTGGCAACTTATTCGGTGCTTTAAACATGTTGACGACGCGTTAGCATAGTTGGAAGGAACCCTGCCTTCGAAGCTACGAAGCCAGTAAGGGTGGAGATTTGTGTGATCAGAACCAGTATTTGTTCCTCGTTTATGGGAGTTTTTTTATTTAATTACGTATTTCTCTACATAAGTAAGTTTATCGTCGTCTAGTAGCGATAGGACAAGCATATAGCTTAAATAGTTTAGTTTGAGACTAGGTCAAGTTATATGAGATTGTACCTTGATATTGTTTATTATCTATTATATGCATATTTAAAAATAAACAGATAACCATTCGACAGCAGAAATATGATCAGAGTCATTGCTCAACCAAGAATCGGTCGAATATAGATGGCTAAACAAAATATTAGGTTTCACAATCGACCGACGACATGTCCGGCGTGTTCTAACTGCATACTATGGCTATTTGGAGCCGGCAGAATGTGTTACTGCACGTGCATATAAAAATATCGCGGCCGAAAATTTTCCCGGAACATGTTAAATATACCACAACATCTTTTAATAAAATCTGTACGCTTTCACTTTGTGCTACTCACAATATTTATGAGTTTTATGACCGATATCGATGACGCCAGACTTTTTGTTAAATATGAGCGCATCTTCCGCCACGTGTGATGTCATGCGATTACGAACACTGACATCACAATGTCTATTTGGACACACTGTTAAATAAAAACTGTTGTTATTATTTGACGTGTTCGTCGACTAACTAGCTCTTCATCGCATCATTCGTATGTATGTATGTACAGGTCGATTCACAAGAGCTGGCACGAATGGATTGAATGAGTGAATGAAAGTATACTAGTGTGTAAAATAGTAACAGGTTTTCGGTTTGAAATTGGAACATCGGTTCAAATGACGGCACTTACACAATGATAGGTGACATTACTTTCGTTCAATCCATTCGTGCCAACTCTTATGAATCGACCTGTATGTATGTAAACACTTTATTGTACAAACAAGAGATAACAATTATAAAATTGTCAAAAATATAACAGGGATGTACAAAGGCGAACTTATCCCTTTAAGGGATATCTTCCAGTTAACCTTTGAGCGATTGAAAAATAATTAATTTACAACGAAAAGCCAAATTAGTACTACGCTAAAAGTAGTTCCTATAAATATCAATAGATAAAATACACGTACTCGTATCAGGTTTACATGTAACCAGCAAACAAACAATGTGTATCGAATGCGCTGCACCGTTGCAAAGCCTGCCACTTAAACACATACGTGAACAGACCTAAACGTATCTCACCGGGCCCAATATATAGGCATCTATCCAGAAATGGGTTGTGGTTGTAAGATACATAAACACAAGTTTTTGTTGTTTTTGGCTGACGTAGCGAGACATCAGATTACGTAATATTTTTCTTAATTGGATGCTGGTCGACGTTAATAAATCCCGTTAGTTTAGCGGCCATGTGCAGGCGCATACTACCAATAACCCCATTTTATAAGCCACTGGCCCCATGCCATCGACTAATGAAACTGTTGCAAACTGGGACGGCTGGAGAAATATTGCTTGGCTTATTAAACTTCTTAACTTGGCAATGTAAAGAACAATATCTAATATATCCTTAGCGCTTGTAAAATAGCCAGCAATTTGGCATGCCTGGGATGAATTTTGGGCAAAAAGCACTTAAAGTAAGAAGTATGCATGTATGTATGTATGTAAACTCTTTATTGCACCAAAATATAAATATAACAACATTGTTATTAAAGTAATTTACAACGGCGAACTTATCCCTAAATGGGATCTCTTCCAGCTAACCCTGAAGTAAATGAGTAAGGGCAATACCGAAAGACTATGCAAGTATACATAGTCCGAAAGACTTTTAAGTTTGTATTTCAATAATAGGACAGCATTCATTATCTTATGATAAAAACGTCCAGTCTTGTACGGCTAACATAAATTGCCTGCGACTTTTTCGTCTGACTGGAACGATAGAGCACTGAGACTAAGACTAGTGAGATGATACAAGATACTCCACGGTGGTGTGCTCCTATGTCTCTGAACAGGGCGAATTGGGTTTGGCTAGAAAGTAATGAGCTATTGAAAGTTCCAGAACTGGGTAAAATGCACCGAGGCCAAAGGGGTTGTAGTTACTGTTTAGTATCTAATCATTCAGCGACTAGTCCCGCATACCCCAGCTTCTTCCCCTAACGGATTCGGGTATCTTGTGAAGACTTCCTCCTCAAAAACGCAAGAGAACCTTACGTTTAATTCAAGAAAGGTTTTGTCATTAAAATATGAATTTGAAATGACACCCGGGAATTTGTTCACGTTAAGCTGGAGGTAGTTGGTCCGCTCTCTGGCCGGGCTTAACGCGGCGTATTCTGCGTTCTCAAAGGAAATTTTCCGCTTATCATCCTTGACACAGTTGTAAACTCCAGGCGCGAGTTCGCACCGCACACAGGCTATTAAACATAAATACGGGACCGCGTAAACACAAACGATCCTATAAATAAAACTTGCTTATAGTGCTGCAATCGAGGTTAACGAATTGAGGTAAAAGATATTACGTACCGCGTCAAAAAAATGGGTCTCCTATCTATGAGATTATGTTAACAGTTAGACGAATTAGGTCACCTAATGTAATATTTGAGTAGACACAGAACTTCCACGTCATACCTCATTCATAATAATTTCGCCAGTCGGTGACTGATGACAGATATTGATGAGGTCCAGCTCGCGCCCTCAGCCTCCCTCCCGATATTTGTAAGGCTCATACGCACCACGGCCGAAGCTAATGGCCTGGGAGTTTTATTTATGTGACAGCCTCATAAAGACAAGTCGACGATAATATGATCAAAATTAATGGGCGTAACTTCCTAACTTCTTTTCCCCTTAACTGATTTGAAGAACAATATTTTTATGAACTTGCATTTTGAACAATGCCAACAATTTGCCCTGTTGGAAGAAATTTGCGCGCACTTTACAGCATTGTTTAACTTTCAAGTTATCTCGTTTCCTCGAAGGCCTCTCGATGTCAGCGAAAATTTCGACCCTCAGAGCCGTGAACACGAAATAATCTGGAAGAGGACGGTAACAATGAGACAATTAACGTCATCTGAAGCGGCATAACTCTCGAACACGGGATACAATGGGTCTATGCAGGATACTGTCGCGAGGAAACGGCTAGCGAGTCATAAAACGGGGAAAATGCGAGCGAACATCGCAGGTGTCGAAGCGCGGAGGCCGGAACAGCCGAGCGCGCGGCGCGGGCTGGCCCGCGAGACGCATTGTACTACACACACGGAAGAAGCATAATGTAAAAGGAACATAATTGTATTCTAAAATTGATTTTCCTGATTTTTATTTTATTTTATCTTAGAGTGGCATTTTCCTTTTTTTTTATTCAAGGTCAATTAGTCTCTTTTCTTTTGTATATTATCGCCTTTGCACATGTATTTAACTAATTGTATTGCTAGTCTTTTATTTTGAAATTTTGATAGATACTCGATTAATTTGTTCATTTAATGAGGAATAGTCGTCAGTAGAGGAAATTGTAAGCACTGTGACCTACTAAATAGTGAACATCCATAAAATTTTCACTCTTACCATTCATATAATTTAATTGTTTCATAAAAAAAATTGAAACAACTGTATTTGATAACATATGAAAGAGTGGTATGTCTTATCACAACTATCATGTGTACTTTAAATGAGGCATCTAAGGCCAGGGTCGTTTTCACCCGCCGCCCGCGGCCGACAGCGGCCCGCCGCCCGCGGCGTCTGAATCTAGACGCCGCCGACAGCGGATGTTTGGTCGTTTTGAGAACGTAGGCGCGGCGGCCAGTCGCGGCATTCCGAGGGTTTTTGCTTGCGAACGGACGTGTGTGTGTAGGTTCGTGAAATGGAAAAAAACTCTAGCATATTTATTGCTTCAGGAGGAAGAGGATGAGGATTTTTTAATAATATTGAAGAAGCAAAAGAAAAAGAAGAACAAGATATTTAAAATTGTTATTTTTAAAGTTTTTGTCCTGTGCATCAAATGTATCTTGTAGATACATTTGACTAACTCGATCAAAAGTTCGTCCTTTTCTTTGGTGAATTTCTCCATATTGAGCCAGCGTCCACCCGCCGCAATGCTTCAAAATAACTAAAGACGCGGCGGCCAGCGGGCGGCAGTCGCGGGCGGCGGGGGGACGCCGCACGCGGCGGGCGAAAACGACCACTCCCGAGCATTCCCGAACATACCATTCAGACGCCGCGGGCGGCGGGACGCTGTCGGCCGCGGGCGGCGGGTGAAAACGACCCTGGCCTAACGATTTTTGTTGATTAACCCCTTTATTCATGAACGCCTAATAAACCTATTTTAATTTCATAATGACAAATAAGGACAAAGTACATTTTTAGCATAAAATAATAAACAAATACCATTTTATTTTTATTATCATTAATTACATAGTTACCGACTTTTTCTTTGCAATCGTTGACTATTTAAAAACCTATTCAGCTGGAAATATTGTGTCCCCTATTATCAAGAATTGTAATTAAATGAGTTTAATTTTTTGTTGCAGGTCGTCATTGAAACCAAAACTAAGGTCAGTATATTTTAGAATCGATCGTGTGATTTAGGTATACTACAAGCATGATATAGTCTTCAGATAAATGAGGAACATGTTTAGGCGAGTGCTCTGCGACAAAGCCGCGGCCGGCCCGCCCGCCGCCGCAGCCATTGTCGGGGCAGGATAGCGCTCTATCGCGCTTTCGGCGTGACCGGCCTTGTGTATTTTTTCACAAGTTCAATTCACTTGTTTATTTACAACTCGTTGGCAATTTAGCCTTGTTTCGCTTTTCCAGTATTGCGAGGCACCTTCCCGGACAGAACTAGGTTAGTGTGAGATAATGGCTGACGTCGCGTTTGTTCCCGTCCATTGTTATTTGCATCCTCCGGCCGCCGCTTGTTGTTCTAGTTAGGTTATCATATTGGAAAGCCTTCTGTTTTTATAGGTACAGCCTTTTATCTCAGTTAGCTTACAATGCAGACAGGATAAAGCAAAGAGAAACCTTGCATTGGGTCGATTTATAACATTGTAGAGCACGTTTACTGCGGTAGCTTATTGGTTCGGCTCTATTAGCTTATTGATTCGACTTCGCCTTCATTCCCAGAGTGAAGTAGGCAGAGCTACTGAATTACCAACAACTCTAAAAACTACCGTTTATATGTATTGTAGTTTATTTTGTATTTTCCTATTTCTACAATAAATTGCTTTATACACATACGTACCAATCCTCTACCCGCTTGAGGACTGTAGATAGTTCTGTCCGTTTCATCGTAACAGAGGAACTTTTTTCAACAGTCAGACGTATAAACTGAATATATATGGTAAGTATCATTTAGGCAAACGTTAAAACAATATTTTGTGAAAGCTAAAACTAACTTGCGCGCGCTGTGTGATGTAAGACTTTTCGTTTATTTTGGGTTATAACGTTGATCAATTGGTTAAGTTTTGTAAACAAAGAAGCATACTTTCATCGTGATTACCAGTGGACCACCACCGGAGTTAAATGAAAGTTTGTTTGTTGGACAACAAACCGTCGCGCGCGGGTGCCGCGGTGCGGCGCTGATTTAGGGGGAAACTTCGCTTGTTTTGCATTTTACGGGAGCACGGGGAGACACCCTCGAGATTTGAATATTTCACAAGGAGCGCAACTTCACTAAGCTTCGTCCCTTTATATGACTTCCAGACAATCGCTCCACATTCTATACTATGTTAATAAGAGTTCGCTCCAGAACTATAAGCATTATGATTCCAAGATAACAAGAATCATCATCATTTCTCTTTTTCTCTTCTTTCCCACTAACAATGTCAACACTGAGTCTAAAACCTAAAATTAAAACTTGATAACACGAAGCCACTCACTGCAAAGCAAACTGCGGTGCGAGTTCATTTCAGATACTGTAATATATGCCGGACTGATAGCGCAGCACAAAAGCGATACTTAGACGGTTAGATTATCTGCCTCTGCGTGGTACAGGCTTTGTTTACAGTCCGCAGTCCTGACAAGTCAGTCCTTTTGAAAGACGCATCTCTGATAATTGGAACGGGAATTAATGGATTCTAAGGCTTCGACGGCGATCCACTTCAACTATTAACACGAATAAAAAGAAATTGAATATAGAGCGGAAATTGTCCATTGTGATCGGGCAGTTTTCTATTTCGCTCTGCGGCCATTCATTTCTAGGTATTCGCTTTGTCGTGTGCGCCCTAGTAGCTATCAACGTCGAATGAGTGCGCTTTGTCTCCGTTGAAACAGGTTAAGTAAATAACCAGATCGCGTTTCATAATGGACGAATGGAATTTCCACGTCCGAATGAATAGCGTTTGCACTTTATATTTGATTCAGTTTTTAATTAACCTCGATTCCAGCATTTCTGCCTTTTAGTTCAAAATATGTATCCTATTCGAACATTTTTAGCGTTTGCGAATCAGTTCTGGCATAAATATCCAAGATTAAATTGTTCTATGATACCATTATTATAATGAATGTATCACAGTTAACAATACCTACTAATCTGAGTAGAGAATACGAGCCACTGGTGTCTGTAGAGGTACTAACTTAAGAATGTTCCTAAACAATATAATATTTAACGTATCGAAACAAAGTAGATGAATATACAGTTTTATTATGTGTTATTAATTTATTTTTTCTTACTTTATTCATTTTTAATTTATTACGCTAAAGCATGGGTTAAAAGAGTGTGATAGAGAGAGAGATGAGTAGGTAATTAATTCCACACCTTCTAATAAGTTCATGTTTAGGTATATTAAATAAGAAAAAGGTAATTTAAGGCAAGCTTCCGAAGACAGTGAACTAAGACAAGTTTTATTTTATCCTTCTGCGTCCCCCAATGTATGTCGCCAGTAACTTGTATCATTTACGAACAAGCTGGGACCGAACGTGTTTCAATATTATTTGGGAGTGGTTTATTTAATAAATTGCTACAATAATAAATGTGCTATTTAGTTTCAGTCCAATTTCGTTCTGTTCACTTTAAATGTAGGGTAAGTAAACACGGGACCGATGATGGCGGCTGTTAACAATAACAACGATAACTTTTCTATCGACACTATTGCATATAGAACTTGAATAGATTCTGTTGATACAAAATCGGCGGAATTCAACTGCGGCGGTCAGTGGAATCTTCCGAAGCTACAGGCGAACGTCGACGTTAGCTTCCATTAGCTAAACAGTGATGCAAAATTTAGAATGATTTTTAATGATCATTGACGGGTTAATATCAAATTCCGTTCGAAATACAACAGTAACATCCCTAGCTAAAACAACAGTGTTACATTTCCATTTAATTTAATTTGCTTCGTCGTTAAACCGGCCGGTGTATTGGTGCATTTCCATCTACCTGTTATCAGTTTCCGCGTCAGTGGTCGATTTTTTGTGAACTCTGCTACATCCGTAACAAGCTTTTTCTATTCGTTTTCCTTCCGTCTCCGAGCTGTGTTCACAGCCTGCTGTGTTCAGTGCTTTGTTCCAGATATCGACAACATTGATGCCACCCACCATTATTTTAGTATTGAAATTGGCATTTAGAACGAAAGGCTTAAAGAAAGGCTAGAGAGAGATATCAGTAATATTATTATTTACTCACCTTTGTTTATAATGCTTACCTTTACATATTATGACTGACTATTCTTGAAAGCTTTACTTTTTTATCACATAGATCTACTTCAGACACAGGCCCGGTGCCTTGTATGTGCCGTCTAAATTTAAGAAAAATAACTTAGTTAAATAGACACTTTTGCTTGACATCCTAATGTCCACATAAGCAGTAACGTGTAAAAACTTGTTGTTTTTTATTTAAATAAAAAAGCGTCCCGTCGGCAATCTGAGACCCGCAGCCCTTCAACTATCTATACCTGCACTTAAAGGATCAGGCACTTAAGATTTGTTACTACGTCTAATTTGAGCCAGCTAAGATACGGACCGTAATCATGCATGATGATAAATTGATAACGGGACCAAATTATGGATCTAGCGCGAAACGGCGCACGCAAATAGTATGTATGAGGGCAGCGGCTTTTTCGGTATAATCGCAAGAATATCGTACTGCAACGTGATAAAAAAAGTTATAGACTATCTTGACAGCCCTAGACTGGTTTGATCGATAATCCGGTTAGGGCGACCGCACGTGCGGCGGTGCACCGCCGTCGGCGCAGTCTGATCGAGCCGAGCAATAATTTGGAGCCTCACCTGCCGTGCTTGCTACTTGCTGCAAGCTTAATAGGCATTACAGTTTCAAACAAGCTTCACCTAAAGTAATAAAACGTTACTTACGGTTAGGACGGTGCATTCTAATTGATTTAACGAGATATATATTTCAGGCACTACGGTACTACGTAATTAGATTTTCTCTTGCTGGTTTGTATTTTGTAAAAAAAATATACATTGGTTCATTAAATAGCGATAAACATTCGATCCCCTCGATGACAGCAGCAGAGGATCGAAAGTTGTAGAAAACCCTAGGGCCTAGGCCTTTGTCCAGCAGTGGACGTTTTGCGGCTGATGATGAAACATTAGATGCGATATTTTAGACTATTAACGCATTGCAATATTTTCTCGGATCCAGATCGCAGTGTATTAACTGTAAAGTATGCTTGTTAGAAAGTTTCACCAATATAGATACTTAGAGAAACTGATCGGTAAAGTATTGTAAAGGCAATGTCATACATTGGCCTTGGAGTTGTGTTTCATTTTATCCACATATTAAACATTTGGGCTACGTGAAATCTGGTATTACAAGGTACATAAATACTTCTAGAAACATTGGTTTCATGTTTCCGAGTCAGCTTCGAGTTTCTGCGCGCGGTCCGAAATGTTTCCATTTAGACAAATAATACCGCAGAGATAATTGTTCTTCTAATAGACAGCTACTAAAATAAATTGCGGATTAAGCGCCAGAGCTTCCGCCGGCCGACAATTTTCAATTTACCAAGTAGAAAATTGGGATAGCAGCGTCGCGTAACAAAATAGAAGTTAGTCTGTGTAATAAATCCAGCGCGGCTGTTGTGAGCGACCTTTTTGTCGGTTCCGGTTTGATTAGAATATTTATTCTACGACGCTCAACGGAACCAGCGTTATTCTGTTGTTGTTGTTATGTCTAAGTAGGTCTAAAGGTGGCTAAAAATGTAAACAAGTGTGATTTTTAGGGTTCCGTAGTCAAACTAGGAACCCTTATAGTTTCGCCATGTCCGTCCGTCCGTCCGTCCGTCCGTCCGTCCGTCCCCAGTCTAGCTCAGAGACTCATAGTACTAGAAAGCTGTAATTTGGCATGAATGTACATATTAGTCACGCCAACAAAGTGGTAAAATAAAATTTTGAAAAATATTTTTTTTTAATGCACCTCCCCTACACGTAACGTGGGGATGTCTTTTTTTTTTCTTGCCTACCCCATAGTGTGGGGTGTCGTTGGATAGGTCTTTCAAAAATATTGCGAGTTTATGAAAACAATTTTTCGATTAAGGGATCCGTTTATGAAATATTAAGCTTTAAAGCGCTATTTTTTGTTAGAGTCAAGTGTCCCCCCCCCCCCTACAGCCAAAACTACAAGTACTAAAAATCTGAAAAAAATCTTCAACGAAAGCGCATATAACGAATTTTAAAGGAAAACTATCACGGCTAAGTAGACATGATTAGTTCCTGAGATACAGGCGATTAACGGGTTTATACCTACTAAAAATCATCTAAGACAGCGCCAAATAACTTTAAATAGAAAATTGTTTCATACATGTTGATTTTTGAGATAGTTTTTTGTGTTTGTCGTTACGGCTTCGGAACCCTACACTGAGCATGGTCCGACATGCTCTTGCCCGGTTTTTTCTCTTCGTCTAGATGAATAACATACTTTGACGTAATGCTTCCTAAACTTATGTTTCAGTATAAAAATACCAAAATTTATTGTTATTTTGACATAGTGTAATTGGTTGATTCAAAATAAAAATAATACGCTGCCTAGCTAACAAATACAGTTTCTCGTTCAAATTACGGGGTAGGCCTTTAGGAGAGCAGAGGCCGGCTTGAAGTGATTTATTTTCATAAAATGTTTTAGTTTTATACAACGGTTCAAGTATAATTATGTTACAAGGCGAGACTTTGCAAGGAATTCGTTTGTATCCAGTTTTGATTCCAGGTAGCTATTGTAACTGTCACTCGCATAGCTTGGAGATCAAGCTCTCCTACTGCGAGGGTACCAATAACCCGAAACAAAGTCAAATTGAAACGTCACTCTACCAAAAACAACGGGCGTGCTTCGTACCCTATTGTATTCTATATTTGCTCATGGTGGAATTCGAGTCAACTCAACCTTTTGACAACGTTAACTGAAAATCATTATTCGTGAGTTATCAAAATGTGCGTTTAACCGAATTGAATTCTTATTTGACTAGCGTTTCAGTTGATTTAATATTTGGAAATATTGGGCCCTGGTCGTTTAAAAATGCGTTTAGTATATTATAAATAAATGTAAATAATTTATTTTTCCCATAATCCCTTAATCTTCTTCAAACACATTTTTTAAACGACTTCGTCATTCTTCAATCCATACAATGTATCGTGATCGCTGTAACATTTTGCCTTCCTTCCTTAAGTTCCAATCTTATCTTATATTTCAATATCCAGTAGATGTTAATTTAGGCAAGATTCAAGCAAAAATTTAAATATTTATTTTAGAGCTTTTAAACAGCTGATATTCCACAGCGGCTGTCCCTGCGCAGTGCGCAGATGCATTAGCTGAGATTGACAGTAATTTCCTTAAATCAGGAGCGACTCTAGCCGGAACGTGTTCTTAATGGACTAGGCGAAAATCAAGTTAACATTCTGACACCGTCTTACCTACCGCGCCGACGTAATTAAATGCAACTTAGACGAGAGCCGATTACTCAACACTAACAGATACCGTCAGCTTCTCTCAAAATTAGAATTTCCTTCATAATCCTTCGTCCACGGCGAGTCTTTCCCTCAACCGAAATATGAATAATGTCCATTCATTTGAAATTCAGAAGAGGTCTTCATCATCGCTTTCTCATTCTTTATGAACTTTAATATAAAATATAAAACAACATTATACCCAAGTAGTAAAGAGCGTTAAGAGGTCATATTTCTTTTCTTTTTGCGAAACATACGGGCAACTAAATTTGCTACTACCGATCCCTTAGGGACTTCTTTAAATATAATGCATCGTTAAGTCTAGTTACGTTAAATCTCCTCCTCAAAATCTTATTAAACTGTGTCATGAACTTAATGAGTGAAATGATTGATTTAATGAGTGTATTTGTTATTTAAGTAAATATAGATATAAAAACGATATGGCGATTGGTAATCTTCACTACATAGTATAAAGCAAAGTCGCTTCCCGCTGTATGTCTGTCCCTATGTATGCTTAGATCTTTAAAACTACGCAACGGATTTTGATGCGGTTTTTGTAATAGAGTGATTCAAGAGGAACGTTTTTATGTATAATAAAGTCTGTTTTATGTACGGGTGTTACAGAAAACTCACATAAACCGAAGCGAAGCGAGGGCGGGTCGCTACTTTTATTTAAAATGTAGACGTATCCAATGCGTATTAAAAGTGTACGTTGCTTTTACCATATTCTACGAAATTCCTGAAATGCCTTTATTAGAAGTTATCGTTATTTTGCTGATTAAAGATCCTGCACTGTTATGACAAAAACATTTTAACATACGGGTTTTGACAATTAGTAACCCTCGGAGTAGTTTTATTTGTAGTAATTGAGTTAAACGCTTTTATTAAGGTTTAAAAATATACGTGTGACATATTTTCAAAATTGTTTTCTTGAGGTTGGATATGAGGTTACATATAATTTTTGGTATATTTTACAAATAATAATTCAACCGTGTCATATGTGGAGGAGCCCAAACTTGGTATGTTTTGTAAAAGATTTTTATTTTTATTTAAAATAAGTGACTGAAATATAATGATGTAATATATTTTTAGAATCGATTTAGTTCCCTTTCATTAGGATACCACACACAATAGGCTTCAGAACAAAAATATGTTTTTTCCATCCTAAAGCAATATGACGTCATAACTCCTCTCCTTTTTTGTTTTTTTTCCGTGCTACGTGTCAAATTTAATCTTACGGCCGAAAGACCAATCGTTCCGATTTTCATGCTTTTTAACACCATTTGCAGAACTTTTCGGCGTACCGATAGGACTAGTATTGATTAATCAAAGGACTATTGATGAAATTAAGAACAGTAACCTGATTCAATACATATAATAATAAGAAAAGCCGATTTTGGTTGAGAATAAAGTACATTTGTCTAAAGTTTTCTTTTCTTTCCGGGATCAAACCCAACTATAGAGGTCTAGTCACTCTGAAAAAAATGATTTGCAATTGTGAATGCTGTGTTGCGGATGTTGCAACCAATGGTTGTTACAAAAACTTATTAGATAAATTAACCCTTGATTTAGTATTGGTAACTATTTCCCATTTCATTTTATAGTTTTCATTTATCTTTTAATAATTGTCCCGTTTGATTAAGGGTTAAGTTACACATGTGGTCGGAGGTAACCCATAATTTTATCGAATTTCACTTCATCGATTGTATCATTTCATCGAACGCTATTTTCTGCTGAAACCATGACATTTTCACGATATTTTAAACATAGGTTCATTACGTAGGTTAGGTTAGATTGTGACTACACAAACAAAAACTGGTGCGGCGAGAAACGCCTTTCGATGAAATGAAATTTCTGCGTACGGTCTATGAAAGGTGTTTCCATAAAATCGCTCATTGAATGCAAAACAGACACATTCCAAAATAATTTGCTCTTGCATTAAAAATCTTATACGAATAGATTCTAATTTTAAAATGCAACACTGACTCATTTTGGAATGTGTCCGTTTTGTATTGAATGAACGAAATAATGGGTAGGTAATAACCCGTAGTCGAAGGCGGTGCTGCTTCTCAAAAAATATGATATTAGATAGAACATCAATTAACATTATATTAAAAACTATCACAAGACATTATAAAAGTTAGATGTAGTAACAAATGTTATTATAATTTCATTTGGTACAACGTCTAATTATTATAACGCTTGCTAACCGACGTCAAAAAAGAGGGAGGTTCTATGATCCCCTGTAGTTTTTTTTATGTATGTTCACCGATTTCTTCTGCAATAAAATTGTGTACCGATATTATTAATTTTTTTATTTAATACGGGTATTCCATCCGAGGTAGTGCCAATGTCACCAAGCCTGAATCTGATCTGTGAAATTTAAGGAATTACCTACTACATATATCGATTTTAGTATTTCTAGTAACAAGTCCGGCATTTGCATTCAGAAAGTAACTTTGGTGAAGTGGAACTCCTCAACGGTACCTATTACTAGGCGGCGATAAGATATCTTGATTAGCAACGAAGAATATTTAATTGTTTAAATATGACTATGAGTCTCCCGAGGCGTTGCTTGCGGCGAGCTTGAAATGTTTTTTAAAGTATCATATCAACTAGTAAAACGTGGGAGTGGGAAATGTAACAGCTTATTTTGATCACTACAAAGTATAAAATAAAATACTTAAATGTTTAACAAAACAAAAATCCACCTTCAAACACGCAAAAATAACGTCTTTTAAAATGGTAGGTAATAAGGTAAGGTAATTAAGTCCAACTTAAGTAGGTTGGACTTACCTTACCTAACCTAACTCTAAAAAAGAAGTAAGTATGTTTACGGTTTTGCAGGCGGTTAATTGTTTTTTTTAATAGTATCGTATCGTATGGTATTATGGTTCTATGCTTAATTTAATTTCGTATAACGTACATTAGATAAAATAATTATAGTACATACCTAACAACAAAAGGAATAACGATCATGTAATAGTATATTAGTCACAGGTTAAATTTCAATGCATAGATAGTTGTGGAAATCCTGGGAGGAGGTCCTTGCCCAGCAGTGAGGCACAATATAATTCGGATCCAACATACAATAGTGAAGCGTAACATGCATTATGAGTATATGACTCACTTCCTCCGTCTTCTCTGGACCATTTTAGGTCCCTTCTGACTCAATAGGTTAGGATAGGAACTGGTACCATGACAGCACGCGAGCTGAGCGATCGTAACGAATAGGCCGCGCGAGTCTGTGGCCGGGCCGGCAGCGCCAGACCCGAAGTATATTGTTTGAGCGTTGCTTGGCGTTGTAGGATTGAATGTAGTTATTTAATGTGTTTTGGTTATTAGACAATAATAATGTATAATTTAATATTTATACAAAAAGTTGTTATGAAGTTATGACCATACCTACTTCATTATTTATGAAATTATTATTGTATCGTTGTACGTTTTGTTTATTATAGCTACCAACCAATCCAATGTTATATCAAAAATAATATACGAAATGGACTGTTATCTTAAGAGTATTATGTTTTTAGTAATTCATAGGTATGTTCTATTACTTACCCATTATTAACACCACCTTGATATACAGGAGCATTACCAAGGGCAGTGACATCCTTTACTTCAAAAAGGTCGTTCTCGTGATGGTATCTTTCGGTGAAATCATCATTGTTGTCGGTAAATTGGCGGCTTACTGACTCTTAAAACACAAACGTTTTATATAGGTATTTATTGTTAATAATTGAATTAAATATAACGTTTTCGCTGGTTGCTAAGTGCGTCACATGCAATGACGGTACCATTCCATTGCTTCCAAGTCTTCCAATGAACACTCACGTCGTCACCGGTTACGCCCGAATTACATATTGAACGACTACCTACCTAACTAGGAAAACTTCCACTTAATGGGTCTGCGAAGAAAGGATTGTGGGAGTTTTTTTAATGACAAGGAGAAGGCGCACGACACCACAGGTCACCTGATGGTAAATGAGATCTTAGACCCAAAGACACGTCCACTTGCAAAAATGAGTAGAAGGCAGTTGAAGTCTTCTCTAATCAGATTCCTCGTATAGTCAGTTACCAGCAATAATTTAACATGGTATCTAAGACAACGTATTCATTAGTAACTATTTAGTAACTGACAATCGTAAAACATTTTCTGTATAAGTATAAATATCAAATTAATTCGTAATAAATAAACTATCCTTCTTTCCGCTTTGTGAAAATCAGTCAAGTACATAATATGATGTACCTATGTAATGTAAGTAGCACAACATATTATTAAAGCTCACACTTTAAGAGTCATGCTGATTACTTTTAGATTGAGTTAACTCACCGCGCTTTTTCAATTCTTGCTTCATGACGATATCAAAGTATTGCTCAAGGGTTTGAATATTTGCAGTGACGGGCGCTGGAAGAATGTATTTATATAATATGGTCGTCCAAATCAAAAAGTACCTTATTGAGGTTGGTTACATTGTGTTAATCATTGTTATACAAATAAGGCACTAATGGCGTAAACCTGGCAAGCATAAAGCGCTGCGTTTGATTTAGACGGTAACATTTTTGTAACCTTACCGACTCCCAGGTAAACATCAATCTGTTTGATCTTTCTTGCGTGAGATCTCAAACGTTATTTTTACACTGAGATTCCATATAAGTAATTATCAAGTCTATTATTGTGTTTTCAACTCAAATTGCTTAAGGAATTTGTATATAAGGAATTTGCGAATTTAAATAAAACGATATCAAAGTGGGATAACCCGGATAAAATGTTATGGTAAGGCTTAATTTAAGACTTATTCCTAAAAATGGTTTTCAAGCTACCAAAGATGGTAAAATAAAAATTTGGTGCACCTATACTAATTTCGTTGTATGAACGTGGTACAGTCACGTCTAATAATATGGACACAGTTAAAGTTTCATAAATAATGTAAACACACGACTCTACTGCAAGGGAATAAAGTTGTATATATATTTCTGAAAGCTTGTTAATGTATATATACTCGTATTTATGATGCTGACTGTACGTGGGTATATCTTAATTATTATTTTAACTTTGTGACTCACCTGGGTTATGCATTCTCATTTTTATGATGTGTAATTCCACTAAAATGTATAAAAAACAATTTAAGGAATGACTTTTTTGTATAAACCAGTAATAAATTATAATTAATTAGGTACTTGCATATTTTTTCTACTTCCTCGTCCACAGCAGATATTTTTACTAAATAGGAAAAAAATATATTAGGCATTTACACATAAGTATAATAAACTATTATCTTTTATAATAAGTAAGTAATAAACATTTAAACATAGAATAACTATATCTTAAGACATTCATGTCTTGGATCTTAGTATACCTACAGTTCAACTATATAGCTCCTAAAACGGCCTCCTGGGTTGGTTTCTCCCTCGCTCTCATCATGCGGCTTATGATAGCCTAAGCGGCTTTATTTGTTTATTTAATACTTATTGCACAGAGAACTACCAATGGCGGACTTAAACCTAGTGGCATTCTTTACCGCTCAATCAAAGATTTTAAACGAACCCGAAAGTTTTTTTAAGAGGTAGTAGTGTATATTATTTGTTTCGGACGTTTGCTATAGTCTGACACATCACCACGACTAAACCGTCTGATAAAGTTCATTTTGGGTGCCAGCAACCTCCTGGGTGCTGGATGGGTGAAAGAAAAAGTCGTTCTTTATCTTTACATAGTATAAAGTCGGTTCCGCCGTCCGGTCGCTTAGATCTTCTAAACTGCGCAACGCACTTTAATGCAGTTCTAATCAATACGTAGAGTGATTCAAGAGGACGGTTTATATGTATAATAAATTCTGGTTTATATAAAACCCGTAGTGTTACAGAAAACTCACATAAATCGAAGCGAAGCGACGGCGGATCGCTAGTTTCGTAATAAATGACAAAACCCCAGCTCTAAGGTAGCGCGTCACAGTTTAAACTTACGCAATTGACGGAATTTGATTGCTTTCTCATCCAGGGCACCAGCAATATCTTTAACAAAAATAAGAACGAGAAATAGAATTTTAAATCAATTAGAATATCATCTAATCTAATTACAGTTCGTTACGTGGAATGTAAGCCTTACACGTTTCGGGGGGCCCTTTTGTTCCTCCCGTGTGTCTGTTGCAGTAAGTTTGGACTGTACAGCCTTCCAGTGACGCGTGTCTTTCGCAGAAATATCTCCAACGACAATTTAATTCAGGTGTATAAACTGAAAATAATTTCCTCAGATTAAAATGGTTATTCAATACAATGTTCGCGAAAAACAACCAATATGTTATATTACAGAAATATATTTTTTAAGTAAATTATTCTTATTGTTAGACCTGAGTCTTGTCAATGTTAATCAACTAAGCAATAAAACGGGTTCAGTTCAAGAGGACTGAGTTGTATTTTGCCCTGGTAAGAAAAATGTCTCAGTTGTAAAATGTCTAAGTAAGCAAAATGACTTGTTTGTATAATGACATGCTTGGAAAATGTCTTAGTTTTATAAAGACTTACTTTGCAAAACGTCTAAGTCGTTAAATGTACAATTAGGCAGAATTATCAAATTGTATAAGGTCTTGGTTGTATAACGACTGTGTTAGCAACTACTGTGTGTGTGTGTGTGACTATATAGTTTTTATTCTTCTAAGATTTTGTATGTTTTTATGCTTTTGGTTGATTGTGTTGTAATTAGGACGTTTTACAACCAAGCCCTTTCTCCTACTTTGGAATATTGCAATGCGGGCGTTCTGTACAGACAATATACATACCTACATCGAAGACGTTTTGGTTACCAAGGCAAAATGCAACTAACTCCTGTTGAACCGAACCCAACAAAACGAATACCGAAAAATTAAACTCTTTGTTTTGCCATACTAGATTGACTGTCTGTCACTCACTATTAGCTATGCCTCTTATGCAATAAAATAAATATGTATAGCAATTACTTATCTGTGCTGTGTAGTATCTGTGCTGTTAAACTTTTCAGTATATAAATAAGTAAATATATAAAGGCTAGTAAGCCACCATGCTGAGTGGCGACCATTTTGGTGTTAATTTTACATTAAACTTGAAGCTTGTATTACTCTCTTTTGGTAAATGTTGTTGTTGCTGTTGGTTTAAGTATATATATTTTATTTTAGCACTTAATAAACCTTTCTTCATCATGTTATGATAAAGGAGGTACATTGAAATGAACATAACGAAAATTTTGAATTTAAATAAAATATGTAGGTACGAATATAAATCAATAATCACGCAATGACAGGGTTCTTGGCTTCACAGTAGCTGTGTTTGAACCGCTGTCGCCTGGCTCCGATATTATTTTTTGATTATTAGGCAGTAGACGCATATCCAACTGGTTGGGTTTATCTGTTATCAGAAAAAACACATCGGTTATGAATACACTAAGTAGAGTTTTCAAAATTAAAACTTATTTGTAACACAATGAACTCGTAAGCTTAGGTTTTTAAATTAGCTGAATTAACTATTACAACCTGATTTGTTTTTAAAACCGCTAAAACGAGATATTGCGTTTAATTGTTGGTCACTTGCAGAGTTGAGTACATTTGCATTGGAAATCAAAATTTCACACGTTTTTTTGAAGAAACAGGGAGAAACAAAATCGATAAAAATCATGTACTTTCTTGGTCAATTCTGGATTTTAATAGATTCATTACATTTAATAGTCTTTTCAATCGAGGGAACTGCATCTTGCTCTCAGTTTGACGTAAGTAATTGTTTAATCAAGTTAAATTAAGTATTGCAGTGCGGTGTGTCTTGTGGTAGGTTGTTTCAAAAGTGTGGAATATTGACTTCAATGGCTCATTAGTCAGAAAATGCACCTCACTGGCACTGAACCTATGCATATTTGAAAAAATAATACGTATGGTAGCTAAACAATAACATTATAGTAACGATTAAGTCTTACACATCTTGGAAAAAAAATGGTCTCAACACCTCTGTTGGTCAACGGAACCCACGGCCTACCTGGGATAACTCTCGGGGCATGTTCTAGGGATTTGATATCAATAAAAAAGATGTTGATATAATGTAATTAACACATGTGCACATTGAATATTCTCGAATCCTATAAAGAGGTTCGATGTCATATCTGATATCGAGCCTCTTAAGATAATAAAATTAATAAAAGTATGCGGATATCATTTAAGGAACCTGCAGTCTCCTCAATTGATGCTAGATGACAGCTTTGCAATAATAAAAAGAGTTCAAGCTGATTTATGGAAATTGTGTGTGAATAAAAATGGGAAAAGTATTTACAAAATGTTAAAGATAAGTCTAGAAAAAAGTACTGGTTATGACACCATGAAAAAAGTCAACAGTCATATAAATGGAGAGGAAATTTCAATAACCAACATGAATGCAAAATTAGCTTTGAGTCAATGTAAATATTTTAAGAATGCCCCGTTGCCCAGTGGATATTTTCATCTAGACGGCAATCATTAATACCGACGACTATGGAAAAATTTTGATTGTATATTATGAAAACTATTTTAAAATAAACATATAAATACACGTTTTAATTCGTTTACTTTTTTATTTACAATGATAAGAAAATAAGTAATATTTATTTATGTACAATAACATTTAGATGTTTGCAGTAACATCGATATATTATTTTGTCGATAAAATATTTTGCCATCATTTCATGACGTAGTTTCAGTTGTATATAGACAAAAAATCAGCAAACATTAATGAATTAGGAGACTTTGAGACTTATTCTACTTTGGTTTTACAATAATATCGTCGTATCGCTTTTGACTTGGCCGCATTTACTTTTGATTACAGTTAAAGACAAAAAGATAGGTGTAAAAACAATGTAAAATAAGGCCCCAGTAGTAGTTGGTACTCACTCTGTGATCCGTTTTCCTTAGCAACAACCTTAGTCTCCCTGCTATTTGTATGTACCTCTATGTAGCTTTTACGGGCTGGGTCATATTTCTTTTGCAGTGTTTGTTTTAACAAAGCTGGTAAACAAATGAAGAAGTTAAATCAATGTTTGGAGTAGTTAGAGTATTCTCCAGATGTTAGTTTTATTTTACCTTTTGAATTACTCTTTCCCTTTTTCAAATTTGTCTTATACATCACTAAAATAAAAAAAAACCGAATGTAAGTAATAACAACAAATAACTATCAAATCAAAATATTCGGAGGACTTACGCATAAACTTGCACTTCCCGGGTGGACTAGGGTCTGTGATAAAATCGTCTAAAACAACAAATTAGATAATGTATATTTTCTGAAGCGATTTTGAATGATGTACTTAGTAGGAATATTTGAATGCAATCCTAATAACTACCATTACGACGCATAATGGTGCCGAATTCTTTTGTGTCTTCTGCATGCATTGGGATTTCTGTAAATAAATAGGGTTAAATAAATAAAATATTAATACTGCTTGAAAAAATTACAGAATAAGAATTTGTTCAAATTATTACCATCTCCGCTAAGGGCCAACGCCTGTAAAGCGTCGAGACTAGCTATATGCAGGTCTAAATTAAAAATTGTTTAAAATGTTAATTACAAAAAATAAATGTCAACATAATCTGTAACAATAATAACAAATACATTTCCATTAATTAATTACAACTCTACCTCGTAAAAAAATTATTCGCCGTTGTCGTCCTAAAACTGAAGAAATTTAAAATTATTTGTATTATCATGTCATAGCACTTATGCCTTATTCTTATTACATTCATTAACAAAATAAAATATCCGTAACATACAGTTTTCATACAAAGCATCTGCTAGCTCGTAGGAACTCTTTGCTGAGCTCACTATGCCGACTCCCGCTAAAAACCAAGGCATAAAGACAAATATTGTAAGATTTATTACATTAACTTATACCTATAATCTATGTACAATTAAATAATTTATTTAAATTTAAAGTCCAGTCTGTCTAGTGATGTTACGGAGTGTCGAATCCGGTTCCGATAAGTCGGAACTTCCGGTTATTCCGACTCCGGTTCCGATACTTTTTAATCGAACGTCGAAGCGAAGCGTCGGGGGTGCGGGTCGCGGACGTCGCGGTAAAAGGTTATACTTATCGTGTGCATTCCGCGAGCTTACACACACACACACACACACAAACAAACAACTTTTACCTCCTACTGGCTTCGGTTCCGGTTCCGGTTCCGATTCCGATAAACTAAATATAAAAACTCCGACTTCGGTTTCGATAAAACCACCTCGATGACATCCCTAGTACAGTCAACCAGATTCATTCTTCGGCCCCTATTGACTAAGTTAAAGTGAAGTTGTCAATCAAAACGTAAGATGCTTCTATTGTAACTGTTGTATTAATTTTATAAAAATTAAGAGAAAATCTGTCTTGGCTGGCTCACATTTGTTTTAAGACAAATTGTTTGACTGTACACGAAGAAGGTACACACGGCATGTCAGTCTCATTGACTTAAGGCCACCAGTGAATCAATGGACTAGAAACAAGTCATACGCCAAGCATTTTTCCATAGGGTTGAAGTTCGGTACATGTGTATATTTCGATATACGAGTATTAGTCATTATATATGTGTATATATGACTATCTTTATTTGAATACTAGGGTGAATATTTGGCGTTTCAACCGCCGTCATTATTATTTTCGCATATTATTCAATATAAACTTAATAACTTCCTTGTTATTTTAAATGAAATGGATACTACCCCCGGGTCCGCTGATTTAGACATCAAAAGTTGCTGGTAGCTATCATTATTTTCGTCAATGTGTTGAAGACAATAATGACGGCGGTTGGAACGCCGGAATATTCACCCACTAGTGACCCGCCCTCGCTTCGCTTCGGTTTATGTGAGTGTGATGGCCTATACATATAGCCTTTCTCGATAAATGTGCTATCTAACACTGAAAGATTTTTTCAAATCGGATCAGGAGTTCCTGAGATTAGCGCGTTCAAGCAAGCAAGCAAACAAACAAACTCTTCAGTTTTATAATACTAGTATAGATTGGCCACGGAAAAAAAGGTTAGCTTAACTTTGGCCTCTCGTTAACTTTTCGCCTGAACACTTTCACGCTTTTATTGCTCAATACATACGTTACGTCAGCAAACGTAGTCTATGGGAAACTACTTATAAATAAAATTTAAAATGCTCTAAAACATAAGATTGTAAGACCTAGTAGGTTAGCGGTTTATAAACAAGGTTAAGTAATACAAAACAAATGCTAAAACATAATTCAAGTCCAACTCTAATTTTTCAACATACAACCTATACTCGTAAATATTTAAATATATTCTCAAGCATGATCATTAGGTAACATCATTTTTATCTTTAACTGCCGCACTCAGACACATCAATTAAATTTAATGCTTAATTAAAGTAGCTGCTGTCACTTTCTTTTCTATAGCAATAGAATAAGACAACACATCACTAAACAATCATTAAATTTAATTGACGTCTCTGAGTGCGGCAGTATAACGGATTTGTTATATTTACTGATTATAGGATTCGTGATAACCTTACCTCCGGGTTTATTCACTGTAAATTAATGTCGTGTTAAAAAACAGCAATTAAAAAATATGCAGTCAATTATTGTAGGAAAAACATATACCAAGTATTGCCATTTTACACAAACCTTTCTCTATTAATTTCTCGGCTACGGGTAGTAAATCATGTGCAGTAAATATGTCGCCTGAAAATTGAAACGATAACGCTATGAAATCACTACAAATAAGTAGCTATGTACAGAAAACAATAATATGTAAATTAATTACCAATCTGCAGTGCACGTTTCTCTATCTCGCGGGGACTCTCTAAACAAATAAAAAATACAGTAATACGAAGAAATAATGTAGAAAACTAAATGAAGGTATGAAGTAACATGGTCTTATTATCACTACTCAGCGATATTTTCTAGACCACATGTTCACACTTTTTTTTGTAAGACTCTTTCGTCTATCACTCCGGTTTAAATGTTGCAAATTAATTTTGAACCACTTTACTTCAAATCATAATGGGCAGAAATTTGGAAAACATAAGTAAACCCGAGGGCAACACTGATATCACTTATGGTATACCTACGGGAGATCTGGCTAAAAATGCGTGTTTAAATATTTTTTTGACTGAAACGTTATGTATACAGTATTAAACACACCTTTTTACTCGAAGTGACCCCGTATGGAATGAGTAACCTATAAGTTGGCTGGCTAGCGAGACCCTGGCTGGGCTACACATACGCATTATACTTACTTTTATGTGAAGCTGAAAGCTTTTTTCCAACTATTTCTGACGATCTCCCGTCTCCGTCTTCAATGGAGTTGTCACTGACAATCTTTTTTCTGGCGTTACTATTAGATGGTTGACCAGAATTGGGTGAGGTTTCAGCAAAGGGTTTTTTATCATTAGGGTTCTGGCCACTTGGTGGTTTCGGTAAAAGAGTTTTACTGGTAAGTTTTATTTCTTCATCCTTTTTTATGTCGCCGGCTTCGGGTGGGTTATGAAAGTTTAGTGGGGTTTTACCAATAAACTTTAAATTAACAGCTTTTGCATCCGCCGGCTTTCCATCAACAGGTATGCCATCGTTTTCTTTATCTACTTTGTCTTGAGCGCCGGGTGGATCACCTTGGACCTTATGAGTTTTCGAACTAGAATTGCTGGCTTCTGGTTAAAAAAATATATATTATGCAGACGCGCCTTATTTCTAATAAGGATAACATATAAAAGACCGATTAACATAAGAACTTACGAATTCCAGGAAATCCTTCAGCGGCGTATACCTATTAAAACGAGGATAGCGTTATAACATTATGGTTAAATTTTCAGTTATTTCCGATATTTTATTTCTTATCTTTTTTTTGTATTCCGCATAACGTTATTTTATTATAGTAATGTATCGGATTCCGCCGTAGCCGTACTCAAGTTATGTTATTCATATAGGAAAATACAGTAGCTGAAATAATATAAGAACTCATCCCTCACGAACTCACGATCAAGCCCATTCGTACTGCAACCAGTCATTGCCATTGGCTACAGCAACGTTTTCGCTTATAAACCCTCCTGTTTCTTGACTCTAGGCTCAGTTTAGCACGTTATTGCGACCACGCACTAAAATGTACAGACATTTTTCACAGGCTATAAATATTACAGCTTTTTTTTATCAATTTTTTAAACGGTTCCTTATCGTTATTGACGAGTTCCTGATGTTTCGACGATGTTCGTACTTTTCGTTTCTCTATCTAGATACAAATTAACTGGTTCATAATATAAATTGATTCTGAAATTACTTACTGAAATAAGTAAAACTGTCAAAATCACACTTAGATTTCTCATTTCTGATCATGCTCGTACTACAGTATCTTAGGAAGAAACTTATGACTGTGGCAATCACAAATGTTAATTATTAGAAATGCAAACTCCGTGACATTACTTTAACTTGTTTCATGATTTGCGAGGAAAGGGCCGCGGGCAAACGTTCGTTCATAGTATATATATTGTTGCTAAGGCTGAAAAACACAGTTTATTGAATAAGTAATACCTAAAGAGCTAAAACGAAGACGCGTTCTACATATGTATAGTGAACAAGTCTATTGATTGCTCATTGCGCCTAGGTGGATATAGTTCTTTTCACTTTTACTGTAAATAAAACAAAACCTATTCAGATATAATACAACTACTTAGTACTAGGTACTTTATAATAATGTAATTCAATAATGAAAACATTGCCAAAATTGTGTTTTTGGACGCTGTTCGGTTTTTACCCAATTGCTGCTTAGTTTTGGGCGCTGTTCGGTTTTTACCCGGTTGCTGCTTAGTTTTCTACCTATCCCCGCATCTTGCTCATCGGTCTATAAAAACGAAACGGCGCAAAATTATACAATAGGTAACCCATTTGCTCGGGTTCTTTAACGGTTCTACTGAATCAGCGATATAAGAAACTTTCCACACGAATATAAAAACAAATCACTCTTATTTAATGTGCAGTTTACCTATTGTATAATTTTGCGCCGTTTCGTTTTTATAGACCGATGAGCAAGATGCGGGGATAGGTAGAAAACTAAGCAGCAACCGGGTAAAAACCGAACAGCGCCCAAAACTAAGCAGCAATTGGGTAAAAACCGAACAGCGTAACTTGCTGCATAAAGACTTTACAGATGTTCTATACCATTTTCATTGTAAAACGTGAATAATGGAAACAGTCAGTATCTAGCGCCCCTTTTATCTTTGTCCTACTTCTAGGTAAGTGACACAATAGGCTTCGATGGAGCAGCCCGAGTCCCACGTGTAACCTTTTACCTTTGACTGCAAATCAAGCTCCACCGGCAGTTCTTTATTATATGAGTGACGTGATTGAGGCCTTCATGAGCGATCGATGTTGTTTTTATCCGTTATGCCAAATTATTAGCGTGCCTTAGTTTTCCTGTTTTATCGGAATTATTTGATTGTAGGTCATGCTATTTTAAATTTAAATATTTTCAAAATTGCTTTTTGGGATTGGTTATGATATGAGACTATTAAATATAATTTTAGGTATATCTTACAAATAATCATTCAACCGTATCATATCTGGAGGAGCTCAAACTTGGTATGTTTTGAAAATGATTTTTATTTGAATTTGATGATGATATATTTTTAGAATCGGCTTAGTAACCACACACGATAGGTATCAGAACATTTTTTCCCCATACAAAAACAATATGACATAACTCCACTCCTTTTTTGTCTTTTTTTTCGTGCTATGGGTCCAATTGATTCTTATGACCTAAAAATCCATCGTTCCGATTTTCAACCTATTAACCCTATGTGCAGGACTTTTTGGCGTACCGCTAGGACTACAGGTCAATAAAATTTAATACGAGTAAAACACATTGAAAAAAAATATGTAAAGTCCATTTGCATTTATGCATTTTGAGGTTATAAAAGTGTTTACTAAATAAGACAGGTTAATTGGTATGGACCATATATTAGGGACTATTAGCACAGAATAAGTAATAGTACTTGTAACTATTAGGCTATACATTAAATTCGCAGTATCTTAAAATGTGAATCGATTGGTTTCTTCATGTGTGGTCCAATATTTACATACATACATTAAATTGCGCCTGTTTCCCAGAGGGGTAGGCAGAGACCACTTCTTTTCATTTGCTACGATTTTGACAAATTTCTTTCGCTTCTTCCACATTCATACATACGCACGTCGGTTTCGGGTACTTAAGATGCGGCCCTTTTCCAGTATTTCTCCGATTTGACTCGAAAAAGTACGCCAATGGTCTAATATTTATTAACTTTTTTATTGATTTTCAAGTGATTTAGTGGCACCTACTGCTGAAACTGAGATATCTTTATTGGTTCCGCGTCCTGAATGCATCGGGTACTTTTATCCCCAACAACTTAATAAGTAATTCAATAGTGAGAAACGAATCCTACGCGATCGTATTTTCTTACAGGAGTACCTACCTACAACTTCGGACTTGTAAGTAGCTGTTCATTTTAGTACCAGTGGCCTGTTTCACGAAAGCTTGAGACTTCCACTTGTAATACAAGTTACAAACTGAGCCTAGAGTAGTTTGAATATAGTATATCAATAGCAGCCACAAGGTACTAAAATGTTCAAGAACTTGTGAGTTCGACCGTACAAGTAATAGGGTTGGTAGACTACATAGTAGGTGATAAGAAAACTAATCGAATTTGGTTAAAAAAAGATTTATTCAACTTTTGTGATATTTGGCCTACAGTTAAGCGGACTTCCTTATGCTTCACGTTTGATGATCAAGTTCAACTATGCCGTCATCCTGAAAAAAATATGGTTTACTATTTTATATTAGGTTACACTCAAGGATACATAATCCGTATTGATAAAAAAATACGTTATTTTCAGACAAATTTGTTCCATAATTGCTTAGTAGACAAACAGAACTTACGTAACTATGTTAGTGTGAATTTTAAGAAAGAAATAAATTTAAAAATCAAAGCTATGTAGGGAGCCTGGCACACGCTTCTAGTTTGGGTCACTAGGCTGCTCGCGTGGCGTGCAGCGCCGGGAACCTCTCCAGCAACGCGCTGTCCCATCTGCCCGCTACAACCTTTAGGAGACTATTGGGGCTCCCTCCTACTCTGCGTAATGACGAAGCGACTTTTTGCGCATGAGTGCAAATAAGTCGTCTGTGTGCGCATCGGCGAACATGCCAAAAGCGCTGCAGCGAGGTGGAAGCCTCAACAACACCCTGAATACATTATTGTAGAGTATTCGCAAGGTGCCGTATGATTTTGGAGTATAACTAGCCTATAAATAAATAATTTGTAATTGGCCCAAAAATTTACAACGCCTTACCTGACAGCATCATAAAATTGTCAAACGAAAATTCTTTTAAAAATGAATTAAAAAAAATACTAATTAATAACGCATTTTACGACATAAAAGAATTCTTCAGTAAATTTGCCAGCAAGACATTGTAATATTGTACCGGATAAATAAATTAATTTTGTACCTTAACTTTAAATGTAATTTTTGTAATTATTATAACGTGACATGTAATATTCTAATAATATTATGAATAAATGAGTATATGAGTATATATATGAGTATAGACTGCTGGTGTAAAAAGTTTAGCAATATGCCTTAACAAGTGTAATCTTGACTGTAAGTGTACAACCATCAAATCTACGAGCCAGCATGTTTCATCTTACAGACAGTCAATGGGCCCTAGATATTTAAAATGCTTGACTCTTTGCAGTACCTACTGAACCATTCAGGAACACCAGAGGTACAGACACAGGGAGTCGGTTTCTGCCCTGAAATACCAATAACTCGCTCTTTATTGTGTTGTACTTTAGTCCATGTTTTTCAGCATAAGCTTCACAAATAGACACTAGCCTGCGTATACCGCCGACCTTAGGGCCCAGTAGTACCATGTCGTCAGCATAGCTTATGTTGTTAGAACATAATATGTCATCAACGTGACATCCGACATAGGCACTACTGAGCGCCTCGATCAGATGTTTTACATAAATGTTAAAAAGTCTTGGAGAGGTCAAACCCCCTGCCTCGCCCCACACTCAAGTCTGTACTGATCAGACACCGCATATTTAACTGTGTTCGTCTGATTCTGATACCAGTATGACAGAATACTTATCAGTTCGGCAAGAACGCTTGCCCTCTCGAGCTTTTCCCACAACACGTACCAGGTCGAAGGCCTTCGACAGGTCCAGGAAACAAGCATACACGGGGGTTTTCCGTTGTAGAGTTCCTGATGTTTCGACGATGTTCGTACTTTTCGTTTCTCTATCTAGATACAAATTAACTGGTTCATAATATAAATTGATTCTGAAATTACTTACTGAAATAAGTAAAACTGTCAAAATCACACTTAGATTTCTCATTTCTGATCATGCTCGTACTACAGTATCTTAGGAAGAAACTTATGACTGTGGCAATCACAAATGTTAATTATTAGAAATGCAAACTCCGTGACATTACTTTAACTTGTTTCATGATTTGCGAGGAAAGGGCCGCGGGCAAACGTTCGTTCATAGTATATATATTGTTGCTAAGGCTGAAAAACACAGTTTATTGAATAAGTAATACCTAAAGAGCTAAAACGAAGACGCGTTCTACATATGTATAGTGAACAAGTCTATTGATTGCTCATTGCGCCTAGGTGGATATAGTTCTTTTCACTTTTACTGTAAATAAAACAAAACCTATTCAGATATAATACAACTACTTAGTACTAGGTACTTTATAATAATGTAATTCAATAATGAAAACATTGCCAAAATTGTGTTTTTGGACGCTGTTCGGTTTTTACCCAATTGCTGCTTAGTTTTGGGCGCTGTTCGGTTTTTACCCGGTTGCTGCTTAGTTTTCTACCTATCCCCGCATCTTGCTCATCGGTCTATAAAAACGAAACGGCGCAAAATTATACAATAGGTAACCCATTTGCTCGGGTTCTTTAACGGTTCTACTGAATCAGCGATATAAGAAACTTTCCACACGAATATAAAAACAAATCACTCTTATTTAATGTGCAGTTTACCTATTGTATAATTTTGCGCCGTTTCGTTTTTATAGACCGATGAGCAAGATGCGGGGATAGGTAGAAAACTAAGCAGCAACCGGGTAAAAACCGAACAGCGCCCAAAACTAAGCAGCAATTGGGTAAAAACCGAACAGCGTAACTTGCTGCATAAAGACTTTACAGATGTTCTATACCATTTTCATTGTAAAACGTGAATAATGGAAACAGTCAGTATCTAGCGCCCCTTTTATCTTTGTCCTACTTCTAGGTAAGTGACACAATAGGCTTCGATGGAGCAGCCCGAGTCCCACGTGTAACCTTTTACCTTTGACTGCAAATCAAGCTCCACCGGCAGTTCTTTATTATATGAGTGACGTGATTGAGGCCTTCATGAGCGATCGATGTTGTTTTTATCCGTTATGCCAAATTATTAGCGTGCCTTAGTTTTCCTGTTTTATCGGAATTATTTGATTGTAGGTCATGCTATTTTAAATTTAAATATTTTCAAAATTGCTTTTTGGGATTGGTTATGATATGAGACTATTAAATATAATTTTAGGTATATCTTACAAATAATCATTCAACCGTATCATATCTGGAGGAGCTCAAACTTGGTATGTTTTGAAAATGATTTTTATTTGAATTTGATGATGATATATTTTTAGAATCGGCTTAGTAACCACACACGATAGGTATCAGAACATTTTTTCCCCATACAAAAACAATATGACATAACTCCACTCCTTTTTTGTCTTTTTTTTCGTGCTATGGGTCCAATTGATTCTTATGACCTAAAAATCCATCGTTCCGATTTTCAACCTATTAACCCTATGTGCAGGACTTTTTGGCGTACCGCTAGGACTACAGGTCAATAAAATTTAATACGAGTAAAACACATTGAAAAAAAATATGTAAAGTCCATTTGCATTTATGCATTTTGAGGTTATAAAAGTGTTTACTAAATAAGACAGGTTAATTGGTATGGACCATATATTAGGGACTATTAGCACAGAATAAGTAATAGTACTTGTAACTATTAGGCTATACATTAAATTCGCAGTATCTTAAAATGTGAATCGATTGGTTTCTTCATGTGTGGTCCAATATTTACATACATACATTAAATTGCGCCTGTTTCCCAGAGGGGTAGGCAGAGACCACTTCTTTTCATTTGCTACGATTTTGACAAATTTCTTTCGCTTCTTCCACATTCATACATACGCACGTCGGTTTCGGGTACTTAAGATGCGGCCCTTTTCCAGTATTTCTCCGATTTGACTCGAAAAAGTACGCCAATGGTCTAATATTTATTAACTTTTTTATTGATTTTCAAGTGATTTAGTGGCACCTACTGCTGAAACTGAGATATCTTTATTGGTTCCGCGTCCTGAATGCATCGGGTACTTTTATCCCCAACAACTTAATAAGTAATTCAATAGTGAGAAACGAATCCTACGCGATCGTATTTTCTTACAGGAGTACCTACCTACAACTTCGGACTTGTAAGTAGCTGTTCATTTTAGTACCAGTGGCCTGTTTCACGAAAGCTTGAGACTTCCACTTGTAATACAAGTTACAAACTGAGCCTAGAGTAGTTTGAATATAGTATATCAATAGCAGCCACAAGGTACTAAAATGTTCAAGAACTTGTGAGTTCGACCGTACAAGTAATAGGGTTGGTAGACTACATAGTAGGTGATAAGAAAACTAATCGAATTTGGTTAAAAAAAGATTTATTCAACTTTTGTGATATTTGGCCTACAGTTAAGCGGACTTCCTTATGCTTCACGTTTGATGATCAAGTTCAACTATGCCGTCATCCTGAAAAAAATATGGTTTACTATTTTATATTAGGTTACACTCAAGGATACATAATCCGTATTGATAAAAAAATACGTTATTTTCAGACAAATTTGTTCCATAATTGCTTAGTAGACAAACAGAACTTACGTAACTATGTTAGTGTGAATTTTAAGAAAGAAATAAATTTAAAAATCAAAGCTATGTAGGGAGCCTGGCACACGCTTCTAGTTTGGGTCACTAGGCTGCTCGCGTGGCGTGCAGCGCCGGGAACCTCTCCAGCAACGCGCTGTCCCATCTGCCCGCTACAACCTTTAGGAGACTATTGGGGCTCCCTCCTACTCTGCGTAATGACGAAGCGACTTTTTGCGCATGAGTGCAAATAAGTCGTCTGTGTGCGCATCGGCGAACATGCCAAAAGCGCTGCAGCGAGGTGGAAGCCTCAACAACACCCTGAATACATTATTGTAGAGTATTCGCAAGGTGCCGTATGATTTTGGAGTATAACTAGCCTATAAATAAATAATTTGTAATTGGCCCAAAAATTTACAACGCCTTACCTGACAGCATCATAAAATTGTCAAACGAAAATTCTTTTAAAAATGAATTAAAAAAAATACTAATTAATAACGCATTTTACGACATAAAAGAATTCTTCAGTAAATTTGCCAGCAAGACATTGTAATATTGTACCGGATAAATAAATTAATTTTGTACCTTAACTTTAAATGTAATTTTTGTAATTATTATAACGTGACATGTAATATTCTAATAATATTATGAATAAATGAGTATATGAGTATATATATGAGTATAGACTGCTGGTGTAAAAAGTTTAGCAATATGCCTTAACAAGTGTAATCTTGACTGTAAGTGTACAACCATCAAATCTACGAGCCAGCATGTTTCATCTTACAGACAGTCAATGGGCCCTAGATATTTAAAATGCTTGACTCTTTGCAGTACCTACTGAACCATTCAGGAACACCAGAGGTACAGACACAGGGAGTCGGTTTCTGCCCTGAAATACCAATAACTCGCTCTTTATTGTGTTGTACTTTAGTCCATGTTTTTCAGCATAAGCTTCACAAATAGACACTAGCCTGCGTATACCGCCGACCTTAGGGCCCAGTAGTACCATGTCGTCAGCATAGCTTATGTTGTTAGAACATAATATGTCATCAACGTGACATCCGACATAGGCACTACTGAGCGCCTCGATCAGATGTTTTACATAAATGTTAAAAAGTCTTGGAGAGGTCAAACCCCCTGCCTCGCCCCACACTCAAGTCTGTACTGATCAGACACCGCATATTTAACTGTGTTCGTCTGATTCTGATACCAGTATGACAGAATACTTATCAGTTCGGCAAGAACGCTTGCCCTCTCGAGCTTTTCCCACAACACGTACCAGGTCGAAGGCCTTCGACAGGTCCAGGAAACAAGCATACACGGGGGTTTTCCGTTGTAGATAGTACTTGATAGTGTGCTTCAATGCCACTTTCAGTACACAGACCAGCACGAAATTCAAACTAAGCCTCGTGCAGTGGCAGTCAAGCACACTGTCAAACACCTTGGCACGGTAGCGAGTGAAATAGGCCTGTAGTTTGCCTTGTCCGCTATGTCTCCTGTCCCATTCTTAACAATAGGTACGACTACTGTCTGCATCAAGTCCTGGGGTAGGTACGAGTGCCCCAAACAAAGATTAAACGATAAGGTCAGCACTCTTGGCAGATGAACGCCAGCGTGCTGCAGGTGCTCGATGCTGAGCCCATCTTAACCAGGCGACTTACCTCTTTTCATGTTATTAACTTCTTTACACGAAAATAGGAGTCGCCCAAGACCGCGCACCCGCGCCGCCCCTAGAGGCGAAGTCACTTTAAAGTGATCCTTAAAAAGATTCGCAATTTCAGTCGAGTCTGTCACACCTGTGTTTACATTTATCGGTAAGCTTACCTTTATATTCATTTTCTTACTGCCTTTCCAGAATTTAGAAAAGTAATAATTATACTAATAATACAATTTTAAACGTAATTTTGTCTGTCTGTTTGTTACGCTTTAACGGCCAAACCGCTGAACCGATCTTGATAAAATTTTCTATGAAGATACCTTGAACCCCGAGGAAGGACATAGTTAACGATAAACGACTTCTCCGCGGACGGAGTTGCGGGAAACAGCAAGTATTATCTTATACATCA
This sequence comes from Acleris laterana, assembly GCA_963966035.1. Taxonomy (NCBI): domain Eukaryota; kingdom Metazoa; phylum Arthropoda; class Insecta; order Lepidoptera; family Tortricidae; genus Acleris; species Acleris laterana. Next base: position 13,845,301 of record OZ014439.1, on the reverse strand, counting down.
GTAACTTACACCCATTTGCATTAAGCTATGCTCCTAATCTACCTTCAACAATCAGAAATTGACAGAAGGTTTCCTAATAGAAGATTAGTTTGAAGAATGTTTGAACCTGGTGGTGGGTAAATAAACATCTAGTTGGTCTAGTGGTTTTTCGACAAAGTGAGAGTTGTTAGTGTCACATCCTACCTCGTCCTCCTCTGACGGGATGTCACCAGGTGTATCTTTTACAGGTGCGCCTCCTGGCACCATATCGGCTTCTTTTTCTATATTTTCTTCCTCAAAACTCTCCGGTTTATTGGTACTACTACTCTCTTGATTCACAGGAGCATTATCAAGAGCGGTGACATCTTTTATTTCGATAGTATCGTCCTCTTTATGCAAAGCCTCGGTACCATAACCAGCATCCTGCGATGTCGCCTCTTAAAAAACGTTTTGCATAATGTTAATTCTAATCACTTATTTTTTATTGAATACAAGAAATTACAACACGGTGCTAATACAAATCAAAGCTAAAATAATGAAAAAATAATCGAACAGAAGTAAAAAATCGTTTTCAATGTTAGTATGTTACTGGCGCAACGTGACGATTGACAACCAACCGTGTCACCTGTAACACCCGGGTCGCAAGTGCGTTGCCAACCGTTAAGACCTGCTCTAAAAAAAACATGGAGGACCAAGAAGGAGCGTAGCAAAAAAGTTTAAGTTTGCCGTATTTGTTTGCCGGCTGGTAACCCGGTAGACCTAAATAGAACGTGATTAAGAAAAGGTAAAATATGTTACTTGTTTTATTTTAGAAATTGTATCAATAAGTTTACAGAAAAGCTTTATATCACTATTATCAGACATAATAATAACGTATGGTCCGCATAATTTTGAAAACTATATGTACCTTCTTTTACAAATATCTTGCGTTCTACTTGGTGTGGGCTTAAGATTTCAGTTTCACTTTAAAAAACATTGAGCTTAAAAAGCAGTCCGGCAGCGAAATAAGGTCAGCGGACCTAATATAGCAGCGTTTATCGTGGGGCAAAATGTGGATAAAACTTCCGTCACTTTTTTGATATGTATATAAGTACAAGAGTTACGGATGCTTTATCCACAGTTTAACACGCGATAACCGCAACCATACTAGCACTACAGCTAAAGAATATTTTTACCATTCTAGCAGTTGATTGAGAATAGGTACCCAACATTTCGAATTTACTGTTTCTGTTCAGCAGTAGTGGTGATTATTTAAAACGAAGCTACCTACCTCATTGGATACGATAAAAAAATGTAGTATCTAGATATATTGTGTATACTTACCGAATTTTAAATCTTGCATCATGACGTTATTAAAGTATTGCCCAAGGCTCTCAATTTTTGCAACAGGGCTTTTATCTGAAATAATTTATATCAACACTTTATAAAATTTCATATTACAAACGTTCATAAGACGTAATAAACGTTAGATATAACAACAAAAACAATAATTTCAAAAGGTGTTATGCTTAAAGTAGTAAACCATTATTTGTTATATAATATCATGTAAGGAACTTTTAATATAAATACACAAGGTATATGATTTATGAGCTATATCATCATATGGTACAGGTCGATTCACAAGAGTTGGCACGAATGGATTGAACGAAAGTAATGTCACCTATCATTGTGTGAGTCCTTTGAACCGATGTTCGAATTTCAAACCGAAAACCTGTTACTATTTTACACACTAGTATACTTTCATTCACTCATTCAATCCATTCGTGCCAGCAATTTATTTTTTTATTTAATCTTTTATACATTTATTTACTTTGTATAGAAAATAGAAGCCTTTGCTCTGAGAAACTCACACTCCGAATATTCAGCTTTTCTTTTCATGATTATTAACATAAGTAGGTACATACATAAACTCACACCTTCGTTCCCAGAGTTCGGTGATAGGCAGAGCTACGGAATTACTTACTACTATAAAAACTTGTTGATAATTCTGTAACCACATTTTGCACCATTAGGCTAAGATGTTTACCAGTGTAGGTATTAGTATCAGGTTTCAAGCCTATTGCCTAACAGTACTACAAGCCTTTATTCCCTTAGTTTCCTTTTACAACATCCACGGGAAGACATGGAGTGGCACTATCTAACCCGGCAACTACACCATGATTATTTACTCTCTGTTAATCTCTCTTATATTTTTTGAACGTTATGTTTTCTGTTCTTAGATTAAATAAATTAATTGGGTTTGATTATTACTCGTAGATACTAAGAATATTATACAATTTGATTGATTTGAAAAATGTTGTTTTATCAATAAATGAATACGTTATGAAAATGTATAATTTGTTGTTCGTTTTTATACGTTTAGTTCATCATACCAACTAAGTGTTATCCCAAATGAAATTATGTATAGAAATTGGCCTTATATATCTTATGAGTATTAGATATTTGGTTGTTATGATATGCATGGTTATTTTGATGACTTAACACCAGATTAATTTATTAATTATTAATAAGCTTCTGACCGCGACTTCGTTCGCATAGATTTTGATTACCGTTACTCCCTAAAGAACTTTTAATTTTTAGGGATGAAAAGAAGCCTGTGTTAATCCAAGGTAAAAGCTATCTTCATTCAAAATTTTAATCCAAATCCGTCAAATCGTTGCAGCGTGAAGGAGTAACAAACTAACACACACACACAAACTTTCCCATTTATAATTGTTCAGTATCCTCAGGGTAAGGGTCCATGAATTGATACATAGGATAGTCTGAACAAATTTAATTCCAATAAAAAGGATTATTAACAAATAGGTTGATATATGTTGCCGTTTCGGCGGTACGATGCAGTCTGTCAAGTGAGCCGGCCCTCAGAGACGGGTCGCGAGATTCGTGACGTCATTGTGACGTCGTCTTGTTGTTGAAGGCGTCAACATCCTCCCCTGCCTTCAAGCTTCATCCACGTCGAGAAATAGGCAAATTCGGTTAAGGGCTCTTCTGATAGTACCCTTGGTCGTCAAGACATCAGCTACTCTGCAGGCTCCGTCGGAGCCAGGGTAGACAGCTCGGATACGTCCTAACGGCCACTTCAGAGGTGATATTGCTTCATCCTTTATAAGCACGAGCTGGCCCGGTCTGATATCGGGCTGCCGTTGCTGCTATCGAGTTCTTGTTCGTTCTTGGCATCACCTGACCAAAAATGCTGTCGTATTTGCTCGATTCTGGCATATCTATGGAGTCGGCTAGGATTCACTTCTTGCAGGTCAGGTGCTGGCAGCGAGATGAGTGGCCTTCCTATTAGGAAGTGTCCGAGAAAGGTCGTGCAGAGATGAGGACATAGGAGACAAAGGCCTAGAGTTAAGCATTGCCTCGATCTGTGCGAACAATGTTGAAGGCTCGAACGTTAAATAAGTGTTGCTTATGACCCGTTTGATGTGAAATTTGGCCGATTTCACAGCTGTTTCATATAAGCGGCCAAAGTTTGGGGCATAAGCCGGTGAGAAATGAAATTGTATATCTTCGTCTACAAATGCATCTGACACAGACTTGGATTGAGCATTAAGCCATTCAGCTAGCTCGCGGCTAGCTCCTACAAAATTCCTACCGTTGTCACAGAAGATCTCCCGTGTGATCAGACGGGCTATTGCCTAACGCACTCGCAATCGCAATTGTTTTCATTTTGAAAATCGAAGGCTTGTCTGCATACTAAACGAAAACAATTGTTCCGTTTTGAAGCCAATTGAGATTGCGAGTGCATTAGGCAATAGCGATGCAGGCCTAACGCACTTGCAATGGCAGTCGGGTTCAAAGTAGAACAATTGTTTTATTTTGTAGGCAGTAATGCTTAAACACGAATGGTTTATCGGTTTTGTCTGCACTAGTAGTCGCCGTAACCATTTCCAACACGTCGGCTCTGTGCCTTAAAAAAACATAAAAAGCTGCTTAATTGGAATTTTCTTTCAACATATTTCGATGTTCCTCCCATTTAGTTGCCGTTATTTAATCTAATTTGTTAAAAAGCAAAAATTATAAGTGTGTCCCAGTTACTAGTTGGTTCCCCTAGACTGTTTAAAGCCCTCAAATGCTTAGAAATGTTATCAATTAGAACCAATTTCCAGGCAACGGCGTAATTTGCCGTCGAAATCTCTAATGATTCGATAAGCGACGCAGCGGTTCCTAATCCTAACGAGGATGCTTTTAAATACTAATATTTACATATATCCGTCAGACAGTCATTATTATGCACAATAGATAAATATGTATCGCGGAATTCCAACCATTAGTTGGTATTACCATCGAAGGGTGGTAGCTATTCCACTTGTCCAAAATCTTTGTCCAATGTGCATTGCGTCTCACATTTTTATAAGCAAACTGTGAGACGCAAATAAGTACACATTGGACAAGTGGAATACCACCCGAAGGTAGGAAGTTTGATGGTCGGCAGTTGACGCCGCCGCCAGGCTCGGCCGCACTGCGCGCCGAGGCGGACGCGCTCGGCGCTCCACTTATGTCGTTGGAAAAGCGAGATTCATTAACGACGATCAATTCCTGAGCAACACTAAATAGCATGAAAAACCTTTTTTCTGTGTTTTCTCGATCGCTAAAATCCTCTTGGTCGTCCTTTTTATTTTTTGATTCTAAAATCTCTATTTGACTTTGAAGATTGTCATATTCGTCGAACATTAAGTAAATTTTGTGCAATCTTAGTTTTAATTCATTGAAATTTGCTAATGTTATCTGCTCTCAAACTCTGATATAACGGTACGGTACGGTCTAATAATAACGGTTAATCGTCCCTTAATCGACGACCTCTTAGCTCGTAAGTCTGCGTCAGCCATAATTGTAAACAAACTAATATAGATTAAACGGTAAATAAAAGTGTTATAAATACCTCGTCATAGGCAAACCTATACAAAACAGCTGTTTGTCGGACAGATACTTGAAAACAATAGATGAATAGATCCCAAGTCGCAAGCGCAGGCGCAGGTAACTACGGGGAAAAAGTCGCGGGCGCGGGGGGATGCACTCTGAAATGTTCGGCGGGTCTGATTTACTAATCGCCTTAAATGTTTGCGTAACAACAAAAATGCAGCTAAAAAGATTATACTACTTTAAGGAGATTGCAAAATACAAGAAAAGCTAAAGGAATGCAACGTATCAATTTTATACGTCATGCGAATTACTGTGCACTTAAATCTTTAAACATTACTTATTATTAATTAGGTATATGAAAAGAAATGAAAGCCATATAAGCCAAAAAAAATGTAATAAGTTGCTTGTTAGTTATTATTACCATGTAGTTATTTACTTCGTAAATATATTGCCTTAAATTAAGTAACAAATTACGATGTAACGTTTAAGTATTGAAATAACTAATAGGCAGTATTTAGCACCTAAAATGAGTTTTATTTTACCTCACGTAGGTATTTTGATGAAATTTAGTGTCTACAAAAGTAAGAACTGCTTGCACAGACGAAACTTTACAACAAAGTATTAATAGGAAAAGGAACACGCAAACCTCCCTTTTGTGAAGATTTCAGCTTGGTGTGCAATCAATCCACATCCAACTTGATTTTGTTCCATATGTTCCAATATTGTGTAGGTTATGAATGCGCGATGTCCGCAATAGATATTGTCCGCCTTTGTTTGCGCAGGTAAGTGCTACGCGTCCGCGTAGCAACAGTAGTCGCGGTCGCCAAATGTTCAGAACTCCTCAGGGTAAAGTTCCATGAATTGATACATAGAATAGTCTGAACGAATTTAATTCCAATAAAAGGGATTATTAACAAATAGGTTGATATATGTTGCCGTTTCGGCGATAAGATGCGGTCTGTCAAGTCAGCCGGCCCTCAGAGAGGGAGAGACGTCGCGAGATTCGTGACGTCATCGTGACGTCGTCTTGTTGTTAAAGGCGTCGACAATAATATTAGTGGGATGGAATGTTAGTGGGATATACATAGTTAAGGCGATAACGGCTTTGGATAACCTTGCTCGTGAGGAAGAAGTTTAGGCGCGGAGGACCCCTTTGCCCGCGCGACCGTCGCGCTAACCTGATATCAAAACACAGACATGGCAGTTATTTTCGTCAATCTGGCTACACTAACGGTATTGTTTCGGAAATCGCAATCACAATTAACAGAGATATTGTTGAACATACATACATTTCAAAAAATACAAATGTCAAAACATAGGTTTCCTTCTTCTTTGAAGCCGGTTAAAAATGTCACAACCTCCACACATTCGCGGGACTTACAATCTCATAATTCATAACATAACAGATGAGAGACTACTACAGACTCTGTACGAAGTCAAAAACCCAGTCCGAAATCGTTCCGTAAGTAATTTAGAGATTTCAAGGTTATTCAAAACCACAAACACTGCCGCCATAGACAATGCCTCTTTCAATCATTTCTGTCAAGGGCTTTTCTTTTTATTTTTCAACATTACTTCTTCGAATTAACTTAAAAAAAACAATACGGCGGTGGGAAAACAGAGAGAAATTTTCCCTTATACTAAATTTCCGATTTTGGAAAACGAGGGTAGGAAGCAGTGTCTGACTATTTGTCATTCTTGTCACTTTACAATAAGGCTCACTAGTGGTCAATTAACAGTGATGCTGTTTGTACTATTTAATAAAGATAAAATTAACCAACTTGTTAGTGAAGGTAGATATATTGGCAAAACTGCCGGCCGTTCTGTGCTCGGATATATGCTATAGAGCATACAAAGCTGTTATGTCGCCTACTCCAACATAAACAACAACTGAACGAGCAAGACAATCGAAAAAAAACCCTAAGAATTAGGAACATTATCTTGGAAGGATTAGCTCTTCAAAGAGAGGTCTTTACTGCTGTTTGAAGTACCAGTAAGTACGCCCCTCTATTACATACTGCCCTTCTTAGAAAAAAGGTGTCTCATAGAACCGCGTGTTAATTAGTAACCCTATTTCTTAACATGGGGGGTTAAGTTTACTTTGACTATCAAATTGCACATACGTCCTTTTTATTTAGAAGGACAGCATACACTGTTCCGTACGAAAGAAAAGTATGAAAAAAAACAACTTACCCTTATATTGCACTTGCAATTGATATGCACGGACTTCGACTGTAAAAAAAATTAAGTAGGTAATATTATGGTTTTACTACGGTACGGGTATGGTTTTTATACGATATGCATAATGAAATTGGCTTCATGCCTTTTTACAATAATAAGATAATAACGTGTATTCTTTTTGCACGTAATACACAAATAATGTCATAACGAGCAGACCAGATTCGGTCTAGTTTGAGTGGCATCACATTGGTGCGTGGACTAGGTGTCTGTTTTATTATGCTTAGGCACTTAGAAAAAAGGATTTGTCATTTGGGAAGTCGAAGCTTACTTAAGACCAGTCAGAGAAATCCTACATTTGTAAGGTGAATCGACAATCTCTCCTCCTTCTCGCCTTTGTACATTATAACTCTGTATTGTATTAGATTTTCTGTTTTTTTTTGTGTACAATAAAGTGTTTACATACATACATACATACATCTCTTATCCTCCACCTCCAAGAAGCAGTTTTCGCACTATCGTGTTCTGATCTGGGGATATGGCATTTCACCACAGTCCTCAGGGTGGGCAACGCATTTGCATTTTTAGTCATTCTTGATAATGCAAATGTTTATAGGTCTCAGATCCCACTTTCCATCAGGTGCCCTGGGCGCTCGTTTACCTTCTTGACAAAACAATAATAAATGTCGCTCTAAACCGCTGGATGTGAGTAGCACAGGACCGATCGGCGGGGGTCTGGCGGTGGATTTCTTTGATGACTTTCCTTTTCTGTCTACTGTTCAATATATTTTTTTAGGAACGATTTTACACTGTATAGGGTCTAAAAAAACATTAGATACTATAACTTACTATAAGTACTTACAAATTTTATTAACTTCATCGTCAACAGCAAAAAATTTAACTAAAAAAAGATTTTATTTTATTTGCAATTAGTAAGTAAATCGTTTTAATTAATTTTCAATTAAAAACAACTGCTAACAACATCCTGTATATTAAAAACACATGTGATTATGAACGTCAATCAATCGTTATTAAAGATAGAACATAATAATAATGTATAAACAGTAGTGTTGTGGAGGGAGAAGGGATGGCTATAGACAGACGGCTAAAGTAACTCCTTTGGCCGTCTGTCTATAGCCAACCCGATCCATCTCGCCCCATCTCGATCAATTATCGCTCGGATGTCGGTCGACCAGTTGAAGTTATCAGAACAAATCAACAATTGATCAACGTGTATTCATATCAAAGGTATATTCAAAGGATGATTCCTTTATGTTTATACTTTGCATCTGACTTTATTTTTGACAACAGGTAATACTTTATTTGTGACAACAATTAAAGGTCCTTATCCAGAACATAGCTTATTAAGTGCCAAATACCAATAAAATTTATTTATTGATTGAAGACAGACATCCTTACAGCCTCTTTAGGATTTCACTTACTCGCTTCACGAAGTGCTTTCAGTTTTCTGGCGCGTTCCGGTGCTTCAGTGGCACCAATATCTTAAACATATTTAACAGAATTTTACTTAAAAAAGGATTGCTTACAATACTAGGCAGCTACTTAGGTAATTACATTAGGTAACAACGTAATCAAATATGTAACTTACAATCCCCGGGAGACGCTTTTGATTGTATCGTGCTGCAGTCGGTGTGGAGTGTACAAGTGTCGAGAGCTCCCAATTTATCGCAATAATATCGCCAACGGCAACGTGATTCGGGTTTGTACGCTGAAAATAAAATCACAATATATGTTAATTGTTATAGTAGGTGTGTTTCATCAACATTTAGTCCCTAGTTTTTGGTGACCCTGCCTCCAAAACTAGCAATTTATGGTTAGATTCCCCGTACGGGTATGTGTGTATCTATGTAATGAGCGCGAGTATTTATTCCTGAATCTTGGATGTTTTCTATGTATTTAAATGTATTTCTCTATATAAGTATGTTTTCACTTCTCATGCTCTTTAAATGTTACTTTATTCTCTGCACATCGGGACTAAAGCATCTTATTAATCTCCGGCCGGAGCAGAAGCCGGCAGAAGCTATTTAATTTATACTTTGAATATGAATAAATTGATAAAAATAAATAAGTATTATTTAAGTTACGAGCATTGAAGAAAACGTGTTATTATTCTAATGTGTATTAGGTTCAGATATTAGACAAGTGGAATAACAAAAAAACAACTTGATTTTCCTATCCTTAAAATTAAAAAATGTAAAGGTGTTGTGTGCATATTGGTGATTGCTATACATAGTGTTGTAGAAAATATGTTTAAAATATAATCACGTGAGGACGGTATTGTTGGCCGCGCAGTGCTGGATAGAGTGAAGCTGCCGCCGCCGGGGTGATTAATTGACTTTCTAATTTTATTCCGTAAATTCATATTCGACTTGCTAGGTTTATCTGTTTAAAAGAAACGTTTAGTATATCATATATCAATCAAATCCAACGGACACTACGTATCAAAATCAGTCGAAGCCTAGTCAAGATGCATAACGAAAAGTTAGCGTTTTTCGAAAATTGCTAAACTTTATTAGGATTCACGTAATTTGATGATGGATCGTGTCGACCGCTTATGTCAACTCCATACATTTCTAGTCGATAGAAAATAGAAACATTAGCTGCGTTTACATATTGGCGGGGCCTACAGTAATAATAATATGATCACTTCAGTGGAACTTACATAAACACAACACACTTAAAATAATAATCTCCTGTTAGAAATAAATTATAAAAATATTGTAAAACCAGACAGACATTGTTATTACCAAACTTATTTCATTTTCATTCTTATTTTTCATACATATATAGAACTTATACTTATGCGTTGATGCCGCTGATGCATGTATGAAGGCTACACAGGGTCGGAGATTCAAATGAACCAGATGTGGTCGTTAAAGGACGTCAAGACTGAACGATTTTATTTTGTTCGATAGTTATTTAAGTTTTTGGTAAACTTTGTTTAATTCACTTTACTTGATTTGAAATCGAAAGATCTTGACTTCTTCTATTGACCTGCTTCGTTCGATCCACTCTTCGAGTTACCGTACCGACCTCCATGCATGCAGCAGCGCAGCGTTTTTGTTCCGCATTGTGTTTACCCCTCGTGTTATCGTGTTGTTAACTTTATGATAGCCCTGTAATAGAGCCCTATATAACTACAGGGCCTTTAATCTACTTTGCTCGAAATTTAAGTTAGCCCATTACACAGACAATACATATAATGATTTATCGTTAACTATTACAAAATACTTACTGTGTGATTGTTTCTTCGCAATATGCTTCGTCCTCCCACTGCGTTTATAATTTCTTCGGACTGCTTTGGTTGAGTGATCTTGTAGGTAAATACATATAGAACGGCAGTTTCATTTGTGCATTATGTTTATACTATGAACCATAAAGTCGATTGCATACAATATGTTGAATTTATAAGCTTATTAGTAGGAACTCACTGCGTGATTCGCGATTCCTTGCGATAGGCTTCGCCCTTCCTGTTATTTTACGTTTCTTGCTTTCACGGGCTGGAAGTATTACTAAGTGACGGTTTTTTTGCAGCTTGTTCAATAACGTGTCTAGTCAATTGAGAGAAAAGTTTTATAAGTCAATATTTTCTTGCAGAGAGGTAATAGTATTCTATGCACAAGTTATCTTACCACGACTGCCAAATGCACTTAAAGCCTTTCTAAAATTTATTTTGTTTTTTTCATTTTCCAATGCTATCGTTTTGTACATTACTGAAATTAAAAATAAAACAATTAATTGATAATTTGATTAAATTTAATTCTTTGAAATCGAAACCAAAAGAAATGGATACTTACCAAATATTTAAAACGAAGTAACATTAGATGACTCAATAAATTTAATTTATTTAAAAATCAATAAATACTCATGTGCCAAGAAAAATAATTTTTCTACAATAATTGTTAATAATACTTATATTGAATGAAAATAATTGATACCAAATGAAATAAATTTTAAAATTGAATAGTAAAACCATATTAATTGAATTTAATTCAATTGTATAATTAAATCCAGAATATAGTAATACACATTACAAGTATGTACATTATCTATATTGATGCAAACATGCCTTGTAATTGTTTATGTGCAATAAAGAGTTTGCATACAAACATGCATACGTAGAAATTCATTAAAAATAGTACAAAGTATCTTGTGATTTATAAAGGTGGTTGGTAGAATGTGGCTCCACTCCACGTGCTCTAACCTAGAGTGTTCCTAAGCCGGAGGGGCGGAGGGAGAGTCACGCGAGCCGAAGCAGCCGCCTTCGGCGTCCAAAAGTACTACTTTGAAAATCGAACTTCGATGTTACGTTAGCTCCATCTCTGTCACTCGTCATTCGAAACTAAATCGAGAGAAAGTAATTGAGCTAACCTAACTTCGAACTTCGATTTTCACAGTAGGGCCTGCACTTTGTTACGCAAGAGTGACGGGCTGCGCTTCTGTGCTTGACGTGGTTATAGATATTTGGTACGAACAAAATGTATAAGCTCGATACTATAGTATGATACTTTATCAACGAATTTTGGTTAGCATTTGTAGTTTCAGGCAGGGTTTTGGATTGTTTGGTAATACAATATAAACATTTATGGTAAGCGTTTCTTAAAAATTTCGTTTCAAATTAACTTGCCTAAATATTGTTGTAACGCAAATTAAATATAAATTATAGTTTCAATGTATTCATAAACGCGATTTGATAAGCATGTGTCCGTCTAAGCAAAGATTCGGAGTATTTCGGACTTCTACGTACGTAAGACCCATTTAGTAAACATATATCCGTGCAGACAGGCATTTGGTTTTTTATTTAGTAAGCATTTATCCAATTTGGTAAACATTTAAATGTAAGCCAATGAAAATAACGAATGACTTTTAAAATATAATATTTTCAGAACTTACACATGTACTTGCTCTTCTTGGGAGAATCATCTGTGATTATTTTACCTAAAATAAGACATTAAGAAGTATTATCGTCAGTGCGCCTGCAATACCGCGTAACTAACAAATTAAATAAGTTGCAAAGTACACCTTAGCACCTAAGTCAGTAAGGTACATTTTGCAACTACATGATTTTTTACTTACGCGGTATTGCAAGAGCACCGACGTTATAATTTATAATCATTCAATTAACGTATAAATTTCGAAATACAATCCTAATACTTACCCCCGAAACGAAGAATGGAAACTTCTGTTGTGTCTTGAGAATTAGGCGGTGCCGCTGTTAATAAAAAGCAAAATTTAAAAAATCCAAGTCTGTTGGCAGAAATACTAAAATAGAAAATAAACTTGGAATTCTTACCATCACCGCTAAGACACAACGCCTGAAGAGCATCGAGGCCCGCTATATCCTGGTCTGAATATTTTTAAGGTAAGGTCAACCCAGTTTTCAACAACGTTAATAATAAGTATGTAAACTAATAAATCCCGTTTTACCTTTTAAAATCTTTATTCGCCGCCCGTCCATGACTGAAGAAGAAATTTAATGTTATTGTATTATTATAATGTTATCATATAAGTAAACAGTACGAAATAAACATAACATACAGTAGGAATCAAACATAAAATCTGCTAGTTCATAGGGACTGGTCGCTCCGCTCACGATGCCGTTTCCCTCTAAAACAAAGACAGTAAATTAAGGCATCATTTTTATTCATTAATTATTGAAACACACCTCGATAGAAAAATATATTTTGAGTTACCTCCGGGTTTTTGGACTGTAAATTAAAGTTGTACGAGTTAATATAGAAAATAAAAAAGATTAACTAACAAAGTAATACCGCCCTATAAAGCACAATTTACAAGAGTACATACAACTTTTCAAATAAAAACTTAAAGAATTTCTTGGCTACATAGCGAAAGTGGAAAATTCATCATTTCTGTCTATCCGTCACCACCATTTTCTCAGAGACTATGTGGACGATATGATTGAATTTTTGCAAGCAGGTGCTTTTTGCAACCTCCTAAATAATTATAAAAAGAAAATGTGGTTAGCACAGTTAGCACATATATGTATAACCGAGAGATAAAGAAAGAAGCTAATCTGTTAGCTAAAAAACAGCCATCTGATGTCATGAAATGTATATTCGTGTGTCGTTTGTTGTCACTTGAAAAAAACATTTTTAACGTTGTATATGTACCTCTATGACTGGCACTGATCGGATCCTTAAATGAATTGCTCGGACGCACTTAAACAGTTTGCAAAAATATAGTATACTTGTAGTTTTGTGGGACAAGAGGCTGTTGCTACAAACCTTTCTGCATTAGTCTCCTGGCCACGGGTACTAAATCGACAGGAGTAAAAACATCACCTGAAAATTAGAACGCCATTTGTATAACACCGCAAAACTCTACAGAACACCATTAAAAAAAACATGTCATTACCAGATTGGAGCCGACGTTTCACTTGCGTCATTCGTTTTTCTATTAGGAAAAAATATCGTACAATAATAGTAGATTGTTCAAAAAGGGACTAATGTAAGCCATTATGACACGAGTTATTTATCCACCCGAGTAAAGCTACAATATAAAAGGATAGTGGACGGTGGATGAAGTTCGAGTGTTAGCCTCGAGTTAAACACTCTACTTTTCACTTCGATTGCGAGAAAAGTATGTAGATGGTTTATCAAGGGGCACGAGACATTAAAGACATCCGAGAAAAGCTCGTTCGAGTATCATTGTGGCATTTTAGTCACGAGTTAAATTTGAATTACAGTGACCCCGTCATTCTAATTCAGAAAGATTTCTCTGCCTTTTGACAGAAATATGTTTGGCCCAATGTATCGTTTTCTAACCGTTTCATTTGCCAACCCACTTTTTTCTGTAACTTTAAATATTTCACACGATGGTACTAAACATAAATCCTGTAATATTTACAGTTGGCAAATGAAATGGTTGAGACAACAACAAGGTTGTTTTTGAGGTTATAATATAACAAATAGTCCATAGACAACATTAGCCTGCCCTCCAGCGCGCACTGAGAGGACAAAGGCAACATCATCCAGTCGCAACATGTATCTGGCTGTTGGTGGTTTTCCAAGCTTGTTACTTATAAAGAAATTAAGGAAAAATACTTTAGTCTTAAGAAAAAGGACTAAAGTGACACTTTACTCCCTAGGGATTAAGTGCATGACTTTAGTCCGCCTTTACATGGCTATATGAGTCATTATAGAGCGTGAGAAATGAAAAACACATAATGAAAACTATGCGTATGTAAAGTGTATGCAGAGTATTCACTATGTGATTCACTTGGCAAATGGCAATGTATTAAACATGTTAGTTAACAGTTTAAGGTATGACATACTAAAGTAGTTCAGTTTAGGTTGAGAGAAAGTGCTATGTCAAACCGCACTTTACTTACTTGCATGAAAAGCTGAAAGTTTTTTTCCAACTTTTTTCAACGATTCCCCGTCTCCTTCCTGGTCAGTCTCTGTTGATTGTAAGATTTCAGAATTAGAAAGATCCTTTTCATAAGTATTGTCTCCAGAAATCATTGCATCGGTTCCCTTAAATAGATTATCGGAATCCTGTTGGCTTTCATCAATAGAATAGTCATCAAAAGATTTTCCATGGTTAGGAGTTTGCTCGACAGAGTTTTCACTGTTAAGATAATTGTGGAATAACTTTTCATCAAGAGGATTTTCTTTGCCAGAATATTCGTCTGCTGGTTTAACTGCTGCGTCAACTGGTTTAATAGGTTCTGGGAAGGCAAGGGGAAAAATTAAAGTCTTGTTTATTTATTTCACTGTAAATGCAAAGAAGTTTATTTTAATAGTTGTGGCATATAAATAAACCCTCAAGCGCCGCAAATATTTGTCATTATTAAACAATTAAGAATTTGTGGCGCTTGCAGTGGAGACCATGGGCCCTTGGTCAGCTGATATGAAAAGCCCTGTCATCCCGGCTTTGGATTGGGCTAGTTATCCAGAGAGGTAATGCAGCTAGTGTCATAGGGACCATGCCGCGAGCGGATCTGTTAAAAGGGGTGTTCGTTTTATAGTGGTGATAATTGATGTTCATACTCAATTGAAAAACTCCTCTGCACTGATGCTGCAATGCACACAATGGGTTGGTTTTGTAATTTAGTATTAACGATATCAAGTAAATAGTTTTCCGTTAAATCTTATGTTTCAATTCCTCAGTATTGGTGATGAAAGCGGGCACTAAAACCATGGGGTTTAAGGGTTGCTTATTTTTGTACAGTATTAAAGATATGAAGCAAACACTTTTTTACTAAATTCCAAAATCCAACTTTTAATTCTAATGCAGCAAGGGTTAGCCTACCCAATCCACGTGGTAAATGGTTCCTTCATTAAGTTTCCCTACCAAAGAGATAAAATATGAACCCTTCGATTGTCTGAAAAGTATTTGGCATAACATACTTTGTATAGTAGATTTTCGATGAATGTTAACTTTGTAGAAAGCGTAATTGGTATTATTAGCAAGTACATACATACATACATTAAATCACGCCTGTTTCCAGAGACCACTTCTTTCCATTTGCTACGATCTTGACAAATTTCTTTCGCTTCTTCCACATTCATACATCGAGTCATGCACGCACGTCGGTTTCGGGTACTTAAGATTCGGCCTGCTTGCTTGCATTCCAAGTTTTTGAATAACAGGCCTTCTAATGTAAGATTAGGTTGAATATGCTTTAATAATGTTCCTTAGCGACGATTCGGCTCATCAATGTCATGCATAAATGTTATTCAGTCAATGGACTTCCTGCCAAGTCATCGCATGGGAAACCAGACTATTCCATAAGAGTATTTGTCAACAGACAAATATATACAGAGCAGAGAGCTACAGAATTACAAAAACTCAAAAAAAAAATGACAATTCTGTAACCACATTTTGCACAATTAGGCTAAGATGTTTACCAGTGTATTAGTGACAGGTTGCAAGCCCATCGCCTAACAGTACAAACCTTAATTCCCTTAGTCACCTCTTACGACATTCACGGAAAGACATGGAGTGGCACTATTCTAACCCGGCAACCACACGGAGGTAATAAGCAATATTACCAATTTGTGATTCTTGTGCAGGAGTTTTAGAAATATCCAATTCTGCAGATTTTTTCACGTCATTATCCGCAGAAAAATTCGGTTGGGTTTCATCAAGAAGCTCCGCATCGGCAGGCATTTCACCGGCAGGTTTTTGGTCGGCTGGTTTATCACCGATAGGTATGTCATTGGCAGCTCTATCGTCGGCTGGGTATTCATCGGCTGATATTTCATTGGCAGATTTATCTACGGCACGCTTTTCGTCAGCAGGATTGTCAGCTACATGTTTTTCATCAACAGTTGCACCATCTTGTTGCCTAAGATGTTTTTTGGTGTTTCCAATAATGTGTTTTGTGTTTGAGCTAAAACTACCTGTTAATATTTTAAAGCAAAAATATTTACTTAGTAACGATTATATTTTTTTCGAAATAGTAGCTCTTTTACTGCTTTTTCTTATGCATACTTACGTAACCTAGGAACACCTTCAGCTGTTAATACCTATAAAAATGAATTCAGCGTTTTATATAATTTATGTTTAAGTATTCGTATGTAAATTAAAACAATCAAAACTAAGTAGACTCAGACAAGTAAAAAAATGTCTACAAAATAAACGTTTTTATTTTTATTTTCCCAATGGATACGACATACGGCTATTGTTTATTACCCACCGGTTGGACTATACAAAACATTACAAGGAATAACAAAATATTTTTATGAAATCGATTATAAGTCAGGGAAAATTTGTTCTAATTTGACAGTGGTTTTATTCAGAGAAAATAGTTATTTGGGTACATTTAAAGACAGCTGGGATATGACTTCGGCTCTTTGTAATCACAAGACATTTTTAACACCTCTACAAGATAATCAGTATTTTAAATTTGAATAGGGTTTTCAAATTGAAAGTACTAATTACCTTGTAGAGGTATTAAACATCCGGCCGATTTTGATGCAGCTCGAGCTGTGACCCGTAATTAGCTACAGGACTAATTAACTCATCATTTTCACAACAGGCTCATCAATATGTAAATAACCTGGAAAATATTATACAATAATAATCAAAAACAGAAAAACTTACTGAAATAAATAGAATTGTAAATAAAACACTAAGAATTCGCATTTTTAATCATACTACGGTTTCTTAAGCAGGAATTAATAATTCTGGCAATCACAAATACAAATTAATAGAAATGCAAATACCATGATATGACTTCAATTACATTCATTGTAATCTACCGCGCTCACATGCTGCAAGGCAAGGCAAGCCCCGCGGACAGACGAGACGTGAGCATATTTCGTGGGATATGTGATTATGATTAATTCATTGAATAAAGAATTGCAATTAATGAAAACGTTGGAAGTTTTAACATTTTACTTAAATTACTGTCCTGAGATGACCGTTTTTTTTTTGCGCCTAACAAACAAAACAACATTATCCTCTTAGCACCATTTATTGTATGAGCGATTTAAGAATACCTCTGTTACTGTTCTGGCTCCTTCGACATGATACCCTAATACCGAGCTGCCATCTGAATCCTGTTTAATACCGCGGTAATCGGGCCTGAAATGCGCTGCTATTGTTTGGCCGTGGGCCCGCCGCGGCTTTAAGCCCAACACAACAAAGGAAGCAACCAGAGACAACCATTACGAAGTTGAATACCCGATCGATATAATGAATTGATCATATTGCATATTTTTTGGCGACTAGAGCATACTATTATACGATGACATGATATTATGATCTAGTTACAAAGAATAGGTAGGTTGTATTACGAGTATAATTAACTTACGTAGAATACCTATGGATTATAAACAGCATTCATTAGAAATGGATATGAATGGACTAATCCAAATCCTATTCATTTAGTTGAGCGTGGTAATGTTAAAAAAAAAGTTAGTTTAGTAAAATTCTCTCCGTTCAAAATTAGGCAAATTATCGACACGCTACGTTGTTTAAAGTCACGCAATGCTCTGCACAAACAATATTGCTATTTTCATAAAACATATCTGATGAGATGTTTTACTTTCACTTTATTAAACTAAGTAACAAGTAGACGTCAAATAATAGGAAAAAGTATATGGGGCCAGTGCATTTACATGCTACTAAGGTCAATGAGTTTATTCCTAATTCGTTGAGCCCCTTGGAACTCCGTCGTAATGACAGCGTCAAGTCACAAGAAAAATAAGGAGCAATATTGTTCATTGGCTTTCTGTACCAGGGTTCTACAGTGGCTCGACGATTAAAGTTACTGCCTCTACAAAATTTCCATTGAAATAAATTGAAGCAAGGAATTTAACTATTTACTTGTGTAATTCATGGGAATGTGGTAACTTGCTTGTACACACACGTTCCTCCAAACTAGCTGCTAAATTACTACCAAATAAAAAAATCCAGTTAAACACTACTGAACACAAGGGATGTACATCAACAATTTAAAAGTAGTGAAATCCTAAACACCAACAAAAAGGGAGGTTGGTAACTGGCGAGATGAGAATTGAACATACATTTTAGACATTTCTCCTATATACGCGTAGCTGTACGTGTAGTACTGTAGTGTTATTCTCTATGGCAGCGAAGACGAGTTCGTATTCGAGAACAGACTCGAACCGGTCTCACTTAAACTCGGTACCCACTAGGAATGCGCGGCGAGTTTGCGCCTGCTAAGCTGGTTCGCTCGAGGCTTAGTCCTTCGTGTTATTATTATTATGAGAATACTTTTGAGGAATAAACGTTAACGAACCCAATGACGAGACCAACTTGACTCGTGAGTGACTGAGAACTCGTGTTTGTGCTTGCCTCGTCATCAGTCAAACGATTGGTCGCATAACGTGAAAAAGTATGACTTGAGCCTGGTGGTGGCCTAGTTATGTTAGGATAAGTTATCATAAGTCAAATAATTGATACTTATAATTGTTACAAAATAAATAGTGAGCTAAAATTAGGTACGACGTGTGTGCGTGTATAGGTGCGGCGTGTTAGGTTGAACTGTATGTGACATTCATGACAGATCCGAGATTATAGATTAAAAACATTGTCTTACATTAACTATTTATGTATTTATTTAAACTTTTTTGCACAATACACAAAACAAACGGCGGACATAGTGCCTTGAGGAATTCTCTACCAGTCAACCTATGGGCCAACAGGGGCAAGTACTTATAGGTAAATCACGGATGGATGAGTAGATACATTTGGAAAAAAATATTGCATTCAGGTATTACTACTCATTAACAGTTATACGTATTAGTCTTATGCGACATTGAAATAGGACAATTAAATTTAAAGTTCGATTGCAAAGCTCGACTACAGATTCGTCTTTACTATGTCAAAGAATACCACTGAGCCTGACATTACAACGGTACCAAAACCCGTTGCCGACATCTTGGTAATTGGAGATAATTTAAAAGAATCCTGTTTACTTCTGTTGCGGCCGTATATTAGTTACCTATTTACAATTCGTCCGTTTTGCTTACTCACTACAATGACTGCTGTTTATTCGCGGTTTGGCGAGCCACGTAATTAAGGGATAGACGCAGCATAAAACGGGGAAGCCTTTGTTTCCGATCCCATTAGCGCAAGTGATTTACACGGCTGTTTTAGATTAATTAAATTAGTTATGAAGACGGTGGCTGTTGCACTAAACTGTGTTTTATATTTATTCGTCAGTATCTATTTTGGTTGAAGCGTTTTCAATGTATTTAACGTTGCCGTTGCACAATTCCGAAAACATACCTACCTATGTTAAACTAAGTATATGGTACGCACCTATACAAGCCACAATGATTTGTAAGAAAGCTCGGCAGATAATGGTCTTTAATGGCAGCAGTTTGAATCGGGTGATTATGGGGTCGTCTCATAGCTGTTAGTTGCCGGTTTGCCCCGGAGTTGCGGTGAAAGGTTGCCCGCTGACCGGCGCACGCGCCGCCCGCGCTTGCCGCCAGCAGCTACTGCCTGCTCCATTGTCGTCGGCAGTTTCGCCACTTAGCGACTCTCACCGCAGATGCTGAACCCGACTAATTGCTATACGTTTCGTAAAGAACGCATTGTCCGTTTGATCTAGATTCCTTTGTGCTCTGCAAATTGTTACTATACGCGGGGTTATCTAAAGCGACCTCTATTGTACCTGGCCTCGATGAAAAGAAAGAAAAAGTGATAAGCAACGCTGGCTGTATTACGTTACATTGAGCACGAGCGTTTTAGAGCCTCTATTCAGGTAAGTAATGGTCTGCACGTTTTGTATTAATAGACAACTTTATTTTGGGACTCGCGGTGGGAAGTTTAAAGCAACATTTTTAATCCTCATACCAAGTTATTCAATATGAGGACCACAGACAAAATTGTGTTTGTCTTCTGGAGTAAAATTTTAATTTTAATAACTCTTAATCTAAACTACCTAACATGGTTATTAAATATAAATATAAAGGGTAAGGGACGGTTCACAGAACTAAACTATAGTTTCAGACTATTATACTGAACTGAAATCCACTGGTTTTTTTGCTTCGGAAACGTAAGCTTTAAAAGTTCTATTTTCGTAACAAAACTCCCAAATATATATACTCTAGACCAGTATAAAGGGGCTTTCTTACGCTGTAATACATATTTACCTCAAGTTTTGGGCGACTGCGATCTTTGAAAGCATACTTCACCCGAACTTTAAGAATGTATTATTTGTGAATAGGACGACTTTTCCAGAGTGACAACAATACGTTACGCTTGCAAGTTCGAATGGTTTTTGATAGCAGTCGCCTTTGTAAAGCGTTAGTTTGCGTATGTCAGGCGGTTGAACAGGTTCGTGATAAATTATCGAAAATAAGCGAATGAGATTGGGCGGACGGTCTAAGTTCACAGCGCCGCCCACGTCACATAATTTTACAGCAGCCGATAGGGATCCACCGCCGCGCCGTCTAGACACGACCGCCGCGCTAGACTAGTTCGCCGACTGCTCCGGCCTGGCCGCCCGCTGCTCCCGACCGATCCGCAAAAACATCCTGAACCCCACACAAATATAGGTACTAACGTAACTAAGATGCGATTTTCGATTGAGGGAGCCTTCGAGGGGAGCAGCCAGGTGAAGGCGTCGGGAAGTAATTGGAATCGCATCTCGATCGTTAAAAGATTCGAATAGGTTACATCTGTTCTGAGCAGTTGACCTGTTAGAATGTCACCTATGCTCTGCTACCGTGATGGAGTTAAGTGGATTCATTAGCGCCCCTGCGCCGTTCACGAGGCTGACCTTGACTCGGCCCCTCGCTAATGCGCAAAAACTATTCACAGATGAGCACGAGTCATCGCTCAGTTAATCAACACATCACCATTTATAAGCCACGCATTATTTTACAACACGTGTTTTTTGTTAGTTTCCTTTGGAATACAATGTTTTGTCCCATTTATCATCTTTATCGGACTGGAAAACCTATTAGAAATTGAAGCATTGTTACTGAACAAAACAACTCAATCCATTATCAACAACTGAATATACTTCCTTTCACTTTACTAACAGACTTCAATTCGAGGTAATATTCGGCCATTTACCGTTGAAACAAAACAATGAACCATTACTTTAACGTACGTTCACGTTTCATCTACGCTCACGCGATACCCCTTTCTCAAACGTTGGCGACAACATTATACAGACGTATCATCAAATTCTTCGGGAATTTGAGTTGATTTGATCTATAAATGATATCTTAGCAACAGCTTATTATAATGTAACATAACGGTGTGACACCGCTTTTTAAAAATAATTTGACCAAATCTCGCTTCTCCAATAGATTACCGTGACCAATCATCAAAAACATAATCGGCGATTCGCAGCTTTCTCGGTTTCTCTTAGTTTGATCTTAAATTTTGAGATTTGCTGAATGACTTTACAATATTTACTTTATTTGCACGAAAAAAGCAATTTCTACTGATATTGACTTTTATTATATTTCGTAAGACTCTTTGACAATGATGGAGCTAAAGCTGATGTTCTGATTAAATTGGAATGTTAACTATCCTCTTGGAAGCGGTGGCCTATTTGACCGCTGACACGGCGCTTTAGGGATATCGCATCGCAAGTGCTCTCTTTGAAACCTTTCTATCTCTCTAGCGTTCTTGACAAAGCGAGTTGAATCCGCAAGCCTCTTGTCGGCAGTCGAGGGGCTCACGTGGCTTAGCGCCATCCGCGGCATCGCTTGGCTGAAGGTTTCACACGGAACAGAATATCAATATCCGGCCCAGCACCGCTTGCTATATGTATATATTGGTTTAGAAGACGTGTTTATTGGTTTATATTTAATTAAGTGAAGGTTTACAGATAATGTATATCGCACACGTGAATCATTTTGTCAATCTCTGACGCTGAATGACAAAGCAATGAGGGCGGATGCTTTATGCCGGATTAAACCCAAAAACAGATTTCTCTGCTTCAATGTAAACTACAATGTAAGATGCAATGTAATGCAGTACAAAGTAAGCCAAGTTCATAATTGACATGGGCGCCGAGCCGGTGGCTCTGCGGCCGCGCGGCTTTCCCACCGGCTGGCAGCTGCGTCCGGACAAAATGACGTCACGACTTGCGTGCACCCCACTTGTGGACTTGTGGTACCGACAACTGTCAACCTTTTTACTTCTACTTTATTTTAAGAATTTGGTAAATCTGTCGATTCCACGATAAAAACAATGACGACCATGTAAAGTTATATTAAGGATTATACAATATAAGCTACTTAATAACAAAAATGGAAATTTACTTGCTAGATGACAGCACTCCATGGACAAACAATTACAAAGTTTCAAGAGCCAAGTACAGATCTTTCCCAACTAAGTTAACCATCTGTCATATCATAAACCCGTGGGAGCATTTTAACTTTAAATAATTGCTCATCTTAAGGGTATGAACGTTAATACCTACTTATTAGTTTTCTTACAGGACCTTTGATACTCGTAAATTGTCAGAAAATGTTTAGATTCCAAACATCCGATCAAAAAACGGAAATCGATCAGTCACCAGCTATTTCTAAATAGCTATTTAGCAAACTGAATGTTTATTCTGGGGAGCATGTTAGCAAAAGCATTTTATCAAACGCATTATGGTCACATATAAAAGTATAAGAAAAACAAACTACCGATTCTCCTGACTTTGCTCCGGAGTGATCCGTTACTCTTTGCAGGTTGCACATAAGTTTACCAATCGCAATCAGATTAATGGCTCAGAAATAAAATTACATGAAGAAACGTAAAAATATTTTTTTCTTTATAAATATTTATCTATAAATTAATAAGTGGGGTAGTATTTTAAATAACAGTTTTATGTCCGAGCATCCGCGGCATACCTACGCGTGCGATACCTGCGCATGCGTGTTGTTTTATTGATATATGAATGTATATGATATATCCACGCAGCCAGAAATCAAAACTGACATGTCCGGCCTTTTTTATCCGCGTGGTATTCGAAAACAATAGGAGCGATTTTCCCTTGTAATCCTATTACGCAAACAAAATATAGGTTTTCTTAACTATTTCATTGACTTGGTCCAGTAATAATCAGAATCACCCTATCTAGGGCCGAGATTCTAGGCGGTAAAAAGATATCGTCTTTGTTCCGTTATAGTATTATCAACGTTTTGATAGCTCTTATTTACTTGACAGTAATGGCGGCCGGGTTAAAAACAATAACATAACAGGTCAAAGACCATATGGACTTTACTGCCTGGAATAGAGGCGCTGTACTATTTAACATTAAACGAGCAATACGTGTCCCAGAACTTGACGTGAATAAGGATAAGAAAACCCTTTGCTTATCATTCCGGAATTCAGTTTTAACTTTTCAATCATCTTTCGTTTTGCTTTCTTTTTGACTTCGGAACCCTAAAAAATGGCATGAGTCGAAGATAAACGTTAATATTTTATTAATTTTTTTTTAATAGAAAGCGCGGACAGCGTTTGAGCAAGTAAGGCAAATAAATCAATCAGTTGTTTGCTCACCAGTCTCGTGCGTGACCACGCCGCCGCGCCGGTTCTCAGGGAGCCTGCCGAGTGGCCCGCCGTGAGACTGCACCTTTACTGCGACCATCATTCACTTAAATACGCGTTTAAATAAGTTTATATTGAATCACATGTTAAAAAAGCATAAACATTTGTTTTATCTTTATAAATATACAATGAAGCTGACTGAGTTACTTACATACGACTATCAACGCACAGCCCAAACTGCTGGGTCTAGAGATCCCAAAGTTGGCACGTAGGTTCCTTATGAGATCCACAGGGATGCACAAAGAAAGTATTTGCCAGAAATCGATACTCGGGAAGAAATAAAGGGAGTAGCGGGAAACGAATTTTAAGCATACGAAGTCGCGGGCGTTCTCTAGTGTACATATATTTACTACCTGAGTATACTACTAATATTATAAATGCGAAAGTTTGTGTGTGTCCTACACGCCGCAACGGTTGAACGGATTTGGATGAAATTTAACACAGGCTTTACACCCTGGAAGAATTAAAAATTCCCGAGGTAATAACGATAATCTACGCGGACGAAGTCGATGGCAGAAACTAGTAATATTATTAACCGAATGATAGTCAAACGGACATGACACAACGATTTTTAATACAGAATCATGTAGTTTTATAGTCGTAAAACGTATTACTTAACTGACACTTCTTTTTCTTTATTCTGTAGCTCTGCCTACCCTCTCTCTGGAAATGAAGGCGTGAGTTTGTGTATATGTGTATGTACTTACTTCTTTTTAAGGGTCAAGATTAAAAGTTCACGTCCGTTGTTCAGTAAACTATTTATTTATATTGCAATATCGACGTGCTCGAATACAAAATCAACAATACGATGTCGCGATATTTGATCAAACTGATACCTTTACTACACTTTCTAATGTATTGTGGTGAGCCTTGTGAAACCCGGCGAAGGACCTCGAGAGGGCTTTGAGCTGGAGAGGCGATTGCATCGGAACCTGAGGATGAGGACATTAACGAGATCTAGACGAAACTAAGATATGCATTCACGTAATAAATAGTGCGCGTATTGTTTTGTTGTTTTAGGGTTTCTTGTAGACTACATCGTTTATTGTTCCTTCGGAAACTATGTAGAGGTATACAATATTCTGAAACGAAAATATCTATTCACATGTATCCGTTTAAGCGTTTATGTGTAATCGATAAACAAATATTCATAATCGAATTTGGTTGTTTTCAGTTGATTAGGTTAATAAAATAATTTTACTTTTAAACTGATTTTTTGTCTGTATACATTGTTTTATTTGCTATAGCTATTGTTTTGCATAGAAAGTTACGAACTCTAATATAATTATTCTTAGTCTACTGTTTGCAAACGACTTCCAGCCATCAGTCTCAATACTTGCCCGCACATGTGCCAACAATAACACGATTGTTAACGATTTCAAATGCGCTGCATTGAGATTTTAAAGCCTACAAAAAAAAAGCGAGTCTAAAAAATTAATGGCTTAAATCTAATTTAATGTTTTCTGTATAAAGTTACTGTTATATTATATATCCTAAAATCATAGCTTTACCTAAAACCATAATTAAGCAAACTGCCTCGCCTTCGAATTTACTCTGTTATTACAATCGTCTGCTTATTACAGTCGGATTTCCTCCCAATTTTCTTTTACAGCGACCTAATCACGTAAGCATGGGACGGGGGATGCCTCCTGCCTTATTTTCATTACTTTTTGCTTGTTGGAAGGCTGTGGTGATGATAAGGTGATGATGTCTCTAATTTTTCTCTTCTTATCATATGTTTTTTATTCTCCTTTGAACTACTCGATAGTCCATTGGTAGTCAGTCATACCATACGTTTCAAAAACAATATTATGCGTTTAAAATACCCTCAACAATATTATCCTTTTGTAAGTCTGTTATTAAAGCTACTAGTTTAATAGTCTCTTTGGCATAATAAATAATGAAACGGTTTTTTTATCATGAACTTTTTCTTATCGTGTAGAAATGCGACTTGGTGAAGGAGGTTGGCCCCGCGCCAGGCGGAAGCCAATACTGGCGCAGTCAGGACATTTTGATATCGCCAGCTTTATGGTATTGTAATAGTAATGTACGACTATACCGTACAAACGCGTATATCTACTATATTGGCTGCTTTTTATCCGCTAGTGCAGGATCCCAGCCATATATTATATAGCATTAGAGCGGGTACGAGTAGATGTGTGTCTTAACTTAAGTTATCTAAACCTGGTTTTTAAGAAGATTGAGTAAAGCATACGACATGCGCATTTAATTTGTAATAAAACGCGAGATAGTGTAGGTACAATATGTTATTTTAATCTCATATATTGCCCCTTAAGAGGCCTGTAAATGAAAACCCATTACACGGTGCTGCGAGCGTTATTTAACCCCTCCAGATTAGGTTCCGGTATCCTATCTGAATCAATATACTCCTAAATCGGCGCACCCCCTAATTGCTAAATTTAGGCGACGTCACTTCAGAGTACATCTTAGTCCCCGTAAAGGCGTTTAATCACGACGTACCCCGTTCATTAAGCCGGCGAAGCGGAGATATTTTGTCACACGTCTGTGAAATGCTAATTTGTCCCGACACCTAGCAATATAGGCCGTACCCAGAAACCCTTTGGCCGCCTTTTTACTGTAGCGCTCGAATTTCCGAAGTTAATTTGGAATGTTTGTGCGAGTACCAAACGCCTTTTGCCTTCGTGTCCAACCGTTGATGAATCGGTTTACCTACATCGCGTTTTGCGTTGCAAATCCGAGGATATTTAGCGATCCCTATTAACACTAAATAAATAAATAATTCGCTTTTTCATTAAAACACAGATCACTAGAGCAAGTACCTAATTCGTTTTCATGTAATTCGCACGTACTACAAACCGATTTAACTAAGTACTTTTGAAACTATCTAACTATTCCGAAGTGATAAAAGTAGTTGAGTTGACAGCTCAGTCTGGTGGCAGTTAACTCCCATCAATTCCCGTGCCATTATTTTAAACTAAGCGAAACCCTCTTCACATTATAAAGGGAGATAACCTCTAAACACTTCCCGACACCATTTCGGCGTTATTACCTTTTAGTTTGCCTTTTGTTGTGAGCAATATTGTTGACTAAGTTTTATTTGGGCAAGGTAACTACAGTGGGGATCATTTTAACGCTTTGTTTAAACGTCACTCTTTTGTTTCAGATTATGTCCCTTTCTGACCGAGCTGTATAAAACAGGTTTTTAACCCAGGTAAGACAGTTTGACTATTTTTATTATACGTTTCTGTCCATTATATTTCCGTAACATTCAACCTGTTTTGAATGAAGCTTTCAATTTGTAAACATTATGCGCCAACTGGAGACCACATTATGGTAATGTGAACTTGAAACAAGAAAAACATAATCGCGCATTATTTCACTGGCGAAAGTAATTCGTTACAAATTTGCGAGGCGGGTAAATACGGACGTTTTTATTTACGGCTGCTACACGTTCGCATTAATCTTTGCGCGCAAATTAAGTGCTTGGACGTAAATTTTAATGTTATGCGATAATCCGCAGTAAAATTTTGTTTAATACTTACTATTGTTTTTTTTTTTGGCACTTGTGGTAACGGTTGAATTTATACTCTTTCGTTTAGTAAAAACGGACCGGATTTATTGACTCCGACCACGCGCGGCGCGGGCTCTGGATGTGGATGTGTCTAACGGTGTTAATAGCCTTTCATGCCAGGTCACCTGTGTTGTCAGAATGTAGGTCTCGCCCGGGTCCCGGGTCCATCGCGCAATCAATAATGCACGGCGGTTATGCAAGCGACCGCCTTTGTTCTTGTAGTCGATATTAAAATATGTATATTTATTTACGGTGTTCAAATTTCTTAAATCTATTAAAATCAAAATACTGCTTCTCTTCCATCTCCATCAAATGGTTATAGAAAATTTCAAATTATTAAAATATTACCTGAGATTGGAGGCGGTAAATCCCCATTCATAAACGCACAAAAAACCCAAGTCAGTTAAAGTATTCTTTGTCAATTTCTGTGAAATTCAAATGTCGCTATGCCAAGCCAAGGACATATCATATTTCAAGCATATTTTTAGTTATTGCGCCTTTATGAACGGGGTTAATATTTTATAAAATTATGAGAACTACACTTTTTTTTTTCAATAACAACGTATGTAGGTAATACTCGGGTACAACTGAAAAACTAATTATTAGTTCTAAATTGACTTTCATTAGGCACCATTTCACTTTAACAGTTAAGGGGTTGAATGATTGCTATTCTCAGTAGATTTAATTAGTTTTAGACGCAATACTGTCGCTGCCTTGTTAAATAAACACCCAGAACAATACAGGCCTCATTGTTTAACTTAAGGACAAAGCGAGTATTGACGAATCTAACAAGATTCCATGAAAGTTTAAAATAAAATACCTACTGCGTTCTTATTTCATTCTTAAATTACGTATCGTTTAGCTAGACCCTACGAAAGTAAAAGTAGGCGCTGCGTACGTTTTACCTCTTCAGTGGCAAAGTTCAAAGCATACAGTAAGTTATTTGGACCAATTTACAAGTGAACAATGCGTGCATTGTTTCCGCCGCGATTTATTTGCAGGCCGCTTTCACTCGGAAAGAACTTTCTTGCAAAGCCGATTTGAGAACGACTTGATTTGTATCTGGGAGCTTTTGTTGCGGTGCACATCCTGGGTCTTATGTTTACAAATGACCCTCTGCGGATGCACGATTTGACTACAAAGATGCACGTCACAGTCTTCTATTTTGACTT
Source organism: Acleris laterana (assembly GCA_963966035.1). Taxonomy (NCBI): domain Eukaryota; kingdom Metazoa; phylum Arthropoda; class Insecta; order Lepidoptera; family Tortricidae; genus Acleris; species Acleris laterana. Next base: position 13,816,525 of record OZ014439.1, on the reverse strand, counting down.
CACTTACATCCATCGACTCACTTCATCCAAAATAATTATGTGTTAAATAGATGGTCCAAGAACCAACAGAGCTGAGTGTGAGGTCATTAAATAGGTCTTCATTTTCTATTGACGAAATTTAATTCCCTGAAGACACTCAGCTGTTGATTCTTCACCAGACTTCATACAAAAGTACTCTCGGTTTTGTATAGTTATTACATTAGTATTAAATATTTCTGTCACTTCGTATAACCTTGGTGTTTTCAAGGCAAGAATAAATAGGTTTTTTTCTGGATAAGCTCTACCACCCTCGACCTCGTCGATACTTAACGTCAGTAAGATTGGGTCAAACAGAAAGCAACTTTAAAAAAAAAAAACCAAGTCTTACGACACAAATGTTGATTTTGTACTAATTCGAGAGATGCTCATAGTGTACACAATCGGTAGTGGACAATTCTCTGAAAAGTCACATGTTCACTCACAGTCGGCGTTCATCAGTAAAAACATGAAACGACGACCACGTTAACCACGTTCAAACGTGGCACAAGATAGTTTAATTGCAAAACTTTTAGGATATACTAAATAAACTAAACAACCGCTTAATCGTAATTTACGTGTTTTAAAAACTTGACGGTGAGTTGCTGAGCTTTAAAAAAGTGATGATTTAGAAGGTAGGTACGTCGGCGGCAGACGCTGGCGTTAATTGATATTTATATGATATTCAGGTTGGTCTAATGGGACCCTCGTCTTGTCAGCCCCACTTCCGCAAGTTAGGGCTCGTCGCGGAAATTCTTCGTTTATTATTCACAGTGAATTACTCGAGTTCTGCATTTTTTGCCCCCACGGAGCTTTCACGCTCTTTCATTTATTCAGCACCGCCCCTTATTTAAAGCCATCCAATAATTCCTGCACATCCATTCTTAATATGGACTGGGAGTACATCGTCTTAATGTTAATTAATTTCCTTTCTTACTACATTCTTTGTTTTGCAGTTTTTGCATTCAAGGACTCGAAAGAAATAGTTCGGTTTAGATTCGGTTACCACTATTCACTCAGCCAATTAACAAATATAAAAGCGGAAACATATTAATATTGTATTGAGGAAGGGAGTTACAAGAATTTACGTCGAAACCTGGGTAGTGATTCTCTCAACAACGAAGGTCGAACGGACGAACGAGTGAATATCCAAGGGGCGAGTTTAAGTAGTCCCGTCTCAGTGCGAAGCAACATGGTTTCTACCGATGGATCGAACGTATAAGGCTGCTTAATTGAAAATGCACGCGCTAAAATGTGTTTTGTTCGCTCTGACGCGACTATTTAACCTCGCCGCTGCGATTTCGCTCGTCCGTCCAACCGTCCGTTGGTTCTGAGAGAATAAACACCCCAGCTCATATTAAAAGTTTGTGAGGATGTTTGGATGTTTGTCTTTCAATCAGGCGTTCAGACGTTTATCCGTTTATGAGCGATCGAAGGAGAGCATTTAAAACATGTTGTTCAGTACTAATACTTTTGTGTAGGTTCTGAATACATTTTAGGAGAAAAAAAAACCTACCTGAGAAAGAAAATTTTAACATTGGTAATTGCAATTTGAAATACTTTTAAACATTAATGAATGTGATGGTCCGTCCATCTCATTTAATAATTAGGTAATATTTAGTATATAACCTTGGGGAGACATATGTTCATATTTCGCTATTACCTATTTAGTGTCGAAACCTCGAGTTCTAATGCTTGGCATAGCAATCGTTATTACAATTTTAGAATTATATTAATTCCATAATTACGAGGCTAATATAATTATGTACCTAATACACGTGTGTACTTACATAAAATGAATTTGTAACACGCCTTTCGCGTTTTCACTTGCAATATTTAACATTTTCCCGCTAATGTGCGTGATGTACTCTTCCCGCCGCGGCGCTGTATGTTTCTCGCATTAATTCGAAATTCGAATATATTATATGGCGTCGGCGTTAATTCCGTAATGGTGCGGATTGCTGACGCATGCAAATTTAACGCGCCATGTGAACAAGTTGACTCGAAGTTACTGAAGTAAATAAAACAAGCCCTGGAGTATCAGAAGCCAAACAAACACTAATCAAGTCGTTGCCCGTAAATCGATCAGGATTATTTGGGGATCGTTCGCCTAATACCAGGATAGATGCGTACGGGAAAATGATCGTTTACCCTTGAATGGTTTCCGCTGCATAGTTTTGTTATTAGTTTAACTAATTTGACTATTTGATATTATATTTAAGCAAACTGGTATTTCACAATACACCGTTACATACGTGGTGCCAATTAAGCAGACTCCATTTTTATATCTGAATTCATGTCCAATGTGCAGGTCTGTCTAAGGATAAACGCTATATCTACTTGGTATTCGTACGTATTGTACCGACTCACCCTTTTCGGCCGACACCGACATAGAAATGGGCTCTCCTGTATAATCGGAACTAGCTACCTGAATACTTTGAAGTATTTACCCTCAATATTTTGAAGGAGGGCTGGCGCACTTCCTTTTATGTAGCAGCTGGCAACATTTGTCTTTGATATGCGCCTTTTGATGTGACTTTGCACGTGGCAACACCCATAATTAAACTGTTGTAGCAGTAGTAACTACGGCCTGTAGCTGTAATGAATCACTTTACTAGGCAATTGAATGTTTTACTGACATGTATCCCCAACTTACGAAATGATTTGTTTCTACAACCCCTATTATAATGTCTCTTAAAAAATGTTTATTCGACGTTTAATTAAAGAAATCGAAGTAGCCCTGTTTTTCTAAAATATCTTTAGTGGGAAGATTTAGCTAAATATCGTCTATCAAAATAATATTCTGAACCAATTCCACCAATACCTAGGCGTTATACTAAAATTGTATGTTCAAAAGTTATTATCTGTTTTTATCAAGTCGGAGGAAATTAATTTCCTTCCCTATTATCGAAAAGAAGCGTCAGTTTGCCGATGTCGAAATCGAATGCTCGAATTTCTCGGGCGAAAGGCAGAAGTAAATAAGTTTGAAGCCCGCGGAGCGCCTTGTGGACATCAGATAAGCTTGGTCGGGCTCGCTACATTTGCACTTCCTACCGTTAAATAAACCTCGAGGTAATAATAACATTATTTTCAAGCTTCATAAATTATAACTTCCTAGACTATTAAACTGCATTCGTTATGATCCTCGGGATGTTATAATGAACCGCGAGTTAATTATAACTGGCTATATAAATCATAAGTATCATAACATTAAGTAACCTTTGAAATAATTATTATTTATTAAGAGCGATGTGACCCACTGCTGGGCAAAGGCCTCCCCCCACTTTTTCCACGTTTTCCTATTCTTTGCAGTCTCTGGAAAGTAGTCCTTCAAAAAGGAATCCAAGTTATCCGACCAGCCATCGCCATCGCCGACGAGGTCTACCCCGTTTCCCCACAGAGATATACCCACAAGAAGAATTTAGTCACGAAATGGTTCCCCAAAAACTCAGCGTAATGCTGGCATTTAAGTCAGCGGTCAGTCGGTGTACTGTGCACTAACACAGAGAGATAGGTAAAGATTGGAAACGTTTGAGATGTGGTGTTAACGCAGAATGGAATGGAGTAGCTGGACGGAAAAGAAAACCGACGAAAAGGTTTTGAAGGACGTAAACGAGTATTTCAGTAGTTAAAATGCTAAAATATCCAATTATGGCATTCTAAACTAACTAACGTTACATATGAAATTGCAACATTAATTTTGAGGCATGGTAACGACCAATTTGCAATACTTAGGTACTTTGTTTGGTAGGGGTTACGTTAGTTGCTGCTTTATGATTTTTACGAACATTGAAACAATAAACATGCGAGTCTTGAGGTTGACCTATACGCCGACTCTGTTCAGTTGCAGTCACCATGCAGGGTAAGAGCGCATTAAATTGTGAATGCCGGTAGTTATTTCTGCACTGTTGAAGGCGACTCCGCAAATCTGATTGCGGGCTGCGGGCCGGCCGGCCGGCGCGCGATAGCGCTGCCCTCTCAGCCCGTGCAAACGATCTTCATTAAACTTACCAACAATGCACATTTGGAGAAACTGTTCACAAATTTAACCAATAAGTTTACGTTTGCTTTTTGAGTTGGTACTGAGACTAGTATTCGCGTTCCTGTGGCCCCGTGTGCCAATTAACATTTGTATGCCAAATGTATCTTTTAATTGCTTTTGTGCACGAAATGAGCACGTGAAGTACTCAGTACCTCCCTATTCATAAGCTAACAAACAGAAACGCGTCTCACACTCCCGCAATGTATCCCGTATGTGTGTGTACTCTCCCTTCACCGTGATGTATTAACCTGCATATCGGCGGCGCTGTAACTTTTTACTCATAACTCGAAACATGATTAAAAATATGAAAACGTCCCAAATTTGAAATGAGGTTATACAGTCAACGAACCAAATCAAAGTCGATTTATAGAGCAATTATTTTGAAGCCCGTCACGATCAGAATTGTATAGTACACTTAAACGGCGTCGGAACACTGTCCTGATTTAATAATAGCAACAAAATAATAGTCGGATAAGATTGCCCAGGGATAATCAGCGGCTCACTGAAATAAACTCCTAAGCCCTTCTTATTCGTGGAAACGAAAGCCTTCCTAGTCGGATTAGATGATTTATATTTTTAAGAAATACCGGCCTAACTTTTGTTTTTTTTTAATACCAATAGGTATGCACACTGATAATATTTTTAATACTTTTAATAGACCTTTAAACCTAAGTATGGATAATTGTATTTCATTTTAAAAATAATGGCGACCAATTATAACCAGAAAGTAGGCCAACAAAACACATTTGCATTGATTAGGAATTGGTCCAGTGAATATTGTTTCCATTAATGGTGGTCAATCACGAAAACAATATATTCAATAGGTATACCGAAATGAGAATGTATCTCATTGTTACACTGAGTGTTAGTCTAGCTGATAAATTACCGCATAGACAGACCAAAACTACTAACTAGAATGCAATGTGGCTAGTGCGGCTGCACGCGCACATAGGTGCACACAGCAAAACTATATGAACATTTAATAAACATACATACTTGTCTAATTTAAATCTGGTAACAGGAATATTCAATTCAATTCAATTCAATCGTTTATTGGTAAATTATAAATTTTTACATATATATTTCATTAGCATACTTAAAGCTGTGACACAAACAATGATCACAGCTTTAAGTAGCTAAGAAGATGTTAGTCATAGTTTCAACCTATTACTTATTACAATGATACATATAAGTAATACTCTATCTAGAATTATATAAAATAAATAAAATGTCACGCGTAGCACTCGGAATTATTAGGTACTAGTTTTTTTAATCTAGTTTAATACGAGGGTGCAAGACAACCACAATGTAAACCGTGCCTAGACAAGATAGAACGTTTACATGTATGTTTTTATGAACAAGTTATTTGGTTTCTGGTTTAAGGTCAGGGGGACATAACATAACAATTAAGTCTAAGTAGTTTAAAAACTCCTCCTATAATGTCTAAAGAATGTAGAACTCACCTGGCAGCGGGATACTAATTTACTTTTTGTTATTCCCAATGGCTCCAGTCCTGGAAATGTAAGCGAAGCATTTTTGCTTTATTGGAATCGGAGCGCGGACTCGGGGCGGCCGCTCCGCGCGCAGCCTCTATTTGCGCCGCTCCATTTTATTTTCAGTCGATGCAACTTTGTTTATCAGACAAAGGGAATTAAACGGGTTTACACACGTCGATTGCAGGTATTACAATCGAATAAGCAACTATCTTCATTGTTTCCATTAAACTGGGGCAACACGGCAGGATATAGGCCGGCACCTCGACGATTTATCGATCATAGGTACCTAATACGAATACGCCTTTCTGGGGATAACAGCCCCTTAGTTCAGGTGAACGCAAATTGATTTCAGTTAATTACTGGGTTTTATATGTGCTTTCTCAGCATAGCCAGCTTATTGACTGGATTACTTATTAAATATACTTAATACCTACGTAGGATTATAAAGCCCCTTTCAGTTTATGCTAAGGGATTTGATCGCTGTTCTTTTACGACGGCCGAGGTCTTTAATTTGGAGGACTGGAAGATAAAGATAAAATTAGGTAGTACCTATTCCTCTTATATCTGCGTTCTGTGAAAATGTGCGATAGAATGAAGATTGCTGCTCTATCATTATTACAGCAAGCTGGGTTTGCTTAATTGAAATCTACGCACCTATAGCAGTGGAGATTAGTTGCATATTATCTACTACGATATCTTTGACTTGAGCTCTATGGATTTACACAGCTTATACAAAACACATGTTCGCGTCAACTAGATTTACGACGCCGAAATGCTGAATCGTTTAAAACTTCGTGTCACCCATTTTGTTAGCCATAAAGTGTTTTATTGCAGCCACAGGTGCGGCATGAAAAGCCGCAACTCGGATGATCGTAAACAAATGTTTATGTGGCATTCTCGGCGTCTGAGGACCTGCCGATCGCACCAGTCCAGCGGCCAGTCGCACGACGAGTCGGCGGAGTGATCGGCCCCTTCATATGGGTCATCTGGATTCGTGTTAACGGGACGCGAGCTGCGGCCGAGCGCACTCGCCCTCAATACCGTTTAACTGGAATCGTTTCGGCCTATTCCATTTTACGTACCCAAGTAATGTCGGTTTAACTACCGCGCCAGAGGATGCACTATTGCACAATGGGTATTCGTGACCTATTCGTCTTATTCATATGTAAACAAAGAAAATTAGCAACTAATGTCCGTTGAAATTAGTCAAGACGCGACTACTTTTGGTTAGTAATTTTACATGTGACTCGTACAAAATCTGTGAAACGTGCATATCTATTTACCTATATGGTTTCAACATTATCTCTTATCAACATGAACACACTGCAATATTTTAAATAAAAATTTAAAATATTTTTACATCAAAGGCTTTAAATCTGAAACGGGTAGTGCATTCGAATGTAAAAGGACTGAAAAATTTAAACTGAAGTTTCTACGTGATAAAATGCCTACATGGCACTCCGCATTTAATTAATGCACTGTTTGCTTCATTCATTGGTTTTATTACATTTTACCATCGAGAAAAACGGTTATTATTATCAATTGTTCACGACTATTTTAATAATGTGAAGCTGGATGAAAGCTGGAAACCTAAGCCTATAAATTTGATTTTTGTGTATTGTTGTCTGGCCAAGTCAGGGGCATAAGAGGCAAACAGTTTTATGATGGCGAGTCTATCACATCCAGTCCACATGCATGATAACTCATAGCAAATCTTCAACAAATATAAAACCTACCGTAATTTTATTATAAAGTGAATCCCTGTTGTTACAAATAGCAATCAATAACTAATTATAATTATTTGTGCGATTTTATAACATTTCACAAAGTGACATACTTAGCTTTATAATAAACATTCAGTTGTTGTGGAAAACTTATTATTATTATAAGTGCGATATAGGTTTGGTTCGTGTGGGTTTTTTTTCAGTAAGACTTTCCGTTGAACCGTTTCGACAAAAGGACAAACATCAACCTTCCTTCGTAATGATAATGACTAAGATTACTATAAGGAGTGAGCAACAGCTTTATCGAGAGCCTTAATATTATAAAATATGGTAGCAAATTCTAAGAAAATCGTATACATTAGAGAGTGACCCAATTTATATTTCTACAAATAAATTTTACGACTTTTCAACATTTTCGAGGTATTCCCGTGGAACCATTTACTCGGAAATCCGTTTATATCGCCTTACTGTTCTGTTATATTATTTTGTAAAGCATCTTCAGTGTTCTTACGCGTCAGCTAAGCTATACCAATTCCTGTATTGTATGCTGCTGGTCTACACGTCAGCTTGCGTTAGTAGGACACGCACTAGAGGCAGGATAACACCGCTGAGGCCTAGTGAAATTTGCATTGCATCAAGCCGAACGAATACAGAATATGAAATTAATATTAATATTTATTATTTATAAACCATAGTTTCAAGTACGTAGCTTAAGTCAATCCCACGTTCTCCATATTCTAAATCATTTCGTCTTTTACAGTGTAACTTTGCTAAGCCTACAGGGAATATCTAAGGATTTCACGAACTATTCAACTGTCGCAGTAATAATTATGATTAATTTCTTAATTTGATGAATAAGTAGGCTCGAAATAGGCATATTGATGTAGCATACTTATTTTATTGAATATTGTAGAGTTAGCCAAGAGTCATTCTGGTAAAACTAATGACTAAAAACATGTCAAAATTATTAGTAATTACATGGTTGAAAGTAGTCGTTAACGTTCTCAGAATGCAGAATGCAACTTCCCCACTGGTTCAACTATGATCACTTTGGCAGAACGTTAACAAATAACCAGAAATTCAAGGAATCGCTCCAAAGTTCTCGTTGCCTGCGTGCAGTTGTGCTCGAGGTAGTTCAAACTCTTTGAACGTAATCTGATTACCTATGCCGTGTAAAATGGAGTGCAAAGTGCAAAGTGCAATGCACACCAACTAATGGAATGGATATCAAATTATTCGGTGGGAACTGCTACTTTTTATTTATGCATTTTCGTAAAGCGGTTTAAGTATTTTCTATTCTTGCTCATAAAGCTTGCAATGTTGTTTTTAGTTGAATTACCGTGATACGTGATACAGTTTTTTAGTAAAAGCTTAAATTAACTTTATTTTTGAAATTTAAATTTAAATGGACAGGAAACCACACTGCGGTTAACCCTCTGTTAAGTACCAGTGCATTATTAATTATATGGAGCAGGTACTATGTTACTGGAAACGAAACGGAGAATTTCATTTTTCCAAAATGTACCTACGAAAAGTTAACTTAATGGCATAGGCAAAAATATCATAAAAACATCTAAAATCACACCGACAAGCTCGGCCTGTTGACTCTTCGAAGCTAGTAGTCTTGGGTTCGATTCCCGGTATCGGAAAATGGAAATATTTGTGTGTTGGATGATCTGATCACTAACTTTTGTTCCTGAGTCTTGGATGTTCTCAATTTATTCATTGATTTATAATAGTGAATATCGTTATCCAATACCCGCGGCATATTCAATTTCTGAAGAGACAATCGATGAAGTGAAATGCGATAACATTATATGGGTCACCATATAGGTACTATTGCTATAGTCGTTCTCTATTTTAGATTAATATTCTCATGCCGTTCTTACGAAATGTCTCATTAATCCTAAAACTATTTACTTATTGTTACAGGTATCTGGAATGGTCCAAAACAGAAAACTGCATTATCGACCACCCGATCGAATGACAAGGTAAATACATTTATCTATAATTATATACTAATCTGTATTTATATTACTATTACTAATAATAAGGTGGTATATGTTTTGTGTTTGTTTGTTTGTTTGTATGTGGGGAGACGTGGGGAGTAATCTTTAAAATTACAGAATCGATTATAAAAGTTCTTTCACTAATACGAATTTACATTTTCCTGGCTATCGGCTATAGTTTAAACAAAGAAGCAAAGCAGCTGTGGGTCGCTAGTTATCTTATAGACTTGTTTGAATCGGCTAAATACGAGTAAACATCATGGGACCTTATCCTGTGGGGAGCGAATGTTGCCTAGCGACCGCAAAATGCCCAAAGGGGAGAACTCTTACAGAAAATTCAAATAAAAAGATCGGCGTTCCATAAACCGTTAACATAATACAGCTATTCTGATGGAAGGGTGCATTAATGAATGCCCTATAAAATTGACTGTATGACTTTGGTGTTAACTTTAAAATTGTGGATATAATGTATGTCGAGGTAGAAAGTATTGGTTGATTAGTTTCCATCGAGTGGCACCAGGAACCCGCGTGCCGAGCGGGATAATGCCGCGATTGCGTGCTGCCTCGAATTAGCACTTACACCGTTGCTTGCTCTGTAGTGTAGCTGCTTCACTCATACTTAAATCAAATGAAATTACTAAATGAAAGCATGACGTGACAAAACATGGTTGATTTAAGTGATATTAACAGTTATTGCCGTGCTGTCGCGAAAAGTTTATTAATTAATATTATATAACTGTGATTGTAAATAATGTAGTGTTAAGTTTACCTCTTTTGATTTTTATTTTAAAAAGAGTCACTTTCTAAACATTTACCTATTTTAATTATTTGCTTGTTTTTTTGCTCTATTAATCAGTACCTCCACACCATTTGGTTCATTACTTAAATTAACCTTAAAAAAACAGTTTTAACACCATTAAAATTATCTGAAATAAAGTTGGTGATCTTCCTACAAAATAAATTATTAAGTCCCTATACTACACACACACATACAAAATAATGCCCATGTTTTCGATATACCTAATGCCTATTTAGTTTCTCACCGCCCTTGTTTCGGTTTAAGTAAGAGAGATTGCTCTATTATGAAGTAATTACCCACTCTACTACTAATTTATGCCTAAGTGGTCCTTAGCTGGTAATTTGAAACTACTACGCGATCATAGTTTTTTTTCGGGTTTTTAGTAGCAAATAGTCTTAGTATTAAAATTTGAGATATAATTTTAGCCTTTTATACGTGACGGTCCTAAGTACCTAGCTTTGACATAATTATGAATAAATAATTGAACTAAATGAGGACTACCCCATTATTTTCTTTTCTATTTGGTAAATTTAAAAATAACTCTTTCAACAACTAGGTTATTTCTCTTAACAGCTTTCTAACTGTTTTCTACTTTTAAATAAGTAGGTAAGTAAACTCGTTTTTGCACAAAAAAATTATTATCGCAGAAAAAACAAAATACCTATGTATCATTACTCTAAATAAAATATTTATATTTCTTAAAACATCAACTAGTTTGACCCATGTCAGTATTACTATTAATGGAATTATGTACTTGTACCGGGCGGCGCGTCGCTCCTGTGATGCACTACCTGTTTTGTTTCTCGTGAGGCGGGGCACACCGGGCATGGCACACGGACAGTATGAGGATGTAACTAATGAGCATATTGTGTCAGTTCGTACGAATTAGGTCTCTGGCAACTACCGCCTATTTGTATTGCGATACTCACGGGAACGACTGTTGTAACAGTGGCGGTTAACCATTAAAACGGTGCAAGATAAAATTCAAAAATAATGGGATCTTCTAGTAATTTTTCAAAGCGTCAAATATTTACAAAAAAAATTACGTAACACACATTCTGTGTAATTAATTAGTTTGCATAAGATTTAACCTGAAACGAAATCTAAATTAAAAATATAAGTTTATGTTATTAGTGTTTTTAATGTTTATTAAACTTTGTATTATTTGAAAATATTTTATTTGAGTAATAAATTGAGTAGGTACCTACAATGTTACCTTAAAATTGTAACTTAAAATTAATAGTGAGATGAGCGCGAGTATTTGTTCCTAAGCCTTGAATGTTTTCTATGTGTTTAAGTATGTATTTATCTATATATTTAAGTAAGTTTACCGTTACCTACTATGTACCCATAGTACAAGCCTAGAGTTTAGTTTGCGACTTGGTCAACTTGTGTAAGATTGCCCCTTGATATGTATTTATTTTCGATATTCAAGAAAACATGTATACTCTTTATTGTACAAAGATTAAAATAAGAGATAATAAACAAAGGTAATAAAAAAAAAGAAATACAAATCCCTTTAAAATATTACTTCCAGGCGGGAATTTGACAAAATATAATAATGCCTATTAAAAAAGAAAATATCATTAGCCTACAAGAACAATTTCCTTCTTCTCGGCGTACCTACCCTACACACTACACTTAATATGTATGTATGTAAGAAAACCAGGGTTAAGTTCTGCTAATTAGTAGGTTGCCAATTTACGCTGTGCATTGTGAAGTTTCTCAAGGAAGCGGGATTCATTATAACAGCCATGAGTTTTCAGTCGTATGAGACACTCATTAAGATTTGCTGGTCTATCTTGCCACATTTATAAAGTATAACAAGGTTTTTGTTTTTATGCACGAGGCGAACGCACAAGACAGAGGTGGTGGCATGCAATCACCACTGCCCATGAACACTCGCTTCCTTGTAGGGGCGCAGGTGCGCCGCCGGCTTTCATGGAATGATTACAACATAAGGGAGGGAGGGAGGATGGAAAGGGAGTTTTGTAAGGTGAATGAAATTTGGGCCTCTAGCACTCATGCTACCGGAACGAAATGCATTAAATATCAGGGGAAAATTTGACACAAATTGACATAGGTAATCCCAAACTAAGCTCTAGGCTTGTAATGGTAAACATACTTATACGAAGATATATATTCTTAGATACAGAGAAAAAAATCTAAGACTCAGGAACAAATAATAATCGCGTTCATTAGGCCGGCCTTACACTCGTAAGTTTTGCTTACGTAAGTAGGGACACGACTATCTGTTAGAATGAGAAAAAAATATCTCTATCTTAGTCTAACTAATGACTGCGTCCCTACTTACGTAAGTAAACTTACCAAGTGTAAGGCCGGCCTTACACTTTATTTTTTAAATAATACCTATGTAATTTTTCAAATTCAATTAAACTGTAGTTATTTTTTCTGGTGTATAGCCATTTTCGGACATCTTCTTCATTAGGTACCTATATTATAATACCTACATGTAACTTTTTCGTAACAATTCGACTAATTTAGGAAGTTTTCGGAAGTTTATTGTATTTAACCAAGCAATCAACTTAATGCACCATTAATTGTAAGAATTAGGTGAATTTTTTCCTCGGCTCGAGGGGATGGTGGTCCAGTGAGCTCGTATTTAGCGAGCAAAGAGCGGAAAGGCCGCTGAGCCGGCTCGCTAATGGATAATGGATCTGTCTGTGTGCAGGGCGGCGCGGGCGTGAGATGGCACGCGCGGGCATGCTGCACAGAGGAGGCAAAAATGGAGCTGAGTGAGTATACCCTTCTAACTAAATATTGGTTATTTTTTGGTTTTGAAGATTTCAAGCGTTTTGGCAGTGGATTGTTTTTACCCCATGTGCATATGAGATGAGATCGCGAGCAAAACTGCGACGCATATCGTTTATATTTTTAGTATTATTGGGAAAACCAGTAACTTTGTAATATGTCAATAAAAACCTTCGTAAGAGCTAATTCGATAGCAAAACAATCGTCCCACGCGCAAAGATTCAGAGCATCGAGGACTAAATGACAAAAGTGTTTCGCAAATTGTTAGCACTCCGGACGAGCGCCGCAGCCTACATGAGTTAGCACTTTACGTAATTGGTGCACAGAACTCCTGGTTAACGCCTTTTATGATTACGTTTTTATGTAGTCCTGCGGAATGTTATTTTTGTCAGGAAAAAGTAAAGCGTCAGCGCTCACGCTCAAAGTGGGTCATACAAATATCTCGTTCTATAACATTTTACGCTCGGCTGTTGTATTTAGTTGGTTCAAAAGTACCTTTAGACATTGTAAATTAAACATTCAGCGGGAACATCCTAATCAACGCCTACAGAAAAACTCACAAACGAGCGAAAAGAATGTAAATTCTCGGAGCGATCACACAATTGCCATTATCACAAAGTGCGGCGCCGCGAGGGCTCGGCCGAGCCCCGGGCCGGGCGGCAGGTGCAAGCTTGATGGAGCAATTACTTATTTTAATATTTTTAATGCCGGTCTCCACGGACAGCTCGGCACGCCTGTGATACAAATTCTATTATTCCTCAGGTGCTACAATCTCAAAACGTACTCATATATTACAAAACGTATAAAGAACCGTTAAATCGTACTAATGCGAGCAAACCTAGGTGAATAATATCGTCGTCGGCGCACGAAATATTCCGGAGTAAGTTTAAAGTGGACAGCCGCGAGACGAAATGGTTAAACAGTCGCAGTTAGGGCTTCGCTTGGATGTTCTAAGTCTGGGTGGTGTAAAACTACCAATCTTCCACTCAACTTACAGTAGATGTTACGTTATGTACTCGTATACCTAGGTCGTCATACTGATTTTAAGATATATTTTTTTAAACTCACGTCCCTAAAGCCACATCGTTTGTAAATCGCTTCGGAGAATTGCGATTCCCAACACGATTTATTTCAATATCATCCTGGAGTCGTAATGAAGCGACTCGGATTCGAATCTTGAATATCTTATTGCAGCGTCTTATTATTATCTAAATTGATTTTGTATTATCATCAAATTATCTTTAAATCTTCCAAAATAATTTATTTTGAAATTTGACATGTCTCAACCATTTATAAAAAAGTTTTTTCACTCAATTGATGAATTAATGTTTCGATCACATTCTCCGCTAGCAGGAGGCCAGATTTATGACTAAAAAATATTAGGATTTTTACGTCAATTAGGTACCTACCGAAAGACTAAACAATATTAAATACTTGTTAATTTAAATCAATTAACTATTTAACCTTTAAAATATCATCATACTAAAAGCACTCTACCTCAGTCCGAAAGAAGTTTTCAGACACACCAGAGGCCGAGGGATCTAGTTACCGCCCCTTTGCCGCGGTTGTCCCTCATTAAGGATTTTAGAATACCTAGTCACGGACATTTTATTAGGTAATTGTTTTGATCAAATTTAAGCTTCGTACTTCAGTCGCGCGGCACAGTTGTGTTTTAAAATGGGCTTTCGATTAAAAACGCGTACATTAACATTATACAAGTCATGATTGATTGTTTTGATTTTATTATGGATGCACAATAGAAACACAGTTTTAGAGCGCTTTTTTCCCTTTATTTAAATTTTTATTGGTTTTTAATTTTTGACGTTATGGTTCGCTATAAAGTGAAATTGAGGTCCGGGTGTACGTTTGGCAGGGATTTAACATGTTTAACACGTGCCGCCAGAAAGCTAATTTTCTTCCTACAGATGGAGGTCTGAATGCAATCGAGTCCAACCGTGTTACTTTTTCACAAAATTCATGCCACTGACCGATCAGTGAATGACGATTAGAAGTTTTGTGACGCATGATGAACGCATTTGTGGAAAATCAAATTCAATTTGTCTTCCCTTCTTAATATTTAATATAGGAGGCCAAAGCTCTTATTTAAAAAAAACACTAATTTGTAAGGCCCATGTACATACCTACTCAAGATACAGTAATATGTATCAAATGCCATTTTGTAAACCCAATTGATTTTTTCAATTACCTGCGATACTTTACTCCGTCGGGAACTGAATTAACGCAATAACATGAGCATTAGGTGGCATGAAATACATTATGGAAACTCCGGAGTTAGAGCGCGCTCGGTTAAGTTAGTTGGAGCAAGTTTATGTATCAATGCTGCCGGTCCCCCTCCCTCCCCCTGCCACCACCATATTGTCTCACGTCAGTGGCCTTCGCCCCAGCACTCACCTGGTCGGCAAACTTTAAATTGTAAGCTGTAGCATTGGCATTACTTCCCACTCCACTAAACTTTATTTGTTTCTTACTTACTATTCCCAACTTCTGATGACAGTTTTCTGGAAACCCACTTAAGAGCTCCTTTATTATTCTTGGCACCATCCTGAGGGTAGTTTTATTTAGCGTTGTTTGGTGAGCGAAGCCAGCTCGCGGACAGTATCTAAAGGTGACATTAATTTTGTTTTTCACGGTTACTTAAGTAGTACGTTTTATTTGTTACTACTCACTCAGAATTACAGACAATACGACACGGTAAGACCATATTACTTTTGACGTGTTATGGTATTGTTTTTAACTCCGTCGATGTAAATGAGCCATAAAACGTTGACAATACAATAACGCGTCAAAGGAAATATGGTTGGTGATGAAGTATTACGTTTAAAATAATAAAACCTGAAAAAGTTACGGTGTTTATTGTTGCTTTCATGTTTGCGCAGAAATCCACTGATCTCCCTCGTAATGACCGAGCATTTCTGCTGAGCGCGCAAACTTATGAGTAAGAAAGCCTCATGAAAGGCTAAATAAAGGATATACGCCGGGAATCATAGTGTCAATCGTCTGGGGAATGATGAAGAAATATTTTAATACGGAATGAAGGCGCCGCGCTGCGCGAGGCCGGGCCGCACTACACGGCGCTCAGGCAGTACTCGGCCTTTGTTCTCATCACACAATATATATTTTTTAGTGTTCCATTCCTAAACTGATAGCATCAATCACGATGAAATAAATATTATTTCAAATAGTTTTAGAACTGCGGTGTGATTACTTTCCAGACTGTTCACATGTTTAATCAACAATAACCTGAAATAAAGTCTGTATACTATGCCGCTGTTGCGACGTGCAAATAGGCGAATAGAAGGGGGACATGTACAGTACAATGTACATATAGTGTTCCGTGGGGAGCGTGATATTTGATTTGGTCTCAGCTCGTGATCCGTCATATGGCCTTTCTGGTGGTAACCTAATTCGAGGCATAAGCTAGGTGGGTACTTACGTTTTGAAGTTGTGTAGGGATACTTTTAGTTTCATTTTAATATTATAATTTGGTTTCATAAATCTCTGATAAAGTAATTCAATGAGTTACGGGTATGTTTTGGTATTTATTATGTACATAAGAGTGAGTATATCTATCGAAATCGCACTGCGATTGCCCATGCATCTGAAACTAAATTTTCTCGATGAAAGTCCATTTACAATTGAGTGTATTTCTTAAGTAAATATGACACGGAAACGAAAAACAAATTTGCGATGCAAGCAAACATCACTTTCCTAATGTTACTCACAAGTTACGACTGAGAAAAGTCGATACATCGAACACAAAGAGTAAATACCTTTTATGTTAGTTGCCGTAGCACCGGCCATGTATTATGTACAAAGACGGGCAAGTACCAATCCTGGCGGCTATTGTAAGGCTATTATTTACGACCCACCGCGGCCGTAGTAAATCACTATCTTGCTTTTACGCGGTAAGGAAATAGCTCATAACTTTGATTGGCCTCTTCGCACACGCTCTCACCTTCGCCCGCTGTGGGTTACGTTACCTCGCTTTGTGCTTGCTGTTCCACTCAACGCGGCTTTTAATGCAATATCAACACAACACTATAAAAACGTTATTTACGGGGATCTTTTATGTTCAAACAAAACATCCTTTATGTTAATTCTATAATGAATTGCATACCATTATTTCTAGGAAAGAATAATTAAGGTCCGTTAAAGCCGCTTGGGTACGTCCATTTCATTAGGTTCGGTCTTCTTATTATTTGAAAAATGTATTCGACAGAAATATAAAGCGGATATGCCGGATATGCGTTACCAGGTTTATAGTAAAAATGGTTTGTTTAGGTACACATAGGTCGCAGTCAAGTTTATTATTTAATATGTAAGTACACTTTATTACGTTGTCACTTTAAACACTGTGACAATTCATGTATGACAGTTCAAACATGACATTAAATAGACAAGGTACTAAAGGGTTCACACATTTATGAAATCGACTGTGCGTATCTACTGTATGTGGTTCACAGTTTGATTTCGCCACCAAATTGGGTCATCAGCGGAACGGAGGGAAAAATAAAACGATAAGTATGTAACTCATTAACAGCTCATAAGGGTCTTATTCAGTCAACCGCCGTATCAATATGTCGCACAAAAACATCCACCAATTAGGAGTATCCCGTACCGCTGTCATTATTATCTTAAAGAAAGCCCAGAGGCAACTTTTCGGTTGTTTAGAAGTGGGTCAGTGTCCCGTGAAAGTTTCCGCAAGTGTGGTCCTCGGCCGATCAAAGCCAGCGCCACTCCAGCGGAGCACCCTACACCCACCGCGAGGGCACTCGGAGAATCATACGTTTGTTTTTGTTCAGTTCAATTTTTATACATAGAGTTTGTCGAAATTGCTTAAAAAAAATCAAAAATCATGCACAGCTCTCTAAGGCTATGCAAGCAGCAGTGTTCTCATTTTTGTGCTCCGTGTTGGGGATAAGACAACCGATGAAATTACTATAGCATAGAAGCATTCCATCTTCCTCAGGGATGGAAACGCATTTGAAGTCTCAGGGTTACAGTCTCCAGAAATGTCTGTGGGTCTATGATCCCACTTAACATCAGGTGGCCTGAGTGCTCGTGTCTTCACCATGTCAAAAAAAATATGTCAAAAATACTATAGGTGTAATAACTCTTTAAGCCCTTCGATTCGTACTTCTCTTTTACTCGCTCTCATATGACTCTAATGTACCTACTAGTCTAACCTAGTTTATACACCATGCAATACAAAAGACGTAACAGAATGACAATAGGAGTATGAATCGAAATTAAAGTTAATTCCGTTATTAATGTGTAGGTAAAAGTTCAAAAAGGGCCATTGAACTTTGTACACTCAACCTTAAGTTTCCATTATATTCTTCTTTGTACCAGGATAAAACAATATCGCACGTTTAAAGTAGACGTAGGCGTTTGTTGGAGTACAACCCTCGAGCGTCCTGTACCTAAAGCAAACACGCTGGGTGGGTCGCGTGGGCCGCGCGCCCGTGAATGAAATGACAACACTGATTGACTGGCCGCCGCGGGCCGGGCCCGGTGGGGCTCTAAAATTACTCGCGGTGGCAGGTGCCTACTGAACTGATTGTAATTTCTTTCTTATAGATTTACCGCAGTTATATGAAAAAAAACCGGTCAAGTGCGAGTCGGAATCGCGCACCGATGGTTCCGTATTTAAGATAATAAGACTCGTCATTTGGTTATGAACTTTATTGTTTATGCAATAATGTCTATTTTGACCATCCTAAATTTTAATACAGATTTTTAAAGATTTTTGATAATTTTTCAAAACTGTAAAGTTTGAATATATACTTAATTTTATTTTTCGCGTAAAATATAAGTAATTATCTTTAAATCTGGTTCTTAAACTTTGGAGATAAGGGGGGATCGGTAATTTTTGGTAAATTTTCGATTATAGATCATAAAGGACGTACGAAAGATTAAGGTCTAAATTCACCATCCCGTCCTTCTCCACGTACTCGGCATCACGATTTTCGAAATCAGCCCATCCGTTCGAACCCTTCCATAAAAATAGAACAATACATGCAAATCAAAAACTATACCCTCCTTGGGCAGTCGGGTAAAATCATATTCTAACAAGAGAGTGAACTCTGCGCGCAACATGGAGTGCATCCAGCCGCGCGTCTGCATAATTATCACCGTGTTTGCTCCCCATTAACATCCTAGGCTCAGTTTCAGACCGGCTCTAGAAGGAATCTGCGGAAGATTCCCTGTAATCTCTCGCTTTGCAGCTAACAGAACACCGTATTTCGGCGTCAGTTAGTAAATTTAAGAATCCGCTTCGCACTTAGTTAAATTACGGTGCTCCGTTTCAGCTGACCACTTATATTTTAGATATTCGGATTATGCAAATGATCTCTGCGAGTATGCTGCCTACACGGACTAAGTTTATTACATTACTCTAATCTTAGTCCCAGTTTCCAGGATTAATTGACATGTTCACCCTCAAATATCCAGCTGTGCCAATTTGCATTACCGTTTGCTTAATAAGGTGACCTTGAAATTAAACCACATACTCGTAATACATAGAAGCTTAGAACAGCCTTTACTTTACCTTCTCTTCGCAAGATTATTTCTAGCAAACATTTTGTGGGGTGCGTTTACATTTTGCTATCGACTACACATATTCCAGTGTAGTGTTGCGCAGCTTTCACGCCACTCGCCATGTCGCCTCTCGAATACTTGAGATCGGAGTAACAGCCTTATAGCTTTTCTTTTGCACACGCTGCCAATATCGATATGCGCATGTATTTATATTTTTGCAGCGGCATCGAAAGTACGCGGGTACGGAACTACGGATGAACCCTGAACCATGCCCGCGCTGATTGGCTTTACTGAACTGGAAATAAAAAATAAAACATATCGGAGTGAACTAGAATTCAATTGGTATTCGTGGTCGTGTCGCTGTATAGCGATAGGAGATCAGTCAGTAGATATAGATAGAAATGGAGTTAGTTAAACATACGAATTGGGCCATGCTCCGTGTTGCGCCGGGCTTTGTATAGATACCGGCTATAGCCCGATATTCAAACTAGACTATACACCTCACCTCGTGGAATGAATGGAACTTTTAAGCAATATGCAAACCCAATACTGATTGCAAGCTAACAATGCCATTATGTAAGGAACACTGCATACATCCACATTTTTTTTATAATTATATTTATATATTGCCGGTGGCTGCTGCCCTTTAAACGTGTTTTATAATAAAACGTTTTACATTCACCCTTGAATATCAAGATAAGTAGGTCAAGAACTCAAGACGGAGGATAGGGTTACACCTTAAAAAAATACCTCCGATTTTAATAAACATATTTAAAAAATAATATATGTTGTTTAGTATGCCGATTTCATTAATTTTGTTTAAGACGCGTTGATATTTTTTGTAAAAATAAAAAGTAATCAAAATCGAATCGAAAAAGTTTTTGAAAAATTCAGCCAGCCAGAAATGGTTGTTTTATGACCATACATTGATTTGTTGAAATGAAAAATAATTTATTTGGCACACGAAAAAAAAAAGTTTGCAATCATAAAAAAAGTCTTAACCTAAATACATTTTTTTCTTGACCAGGGATAAAATGGCGATCGAAGGTGTCAAAAATAAAAAAATAAAATATAATTTGTTTTTTAGTTTATATCTAGTAATCGGTCGTTAAGTATTTGTGATTTGACTAAGTCGTGCTGCTAAATGCCCACCCGCATGGGGTAGCCGTGATGTATCCATTGCCATACATGTTTTGATCATAAAACCAACGATTTTTGGTCCTAAGGGGCGCGAGGACACATCACAAATTGTCGCTTCCCAAGAAATTAAATGTTTGCGGCAAAATGACCAAAGCAATAAAAGAAAATAATGCTCGCTGCGGGCCCGTTTCTACAATTTGCTTAGGATTCAATATTGTGTGTGTTGTGACCGTCACACTATCCCACTATACCAACACTAGCCAAGTCAATACAAGGTTAGCTGGAAGAGATTCCTTAAAAACGAATAAGTTTCCCTTTATACATAATTTATATTCATGCGAGTGTTTTTTTGTATAACGAAAGACTTTACTTACTTACTTACTATAACCCAAGCTAGAATAGCATTAAAGAAAAATCAAATAATCTGGTAGTAAAGTCGGAACAGGAATTGAAATAAAGAAATCAGGAAGTCCCTAATACTGGGTGGTACTAATGGTTCCAGAATCTTCTCAGGTAGGTACCGGGTTGTTTTAAACTGACATTTTTCTCAGAGAATATAGTTTCTGAATGATTATTTGGTTGACTGGTAGAGAATGCCACAAGGCATCAAGTCCGCCATTTGTATTTTATTTTTGTGCAATAAAGGTTTAATAAACATTATTAAAACGTGTGAAAGATCGGTTGACGACTTAAGCAAATACGTACTGTATTCCCTTTTAGTTCAATTTCAAATTAGCTGTTAAATATTTATTATATTATTTACTAAAATTTAACTTGTATTACTGAAACTAATTACCATAATTTGAGAACCGTCAACATTTGGTACGAACACAAATGTACGCTCCAAGCGCCTAAAAAGGTTACCTCATCAAATCTTCGTAATCGAAAGAAAATTTTATTTGCATGGTAAGGAAAAGGGCAATAAAAATGTAAGTACTCTCATCCTGACGGGTTCCGCCGATTTGTTTAGGATCTAAGATTGTTGCCTCTCTTCAAAGCGAGGCTGCTTTTTTATTTATCCTTTGAAGACTTTTGAATGAGTTCAATATTTGCATTAAAGCAAGTCCAAAGATGAAAAAAACGCCATTTTCGGCTTTATGCAACCTAACTGTCAATAGTTGTAGTTTGTTAACAGTGCCCGTAAACATATGAAAAACATCGAATTTGCTGTTGAACTCTTAAGTCCCTTTTAACTTTTCAATACCGTTTCGGCAATAGATACCTACTCAAGATGCAAGCGAGATTGCTTAGCTTACTAAAGTACAAAAATTCAAATGCCTGCTAAAAGCATATCCCTGTTACGTACACGAGGTTAAAGGACGAAAAGATGTAATATCGTGCTCACTGAAAATTTATATTATAGCTTAAATGTAGTCGTATATCACTACGCCTCTATAAAACGTTACCCTAAACTGTTCGACGCTAATCCGCGTAATAACTTGAAGCCACGCCTGGCATATTTTTAGGGCGTGCTTTGATTTGCGGCCACTTCCTTAATCACAAAAAGTGTTGTAATGCATGTAGATAAGGTGGGTTCCCGGCCGGTCCTTAAAAGCTTCCACGGATAATTCTTTGTTCCACGCCGCGTAAGTTAGTTGAGTAAGAATGACTATGGTTGATAAAAGGATACAGATACAATAAAATTGGGACCTAATTTAATGATCGTTGCCCCCAACCTAACCTAACACCCAAGTTAAAAAAAAAATAGCTAAGTGTTGATATTGTTACAGGTAACAATTTCGTTTATTTATTATGTGGTTAAAATTAATTAGTGATTGGTTTCAATTGAAAAAAGTCTTGTGGATATTTTAAAACTAATTAACTACCTACTATAACTATGTAAGTGCCCTACTTCTTGTCCGAATGGTCGCACGTTTTTCATTAAACTCCCAATCAGTCGTAAAACCTCTTATTCCTGTAAATTTGTTTAGCGAACGACCTGCTCCGGTTAGTGAGAGGCGCGTTAACGATCATTTCAGTTTATGTTCTAAATAAGAGCCTGGTAAGCTGTTCGCTTTGTTGCTTATTTATTTTGTACTGAATAATTATTAAGGAATGTTGCAATGGTTCATATTGAGTATTATGTCTTAGTCTGACAACGCGTTGGCCTATTTGGCCGTGACCCTGTTTGGGACTAGGAGATCGATCGATCGATCGATCGGTTGATCTTGTCGTGAGATGGTCCCCTAATTATGATTTATTTAAAGTCTATTTATGTGATACAACCGGTACTTACCGAAAAAAATATAGGTATGTGCTTATGTTTATTGATATAAAAGTGTCTGTAACGCAATGAGTGGATAATCCGTGAAGTTCCAAATGATACAATACTTTAGGTAATAATGTCACCCTTTTATAGTTTTTTCTTTTTTTTAAATACATTTTTCTAATATTTACGTCACGTTAGTGTCATTTTTTGTTATGTTGGCACTCATTGTCCAATAGTAGGTTATAGGTTGAATACAATGTACATTTTATTTGTTATAAATTTTCGATAAGTAACTTAATAGTTATTTGTTCAACAAGAGAGCAAAGTTGGTTTTTGCTGCGAGTGATGATTTTGAATCCCGAGTAAGCGAAGGATTCTATTATTGAATCACGAGCGTAGCGAGTGATTCTAGGTTAGAATCCTGAGCGTAGCGAGGGATTCAAAGATACGAGACGTAAAAAACTTTGGTCTCGTGTGAGACATACAACTTTTCACCTCAGCAGCGAGAACAACACAGCGTGAAGCTGGTAGGGCCAACGCAGGTCTTCCGTTGTGACCATTTGGTGAATACACGACTAAATAACGACACGATCGCATATGCATCAATCACAAGCATTTTTGCAAAATACTAATAAAATAAAAAGTGGAAAAAATAAACATGAAACAGATAAAACCTGTCACTCAACTTGATAATGCCGTAGTGCAAACACAACTTTATACAGCTTTATGTAGTCTGTGGCTTTAAAAAAAACCTAACTAGGCCTTGTCTATGGCTATTGGCTATGGCGGACAAATTAACAAAAATTACATCGTCATGTCATTTACATTAAGTACATAACTTTTTTTTTTTAAGTACAATAATCCCGCTATTTTTGAAATGCGTTCTGAAACTGCCCCCGCGGTTTATGTCACGAAATTAAAGATTGTTAAAACGATAACAAAATTATGTAGATACATAACTTCTTATTTTTCATTAACTTTGTCTTCAAAACATTAAATAAAAAAAATGATTGTACCTACTGTATAAAATAGTTATAATAAACACATTTCAAACTTTAACAGATAGTTTTATTTGCAATTTTACGGTTATGTGTGCATCCGAACGTGCGTTTCTTTTTGGGCCTACTATGTGTGGAATTTGAAAATCGAACTTCGAATCAAGTTGTTTCTATCTCTCGCTTTTTTCCTATCGAAGTGAAAGTGACAGAACAAAGTGAAGTTCAATTTTTTCGAATGTTGTGAGTAGCCCCAGCACTGCTCACGGCATTTAAAAAAAATAATTAAAAAGCTACTTTGCCTCTCGCTCGCAGCAAAATTGAATTTTGCTCACTGTTTTTAAGCAGCAAAACATGCTTGTTTGAGCTGCTGAGGTGAAAAGTATTTTTCACACCACCTGCTCGACAATGCCAAATTACATATCATGCAAACCTTACGCAAACCAAATCATTAAAGCCCTTGGCTTTAGCCGGGGTGTAATGTTGTACTGAATCTCATTATAACCCGCTGGGTTGTAATATTTTCACTTTTCATAGTTCTTATTACAATGGCCGTAAAGTCTAATTTCGTAATAAAAGATCAACTAATACTCGAAGGCCGGGCGCGGCGCCGCCGCCACCGCCGCGTCCAACCTAATTTGAAAATCGAACATTTTCTAAAATCGAGCTGGCCACGGCAAGCTGAATGGAGCACATTTGAAATTAAACAAAAGCCGCGAGTATTGTAAGACGCTGCAATAATAGTACATTGTGCATCAAGGGCGGTAAGAAGAGGATTGCTAACGAGAGACTATTAGAAGCTTTTAATGACTCGAGTTTGCAATCTCCTTACTGCCCATGATACACACAATGATTTTCATCACATTAGCGAGGAAATAAAAAACAAATAGAAAAAAAAACCTTTCTTTAGATTTCGCTGGCAGCAAATCATTGTTGAGTAGTTGAGCCGCATTTAACAAATCAGGTGGTGTTGATGTCACTACAGATTCTTCCGATGAGGAAGTCATATTTAGTTTGTTTTTTTCGTACCTTTAAACAAAATACGCTTCGGAAACAACAATCAAACAAAATTAAACGAACTCGATTCGCTAAGCTAAAAGAGTTTGACAACTTTTTTTTAGTCTTCCACAGATAATGCTTAGAATTGCTTTTTTTTAAACTTGTCAAATACAGGCCATTCTGCCAGATTGTACAAATTTTCAAAATGAAATTTAATAAAATAATTGCGAATGTCTCTGAAATAATGGTAAAATAGAAATATAATGCAGACAAATGTGCCGTATAAGTTTAATTAAACAGTAAAATTGGTTTGTAGCCAAGTTTTGAATATAGGAAATAAACCTTGGCTGATTTTACACCTCCTTGGTCTGAAATGATGTACAAGTGGATTCTATATTTTAAAACTAAACTCATAACTCCCTAGGGAGTTATGAAAATCTATAACTCCCGCGGGAGCTAAGTCGGCTATAACTGCCCTAAACGCCTGCGTGTTATAAAACCCTTTCCGAGCAAGTGTGATGAAAAATACATTGGTGATATAACTGCAAAGTTTTAAATAAATATATCAAAATTGAAGAAAACATCAAATATCAATTTTCACTTTTAATTTTAATTTACTATAATAAAACGCTGTTTTTAGTAGACTCGCTTTTTTATTGTCTCGCAAAAGGTGAGAAAAGTAGAGTACACTCCTCGGGGATAAAGCTGTTTTCGTCTTGGGCGCGCTTGAACCCCTCACTGCGCTCAGGACTCTTCTTAATTAAAAAATACATTTGATGCGATGTGTTGTTGATGTTGTTCATTTTACTTTACTTACTTTTCTCAAGAGTAAGTAGGTATCTATTTATATAACGAAGTTAATGTTTCATTTAAATTGTTTGTTTGGATTAGTTGGCTATCTGAAAAATCATCACATACCTACACATAATTCATGCGATCGCGCATTAGACAAACACCGCGATTGATTGCCCATTACCTTACGCGAAAGTGCTTTCATCAACGCATGATCACCTTCTAAATCCAAACATAAATTTGTTTGATAGGCATCAAAGTCTTAACAAATTGTTCACTTACGTGGGTGAGGCGTCACATTATCGCGCGGCAGCCGCGCGGCGCGGCGCCGTACGAAAGTGAAGGTGCTCCCCACGCGCCGCCCCCGCAAGCCCCGCCGCAGACGGCAGGGAAAGTACTGCCGCGATATTTATTTATTTATTTATTTATTTATTTATTAAGGATATCAACAGCACATTACAAATCATGTAAACAGTAAATTTAACAAGACAATAGTGCCAATTACAGACATCCACCTATGAGCTATGAATAAAGAACGAACAACAACTACCAGATACATGCAAGTAGTTTACAAATTTGTAGGTAAATAAAGACTATCGTTACAGCTACAAACAGATGCGAGTGTATGTGTGTGTATGAGTGTGTAGGCGAGGGCGGGTGTGTGTGTGTGTGTGTGTGTGTGTGTGTGTGTGTGTGAGTGAAGAGACTCAAGAACGGAAACTATTAACTACTGCTGATTTGAATGATGTTTTGGACAGGAAAAATAGATCCAAATGGTTAAACTTTTTGTTATACAAATTGGCCAAACGTAACATTGGGGAATTTAAGGCATATTTGGTATGAACGAAAGGGACGTGAAACAATATACTGTTAGAGTGACGAGTACGAAAGGTTGGCGTATTAAAAGTAAGTTCCGCAGTAAGCGCTGGATTGTCTAAGCGGGCATTGGCAATGTCATGCAGCAGGCTCATGTCCGACAGTTGCCGACGCTCGAGCAAGCTAAACAGGCCATACCGCTTGCAAGCTGACTCGTAACTGAGGTTCCTCTCTCTTGATATAAAGTTAAGATGTCTAATAAAAATTCGTTGGATACGTTCAACCATTTCAATATATGTAATGTATTGAGGTGACCAGATTGTGCTGGCATACTCTAGGGTGCTACGAACGTAGGCAGCATACACCACTTTTAAACAAGAGACGTCATTGAATGGTTTACATACGCGCATAACAAAACCCAAGCTTCTGTATGCACGGCTAACCACACTATCAACATGCTTCTCAAACGTAAGCTTAGAGTCGAGGATCAATCCCAAGTCACGTGTTGAGAAGACACGCTCCAATGGATGTCCATCAATGCCATAGATAAAATGGATGGGATGAGGACTACGTGTGAAAGAAATCTGTACACACTTGGATTTATTTATATTAATTCTATTAGCTTTGTAATATTGCGATAATCGATTAAGATCATCTTGAAGCGTTACACAGTCTTCAACCTTATTTATATCAATGAATATTTTTTTGTCATCCGCGAATAAAAGAAATTTAGAACTGCAAAAAACAGTGTAGATGTCATAAAGATAGACTCCATAAAGTAGAGGGCCTAAAACTGACCCTTGGGGAACTCCTGACAGTATAGATATGAAGTTGGATTTGTAACCCCCTAGAATAACTGCTTGTTGCCTATTGGAAATATAAGACTTAATCCATCTGAACAAGTCACCTCTCAGCCCTAGGCGATATAATTTGCGAAGATTGATATTAGATTGATATTATTATCTTTGATGTGTAACAGGGAGGTTTCTGCAACCCGACTTTTAAGACGAAAATATTCCGACGTCTCCCGGAAGAAAACAACGAACCGTTTCCGCAAGATACTCCCTTTTCCTCGTGTTGATAGCAATATAGTATATCACGATGGTGGACCTGAATCCTAGTAAATTTAAACATTTTTCCTTGTTATACAGATAGACGTTTTCATTACGTAAGTTTTTACCTATTGCTGCCAATATAACTACAACGTTTTTTTATTTTTTTCTGTAAGTATTTGGATTTTAGACAGAGCAGTGGTGTTTTCTAGAAATATTAATATTACTAAATAAATATGTTACAATTTGATTTGTGAATCATATTTATAAATTAATAATTACGGAGATTCACTTCATTAGGACTTACTTATTTGACGAAAGCTCGAAAGATTATTAGTTGTTTATTAGTTGTACCTTTTTAAATTATCAGTAAAGGCAAGTTTACAAAAATAAGTCTTAGCGCGCCGGATTTACACAAACTCAACGAGATGCCTGCTTACATTCACTGGTTGATAAGAACTCTACTAAATGCGGTTGGATAGGCACTCAACGCAATCTCTGTCCACCGAAAACCATCTGAGGCCAACTCTACGAGTAGAATCATTGTAACATAACAATCAAATCAATTCGAAAACCCAACATTAGGGCTTTTTTGCGATGTAAGTAGGTAAGTACTATTTTTCAACTAGACCTACACCTACTAACTGGCTTGTCGTAAATTGTTACCGAAAAATTGTGTGGTTACATTTTCAAGTTATTGCGAAGACAGTTGACTGATATCTAATTCAAATATTTTATTTGTAGGTATGTGGCATGTTTAAGTCAGTTACGCATGTAAGTGCTTCCGCGGGGCGTGGCGTAATTTGAGCTCTCCCGCTAACGAGCCGCGCTCGAGAGAGCCTCTCATGCAGGCTGGTGCAAACGAGCTGATTTCCTGGCGTTCTTCACGCATTGTTTAGACGCATGTTACATTTAACATTACATATGATGCATGTAAGCAACATTTCCCCATTGCCACGAGGCCACCCCACCCTTTGTTGTTGGAATTTTAAGAGGAAATAAAACCTATCCTTTGATGTTCACATCAATTCTGTCAATAACGGAGTTATATTATGCACGATATGAATAGCTCCATGTGGCGACGAAGGCTTCACGGTCGGGCTGATAGAGTTATTTAAAGAGTGTTTAGCCGGCGCACGTGCGGACGGGGTTCCCGGCGAGGTGGTGGTGTGAGCAAACACGGCGGCGTCTGGCGCTGCCGCGGCTAATTACGGGGCGCGCCGGAGCGGCGCGGGCGGCGCGGCGGGCTCAATGGCGCTCGCACTCCAACACACACGACTACTTGATGGAAAACTCACTGCACACGAGGACGATGACATGCACACACGTGTCCTTCTTCCTTCCACTTCCAATAGGTACACATAAACATAAACAATTGAATGCAAACAGAGCAAATATGACAAGTTAGCGCGGATTCCAATATTACCATCCGGGTCCGACGTATTAATTTTACTAGCTTAAGGCAGGTCATAACGCGAGTTTCCATTAGCACCTTGCCGTCAAAGCAAGTGTGATTAATCTAATTTATCCGTTTGGAGCAGGTAATTACCCCGAGACGTAGGTGGGGAGGCATTCTTTCTGATGCTTAATGTCCTGTAACCCCCGGCGGGGCTGTCGTCGTCACTCGCCTTAATAATTTACAACACATTAATTTCTACGTTTAGTGCTCTGCGTTTCTTGGGAATTGCGTTTAATGCGCTTTTGAGACATTTACAACTCATCGAATCCGTGTTTATGGATACTTTTACTTAAGTCAGAGCAGTTGAAAAGCCATTCCAAGAGATGCTTCATCTTCTGAATATACAATATCGATTCCCATTAATCCTCCACTGGTTTTAATTAAAACTAATTACGTCAGCTAAACATTTCTACCTATAGGGTCAGCTCGCGTCGAGTTTTGGCTCCGCGCGCTCACTGTAGGGGAAATATTGGCACCGCGTCTTCCCCTTTCTTTCCCTCTACACGTAGATAATTAACTGCAGATAGGTACCCCTGCGTGGGGTTCAAATTTTATCCACAGCAAAAATTTTAAGAGCGGCGCGTTGTCGGGGAGTTTGGAGCACGCCGCCGCTACACGATAGGGTTGGAACAATTTGTAGGGTGGCTAGGTAAACGACCGTGATTATATTGATTCTAAAAACGACATCTCTGTCGGCAACCCCTTTTCCAAACCCCTGGATTTATGAGCGGACTCGTTCGTTTTTCCGAGGGACTTAAATATTTTGGAGTGATATCGGAAAGAGCACAACTGTTTTCTATGCAAATACATACGCGCCCTGGATAGGTGAACGTCAATAAAGATATCCCGACACTAAGCGACTCAGTTCCGAACCTACTCGCATTCAAACGATCCCATCAGAGTAATCTCTTTTGATATGTTGCCCTATGGAGCTTAATTTACATATTTATGCGATTAGGCTCGTATATTAAGTTGTATCGGTTGAAAAGATGGGAATTACGACACTAGGGGTCCCTTGCATTGTTTGCGGAATTAACGCATAATAGTATACAAGGTTGCGCCGCGTCCGCGCCCGCCGCCAGACGTATAAATCAGCGGCTAATGCCGGCGCATCCGGCGCGTCTCCGCCGGCTGCCGCGCACGCCGATCTCAGATCGATCACAGACTCTGCATCATCAACAAACACTGGCATCATACAACTTACCATTAGTGCGAGTTGTTATGCGAGAGCTCTATACAACTGTACATGCAGGCATCAAAAATATCAAAATGATGAAACATTTTTAACTGTTGGACTTTTTTCATGTTTGTATATATTTATCCCCTTCTTCATAAACACACTTTAACATAAACCTATTTATGTTAAAGTTATGCTCTGTCACTTTCTGTCAGTTGCAAATGTCACAATCACACATAAGGACAAAGCATTTGATAGGCATATTTTAGATAATGTGCTTTTATAAATAAGAGAGTTATGCTAGGCTCAGGTAGTTACCGCGTCTGTTTATAATGATTCCTCATGCTCCGTTATACATATTTTTTTCTACAATAGTATTCTAATGGGGGTTGGGTGAAAGTATTGTCATTTGTAAAAGTCATACATTTTCAAGGTGAGCGGCCATTAGTAAAAGTGGTAAATTATGTTAGAATAATTCAAAATAAACATTTATTGTTATGTAATGTAATACTCTTAAGTGCATCGGAGCCGAGATATGTAATATTCTTACCTAGGCGTACTTTTAGTAGGTACCAAAAACTGAACACTTTATATGTTAAATATCTCGGCTCCGATATTATTAAACGCCATAAATTATATATCTATGTGTATTTCGAGGTCCTCTAAATAACTATGTAAAATTCATGTGTAGCCGCTGAAAAAAAAATTACAATATTCTTCAAACCAAATTGACTCAATGCCCTTTCTGACACATGCTTGACTGGCCAAAAAAAACACTTTACTGACCATCGCTTCAAAGGACACTTTAAATAAAACAACAAAAAAAAAACTCCGTCTATAAAATGCATGCACCGAGCTTTATTCAGCTGGCGCCTGTTGGACGCACTCCTGCTGCCAGACGGAGTCGCGCGAGACGCTGGCGGCATTCGTAATTCACACCACGACCTTTTCAACCAGCGACGGAACAACTCTAATTAACTAGAAACCCGGCTTAACATCAAACTTCATCGACAACTTACTAAGTAGTAAACTCAGTTATGCAAACAGAGTATTGTCGTTTGGTTCCCATTAAATCGCGCTGTAGCGTCGTGTGGGAACAATGCACACTTTATTGAGTAGTACACCCACAGTGCACCGGTGCGGCAACAATCCGGTAACTAACCGGTAATTATTAAGTCCGCCGGCGTCCGGCGCAGCGGGGCTGCAGTGAACGAGACACAGACACCACGATGGCTGCGCAGCCACACTATAACAGACATCATCATTAAATCATCATCAATAAGATTTAATAGCTACGTGTGGAATGAGTACTCGTACCTACCCTAAGGACCATCGCGGAGTACCAATCAATGTTTTATTCATGGATCTGTTAATCATCCGAATCTATAAGACTTCCTGAATAAGTCATCTTACAGCATAAGTTATAGTCATCGGAAATGAAAGTATTACTTTTATGATGAATGGAGATATTAAAATACTTAGAACCATTGTCCAACTATGCTTTAGTTAAGATGTTGTGAATTGTCAGAAAATAAGCATAGTAACGCCATCTCTTAATAGGCGCATCCGGAGGTGGGGAAGTTGAAAGTAATTTAAAAATAGGGGAGCCTAACAGCGGGGTCCCAAGTCGCTTGTTAACCGGACTCTGCGGGGCTCGCGCCACAAACAAGCAGAACAGCGGGCAGTAAGCTAGCTCAGTCCATGAGAGGAATGGCTGTGATTGCGCTGTGACTATCTCATCGCCGTATTAACATTAGTAACCTAATTAATGAAGTGTTGTACAATCTTAAGTAAGAATACCTCGCGAGACACAACCAGATGAATAAAACGAGACGTCTAATAAAAGGCAAGTTAGCGTTTTTGTTAATAGTAGTGTGCGATGGACTTATGTCCAGCAGTGGATTGAAGCAGTCTCACGACGTACCTAGGTATTTATGCTAATTGAGAAAATGACTGGGATAAAACCCAACCTAACGATACCGCACGTTTCAAATCCGTCTAGCCGATAACCGGCGAAAGGTCACACAGAAACAATCTTACATATTGTCTATACGACCTTTGGTGGGGTAATCAGGTTTAAAACTACAAATTATGCATTTAAAAGCTGTTCACTATGCCGAGACGATTTGTTTCCTGTAAAGCGAATTGATCCATTACTGACTCTTGATACTCGTATTATAAGACGGTTTTTAATCTTGTTAATGTTTATTAATTGATCTAAGGTAACCTTTTCTGAGTCCACCTTTACCTTTAATTAACAAATTTCCTGGAAACGGGAAAACGAGTTTAACCCTCGGGCTAATTAAACTCCGGCTACTGATTTTCACTTTTTATCAGATGGCACGGCGCGGACGGGCAAGTTGCGCGGGTACACGTGGAGTTGGCCATCACTCGCAAGATGGAGCTGAAGTTGGACAAAAAACATAGTTTCCTCCGGCGCGCCGTCTGCCGCGGCGGTCGATACCGCACCACAGACGCGACATTTAAATGCGAAGTTTGGTCCGAGATGTTGACGGCGGCAACCATTATTTAAATGACATTCCGGTTTCAGTAGTTGTTATTCCCGACACCTTTGTTAAAAAAATATTTTTTATATTCGCTTTGTATTCAAAGCGGCTCATATTGCCTGAAGGCAGTTTGTTGCTACTCTATTGACTGATTCTTTATTATATAATGGTCGGTTTGTTTGAACATAAATACTCGCATGTTTGGCTATAAATTTTAATATCAAGCAGCTATCAAAAGGATGGAGGCTAATTGAATTTGCATGGGAATTGTGATACAGGGCGAGTGAAATGTTACGCATTTTCCATTCCCCTAGCGCCCCCTAGCGACACATACACGCAACTCAGATGAGAGTGTCCCCGCATGATTTAGGGCCCAAATTAAACCTTCCGTAGCTCCCCGGGCCCATTATCACAAAACGCTACGATTTTGGGGTACCGTAATTAAACCGCGTGAAACCCTTATAATTTTGCTAAATCTAGTCGCCCCAAACCTATTTATAAATACGTAATTGATATAAAAAAAAAAAAAAAATTTACTTCAATAGGTCGGTATAAAGTAAGAGTTTAATTTTATTATTAAATAAATCATTGAGAAGTTTTTCCAGCTGACCGCACAATACAACAATGTTGCCAACTTTCTCAAAACATTTTGTGCCGCTACAAAGTTGAATTGAGATTAAAAACTTTCTGGGCCAACTCAAGTAATTACTCGCCAGAAGTTTAACGAGTGACTCCTAACTTGTAAATTACTCAAGTATAAGTGTGTGCGGCTAAGCTCGGTACTGTTCCAGCGGAACACATCGTCCCCAAGCGTTGAAAAGTTCAATATTGACTCGCAAAATTGCTTTAAGCCGATGCAGCCGATAATAGTTTAACCCTTTTTAAATAACGACCTTATGACACGTTAGCGAAGGGTGGAATTGGCTCCGCGAGCGATCGAGTGAGGTGTTGTTACAGCCGGCTGCCCTCATTGGCTTGTCCTCAAAGCTTCCTTCCGAGACGCAAAGAAGACGAATGATTTTTCCGATAAAAGTTAACCATCTAATAATAACATTATAGATTTTTATTCGCGATAGGAACCGTTCTCCGCCGCCGGGCGGCAACAATTAAAAATGGGGTAGATTGTGAAAGGATTGTTAAGGAAGTGAAACGTTCAGCTTTTCATAAATACATTCATAAATCAAATTTATAGAAATGGAAAATCCGTTTCTTAGCGTAGCACTGCTACGCGCGGTGGCGTAGCAAATCTAATTTGGGTGTTATTGTTTTAGTAGCGCTGCGGGGAGCGATGAAAAGCGTAGCACCTGGCGAGTAGGCAGCTGGCCAGTCTACGCCGGGAGTCACTTCGAACCAACTTGCTCTGTATAATATATAAGTGAAGAGATGTGTTCCCGCGAAGTGCGGAAATGCGCTAAGTTGTTCGTTATTAACAAACTTGTTCACGTGTGTTCGGGGATAATTAATGGAACCAAGTTTAACGGAACTATTGAGGCTTGAAATCGGTTAATTGGCAGAAAATAACAAGTCAAAAAGCACATTCGTTATTTTCAACGTAGCGAGGTGAAGCAAAGTAAAGTGTTGTATGAATATAGATCAGTTAAATTAAACAAATTACTTTGCAAAAGGTTCTGCAGATCAACATGAACATGTTTAATAAGGACCTCTACTGAACCGAAGGGGCTTCACACAATAATAATAGGTCTTCGTCAATATACATTAGGTATACATTATACATATCATTGATTTAATGGTGAAATAGACTGGTGGCACCGACTGACCGCTTAAAAATTTCAAATACAATACACCGGGAAAGTAGTTTTCCTTCGCTGAAGCGGCGCTCGTTAGCGGCGGAGCCAGGATCAGTTATACCTGCTGAATATTAAAAGGTTGGCGCGGCCCGAGCCGGCCACCCCGCCATAAAATACAAGCTTGACAAGTAGGATCACTTTAACCTTGCATCTGAGTATGTGTATCATAAACGTGTCCTACTAATATCATAAATGCGAAAGTTTTTGTTTGAAACTCCTTCACGCTGCAACGGCTTTGCGGGGTTTGGATGAAATTTAAAAAGAATATAGTTTGTACCCTGGATTAACACATAGGCTACTTTTCATTCCAGAAAATTTATAAGTTCCTGAGGTATTAACGATAATCGAAATCTACGCAGGCGAAGTCGCGGGCAAAAGCTAGTGTGTTTTATAGATAAGTATCGCAACAGATCTCACTAGCATCGTGTCGTGCATTAGTCTTTTTATACCGTTGCCTACTCTCCACCACTGCATCTCTCAAACGATTTACCTAAATCTCAATATCATTGTACTTGACTTCGTATATATCATAGTAGAAGCATTAGCCTTGCTAATGGTAGAGGTAGTTCTAAACTATCACAGAATACCCATATAAGGCAGTGGTTATTCTACCTGTTATTTTTCCGACTTATGCCTTGAAGGCCTTGCGATTGCGGGTGCTGACATAAAGTAACAGCGTGGGTAACCATCACCAATCCAATCATTTTGTCGAATGCCACTTCATCGGTTGTATCATTTCATCGAACGCTGTTTTCTACTTAACCCATGATGTTTTCAGGATATATTAAACATTCATTACGTAAGTTAGGTCGGACTTGCACTACCAAAAAATTAAATTGCCGTTCGATAAAATGATATGATTCTGCGTAATTATACGTTCGTTAAAAGGTAGGTATTTCGATTAAATAATAAATACGAGTAGGTACTCAATGTTAATTTCCCGGTTACTTAAAAAATATACTAAAAAAACCTACACAATTTGTATTGTGTAGGTTCTTTTAGTATATTTTTTACGAGCCCGCAAGTAGTTCAATTGGGCAAGCTTTCTCCAGATTATCAGGTAAGCCGGCCGATCTCGTCGCCGTCACGTATCCGTGTCGGTTCACGGCCGCAGCCACAATGGCCAGTTTTTATCTTCTCATTTAGAGCCGTAAGAATCCATTCCGTAGTTATTGCGTATCAGATGGGGCGAGATAGACGAAGTTTCGGTCGCGCGCGTGCTTCGCTGTACCAAGGTCGGAGAGATTATGAAACCGTGTTGTCTGTTTTGTTGAAGGTCAAAACTAACTAGGTACCAAATCGAAGTCGAATAAACTTGTAATTCTTAAGTACGTATAAAGTATGTCTAGGTATACTATACTTATAGATGCAAAAAGTAACTGTTTGTTTGTATGTTACGCTTTCACAGCTACTGCTAAACCGATTGTTATTAAATTTGGTAAGTATGGTTTTATATTTAACCCTGGGCAAGGACATAGGGTTTTTTTCCAGGAAGATTGGATAGTTCTCGAGGGAATAGCGATAAATGACCTCTACGCGGACGGAATAGCGGGCAATTGTAGGTACCGATTTACATTGTATGATAGAAATTTATATTTTTTAATTGGCACTTTATCAAACCAAATGCATTAGGACGTAGTCACTTCCAGGCCGAAATAATTGGACAAGTTTTGAGCGTTAAAAAGTTCCTTGTACCAACCGCCCCTTGCGCACTTATTTTCTTACCGCATTTTATTCTAATTCGTTTTCGAACGAGCTGTATCAAACGAGTATATTTTTATTCCCAAACAATGATCAGAAATTACATAGATATATAATTTGTAGTACCTACGTTCACGGTAGATTGTGCATTAGATTATTTTAAATAAAACAGCAAGCGACTGTTAACTGCAAAACCCTGTATAAATAATGTAATTATAATTATGCTTATACTTTTAAACTTTGTTTGCAATATGAACCTTCATCGCCGCTTTAAAAACGTAGTTATCCAAAAGCTGAGAACCCGTTTGAGTTTCAAAGCAAAAAGCGTGGTCCACGCAGTTTGACCGAGTGATGTTGCCGCGGCTGTAATGAGCGGCGCTCGCGACTCCCTGAGTCCCTGCGCGCGAGGCTGTGCGGCGTGCGCTGCGAGACGTGCGTCGTGCGTCCGGGGTCGACGCCCGCCGCACTTCCGACCGCCTTCCGGGCAGATGGAGTCCCGCGGATATTGCGGATAAAATTGTATCAATTTTAGGATATAGGTATAGGCATACATCGTCCAATTTTAGCCATGATTTATTTATAATAGTAACAAAATGTAAAATCAGCTACCGTCTGCGAGCACACTCTTTTCTCAATGGCCAACAGAGCACTTGCGATTTCTCTGGTGTTTCGGCTGTTTAAAAACTCGATTTTAATTTAATATAACAATGTTTAAACTCGGCTTCCGCGCTATTTTAAAAGCACTTTGAAGTTGGCCTCTAAAGACATGCTACGGACTAACACGTTAAAGAACTTCGCAGACGTTACAAATCAGACAGACCAAACTTCATGTAACTAATCATTGGAACCCAACCATTTAAAAGCAGCAACACAATTCGAAGTCTCCTTAAAAGTTCCAAAGCGGAGTAGCGTGGGTGAAATAAAACAAAGGCAGGCACGCGCCGCACTCCCGGCACTCCTGCTGAGTGCTCTGCTTTGTGCCAGCTGGGCGCACAATGCAATACCAGCGAGCTAGACGTGTAAAAGTATACCCC
This sequence comes from Acleris laterana, assembly GCA_963966035.1. NCBI lineage: Eukaryota > Metazoa > Arthropoda > Insecta > Lepidoptera > Tortricidae > Acleris > Acleris laterana. The sequence continues at coordinate 13,779,418 of OZ014439.1, read as the reverse complement.
TACTTGGAAGCGCAAGTCCGACGCACCTACGCGTCGCGATTGTTTGTCACTCAATCAACACTCAAGCAAAATGTCGCTCCGGCTCTAGCGCCTTTTAAGTCGCTGTCACTTTCTCAGATTACTATTAGGCCTAGTTCAATTCCGTGAGAGGACTTTTAACATTAGCACATAAAGCCATGGTTTACATACAAATGTGTGTGTCAACAAAGCAGCTTTTTTTGTTTAACTAACTTAAAGGGTAATGCGGACGTGTAAATACTTCAACGATATACCTGATGGCATGAAACTTAATGATAGATTATTTCGCTGTCAACATGCCTTTTGTCCGTATACGGCTTTGGCGGACTATGCGGAACATCATTAGTGAGGTGAGATGAGGACCGCTAATGAACTCTTGATCAAGGACCGAGATCGCTGCGAGAGACAAGTCCGCAGATATCGGTCCTTGGAATATCGGTTTTTCGCTACCAAGAATTCATTCATATTACAAATCAGCCTTATCTCAGAAATATCATTCTGAAGAAAACATAACACGGCGGCAGGTTGTGTAATAAATGCATTATTAAATGTCCTACTCTTATTAGTGAATCTAAACTTTAAATTGTGAATAGTCCGAGTTCCACTGTTAATGTTATCTTGGTGTTGTTAGCTTAGTGTTGCTGTGTTCTTAGATTATTCCAAGTTACAAAGTGTCATTATGTACATGTTATTATTATGTACATATTTATTTGTGGTTTTACCGAGTGAAAGTACCTAGGTATAATATCCCGTGCCCGGCGAGAGCTTATCGAGAGACGACGAGAGAGCATGCGCCTCTTCTCTCGATGAGGTTGCTTTGTGCCTACCACTAGAACCACTTTGTAGCGACGAGGGCATGCTTCCTTCAAAATGTAATGAATTCTTTTAGCAACGGCTCGCTACAACAAAGGGGCTATTCGTTACATTATATCCGTGTACCTACTAAGTATTTTTGTATTTATTACAGCCTATAGGCTAACTACGATAAATATGTATTTATTACCTTGGGCAAAGTCTAAAATTTTAACGGGTTTGAGGGGGTTACTTAAATTACATTACTCAATGTTATTAGATATTTCACAAACCCACGCGTTGACCTTTATAACAAAATGTTTCTGCTTTCTGCGGAGCTACCGAACAATATAGACTTCCCAGTAAATGCCAGAGTTGCTCGCAAATTAATGGATTAGTACGATGGTATTTACACAAAGGTTTCTCTTGAAAGTTAATAAAATCCGTAATCTCCTTTACTAGTACCTACACTAAATTAAAAAAAACAAATGAGAGATCGTTTCTATGCCACAAATAGTGCAATTGAGGTACGAAATCCTTCGACAAGACTAAATCACTTAAGTGAGTGGAACTGATTCAGTTAGCTGGAATGATGTGACTATATCGTTATCCTCTAATTCGGTTCTAATGGTGCTGTTAAGGAAGTGTTCTCGAGCAGCTGAGTGCCCTCGTGTAGGAAATGAGTTCAATTTTAAC